>CM056053.1:355330395-355915395 GCA_029574335.1 Rana kukunoris | reverse complement strand
GCAGGTAAGTCCTTAAATATTTCTTAATTATGAGTTGTAGGGGGTGGGGGTGTCTTGACACCACAAGGAGAACTGTAGGGCCAGTTTTTAGTAGTTCTTGTATACAATCCCACACTACACAATGTTGAGGAGCTCTATTTTAATAGAAAATTGTCTAAGAATTTATAAAAAATTCTCAAGAATGTATTTTTTTTTTAATTTCCAGTCCTCTTATGACCATGTAAACACAAGAAGTACTTCCAGCACTTGTGTGATCACTGCCCTGTAGAACAGCATGCCGATTTTTTTTCCTAGAAAGGGGCAATAGAAGCAGTTTGGAAGTACACAAAGCAATATAATGTAAAGCCAATGCTTTGCCAGAACATTCTGTAAATTGAGCTGCGTGGTATGACACACCCTGCGCCAAGCATTAGGATTATTCACCGGCAGAAACATCGAGGAGGGCTTTATGAGTTTTGTTGTACAGTCTGCACGTGATCCACCTAGATGACATCACTGCCACAAACTCTATGTTCCACCTAGTGGCCAATAAAGAATATTTCCCAAGTGGAGTGCACTACCAGTTGATACAAGACACCAATCGTATCACCGTGAACTGAGGAAGTGTCAATTTGAAGCCAAGAAACACAGTTTATTTGGTGAAAAAAAATGAATTGGATGTGTTAACAAAGCAGATGACTCGTGCCTATCCTTGAACTACCACATCGAACTACCTAAGGGCCCTCTTTGCGCTGACTCTTTCTACCACTTTGTTCATCCACCTGAGATTTCCCACAGAGCAGCCAGGATGGGAATGCTCAATGCATAGAGAGCGACCACACAGACCCTGGGTAGAGACAGGTTTTTTCCACCCGTGCTTAAAATTAACTAAGGCTGCATGTTCCCCCCTAGATGGGTGACTGCAGCCTCAACAGTTGTAAATCCATTTTGACCTTTTTTTCTTTTATTGTGGAAGCACTGTATCCTTGTTTCTGAATTAATCTACTACACTATTAGGACCTCTCTTTCTTTTTTTTTCAGTGGAAACTCTGAGCTTTACCAGAAACCCCTGGCCAGATCCTCAGGGTCCTTCGGTCCACAATCTACCACCACACCCCAGACCTTATTGTTGTATAGCAAGGCAGTGCATATCAGGAGCAGTGAGGCAGAATTGAGGCCAATATAATATATGATTGCAGCTTGATTCATAAAGTTCTCCTTCTGTTGTAGTAATGCAACAATATAAGACCTGCCCCCCATCACTTATTAATTCTGCATGTATTTAGAGTGAAAATCTGTCTTATCTACAGTGCTAAATCTGTCTCAGACCTCCAAACTTGTCTCAGCTGACTACCCAGGCTCATGTGTTGTAAATACATGAAAAACTGTTGTAAATCCTTTGCTAAATGAGAAGCAGCCCTAATTGCAATAGAAGTGTGCCTAATTTTGTGCTTATTTTCATGATAAGTTTTCCTCTGAGTGCTTGTACATAAGCCTTTTGAGACCTTTCTTACACTGGTAACATTCACTTCTGAGGTAAATTTGATGACTTGTTTAAAGGAACCAGCAAGGCAGAACTGAAACATACTCCTAAAGAATACAGTATACCTGCCTAAAGAATCAACCCTTTACCCAAGTATAGCTGTACTGCACAAAGCCAGTCCACTGTTAAAAACTTCTTGTACAGCTAACTTGTTTATCTACGAACACCAACTACTCAGCAATGTAAATATACAGGCATCAAGGCTTTCACACATAGAGAGGAAGTTGCCCTGTATAGAATGACGTGAAGTTACACCTGTAGTCCGGTACTTAAAGTGGTTGTAAATCCTTACAGACCAATTTTACCTACAGGTAAGCCTAGATCATGCCGTCAGTGGCTCCCACGTGCAGGTGGTCACCAGTGGTGGCTGGTACTCAAAAATTTGGGGGGGGGTGCAAACAAACTGAAAAGTTCAGAGGAAAAACATCAATTGCAGCCTCACTGTGCCATCAATTGCAGCCACTGTGCCATCAGACGCAGCCACTGTGCTCAATCAAATGTAGCCACTGTGCTCTATCAAATGCAGCCACTGTCCCCCATAAAATGCAGCCACTGTGCCCCATCAAATGCAGCCTCTGTGCCCATCAATTGCATCCACTGTGCCCATCAAATGCAGCCACAGTGCCCATCAAATGCAGCCACTGTGCCCATCAAATGCAGCCACTGTGCCCATCAATTGCAGCACCTGTGCCCATCAAATGCAGCCTGTGTGCCCATCATATGCAGCTTGTGCTCATCATTTGTAGCCTGTGTGCCCAAAATATGCAGCCTGTGTGCCCATCATATGCAGCTTATGCCCATCATATCTAGCCTGTGTGCCCATCATATGCAGCCTGTGTGCCCATCATATGTAGCCTCTGTGACCCATCATATGTAGCCTGTGTGCCCATCATATGTAGCTTGTGTTCCCATCATTTGCAGTCTGTGTACCCATCATATGTAGCCTCTGTAACCCATAATATGTAGCCTCTGACCCATCATATGTAGCCTGTGTGCCCATCATATGTACCCTGTGTGCCCATCATATGCAGCCTGTGTGTCCATCATATGTAGCCTCTGTGACCCATTATATGTAGCCTGTGTGCCCATCATATATAGCCTGTGTGCCCATCATATGATTTTTGAAGCCTATTAGAGCCTATGGCTCTAATCAAGTGCATCAAAAACACCCCCCGTCGCTATAATTCAGGCGCCTGGTGACCGAAAAGGGGCCAGATGCCTGAATAGGGGGTGTCTACAGCAGCCATGGATAGATTCATGCAATGCATGAATCTATCCATTATACACAGAGGGGGTGGCTGGAGAGAGAGCGGGGTGGCTGGAGAGAAGGGGCGGTGCCTGTGCGACTTTATGGACGCACCGCAACTGGTCACCACAATTGGCTGTCATGGTGATTACATAATACGGAACTACACTAATTACCAAATAAAAACCCCAAAAAATGAAAGCAGATAGATAGATAAAGATAAAGGCTAATGAGTGAGCACTGCACATAAAGAAATTATTCCAGGATGGTACTGCAGGGAGAACATTAGACTGCAATCTTTAATCAGCAGCCATGGAAAGAGCAGCATGACAAGCCCCATGCTGGAGAAAGACTGTGAACTGTAGGAAAAGTAAAGAGCCGCCCTCAGCTCTGCACTTACCCAGCAGTCGGTGTCCCCTTAGTTTGCACGGCAGTCTCTGTACACCGGCTGTTTGTTCCTCCCGCTTTCCAGACAGGTCACATGCTGATGCTCGGCTTGCAGAGGGGAAGAGCCCGAGGCTGAGTGTCTGCATGAGTAGGCACTGGCACTAGCGCGTCTCTCCCCCCTCACAGCACACACAGTCACCCTGTAATGTGTCACCGCAAAATGTACACAGCGCCGGAGATTCAGAATCCCATACGGGTGGCAACCCTAGAGCAGAGTAGTGATGACGTCATCGCGCACCGCCGCCGGGTGTACCAAGATGGCCGACCGCTCCGGAGCTAGGCCAAAGCCGCTGCCTTTCCTAAGGCGGCGGCGGCGGTGCGTTCCGCGGATCGCAATCTGTGACACGGACGCCGATCGTCGGTGGGGAATTCCATCGTTTAAAAATCCACGCATGCTCAGAATCATGTTGACGCATGCTCAGAAGCATTGAACTTCATTTTTCTCAGCACGTCGTAGTGTTTTACGGCACTGCGTTGGACACGGTCGGATTTTTGACTGATGGTGTGTAGGCAAGACTAATGAAAGACAGCTTCATCGGATATCCGACGAAAAAATACATCGGATTAGATTCCATCAGATATTCGATTGTGTGTACAGGGCTTAAGTGGTTAGGGGACTTTTTTCCTTCTAAAACAAACGTTTTTGGCACACGTTTACTTGAAAAGGATTGCAGAATTAAAAATTTTATTTCCAAAACAACATACCAGAACTGCCACAAAATTAATCATTAGTAAGAATTATTTTGATCTGCTCTTTTATGGTTATCAGCAACTTTATAACATACCCTGTTCATTCTTTCACTGAATCTTATCTTTCTCTGACCCTGCAGATATCTTCTAAGTCATTAAAGTAATGCCCTAGTACACACTATCAGAAAATCGTATGAAACATATCGCTTTTAAAGCAATCCTAGGATAATCTGATTGTTAGTACACAGCCTTCAAGAGCCGATCACGACAGTTCATGCAGAATTTTCTAAAGGGACAAAAAAAAATTTCGTACAATAACAGAACAATACATTTTTGTTTAATCAGTACTGTATTAATCCGAAAAAATCTGAAGAAAAAGACCACGCGTGCTCGGAAATAAAAGAATACATTACAATACAATACAACGTATTAAATCACTTCTGAAGTTATATTCTGTCGTTCAAGAATTGTCGTAACTTTAGTAACCTATTGGTTTTTCGATATGAGACTAGCACTCAAAAAAGAACAGCGATCATTCATCTGATATTCTCATTGTGTGTACTAGGCTTTACTAGACTGTGTAATTCTGTTTTTCTCATTTAACAGCTGTTAGGTAGTGGTTGTCAAATTAGGAGAATCAGCAATCCGCCAATCTGATTTGCAGAGAAGTACACAATCAAGCAGTCATGATTTATGAATTGTATGGTTCTCTTCATATTAGACATCTCCATGCCTATGTTTAGGTGAATACAAATATATTCATAATTCGGATGATTTTTAAACCAATTCACTCATCGTTACTTTCAAGACGGGATCGGGGGGGGAGACAGAAGTCACAAAAGTATGGCAGGCCTGAACTTTACTGGCCCACTAGTGATGAGCAAGTCCATCAGAATTTGAGTCACCTCGAGATTGGTAATTTCAAAATTGCAGGCGAATCAAATTGAAGTCTATATGAGTAGTCCATTCTGGTCATTTGAGGAACAAATAGGCAAACTATTGTAAAAGAAAAAAAAAGACATACAAAACTGTCTCTTTTCTAAAGAAAGGTCTTTACGAAACATCTTTAAGGGCGACATAGAACATTTGGGGGATGCTACAGAGTAGTGTGACCTTCAGCAACATGTACTTCCCATCACATAATTGGTTATGGGATTGATATTTTTTCTTTCACAAAAATAATCCTTTTTTGAATTAGTTTTAGCAGTAACCCATGTGTTTTCATGAAGTAGTACTAAGTTGACCTAGCAGATAGAAATCAGTAAGCAGTTCACTAATGCCCTGTACACACGATCGGTTCATCCGATCAAAACGGACTGATGGATTTTTTCATCAGATATCCGATGAAGCTGACTTTCATCAGTCTTGCCTACACACCATCAGTTAAAAATCTGTATGTGTCAGAACGCAGTGAAGTAAAACATTACGACGTGCTGAGAAAAATTAAGTTCAATGCTTCTGAGCATGCGTCGACTTGATTCTGAGAATGCGTGGATTTTTGACCGATGGACTTGCCCACAGACGATCGTTTTTTAACCATCAGATAATTTTAAAACAGGTTCTACGTTTTTTCACCCATGGGAAAACAACGATGGGGCCCACACACGATCGGTTCGACCAATGAAAGCGGTCCATTGGACTGTTTTCATCAGACGAACCAATTGTGTGTACGCGGCATAAGACTGTCCCACCACTTGCCAAAGTAACAAAGTGTAAACTTTCTATAGTTTCTTCAAGAAAATGGCGGCCGGTGGAGACATTGTCTCTGCCTGGCCGTGGACATCTAGCGGTGGATACCAGCAATGTAAAAAAATAAAAAAATAAAAAAATCGGATGAGAGAGATCCCCCTGCTGACGGGGGCCACTGCGCGGGCCACATCACAAGGCCTGGCGGGCCGGATTCGGCCCGCGGGCCTTGTGTTTGCCACCCCTGCTCTAAAACAAAGCACATGTAATATAAAGGAAAAATCAATAAATGTGGTAGATGAAGTGAAAAGGATCAACAGTTGGGAGCCTGGGCCTGTTATTATTGTAGGAGGGCACATTTGAAGTTAAGGGTGCCATAATGTGCAAGAGTCACATTAAAGCAAGAGTCCATCCCCACCCAGTGGCAGGGCTGTCTTAATGAGAGGGCACACCTGGGCACTGCCCAGGGGCCCAAGCTGCATGGGGGGCCCCTGCACTTTCCCCAAAGCAAATGGTCCTTGAGCTCACGCTGCCCCCGAAATTGGGGGCCCCATGATGGCACTGAGAGTGATAGATACACAGGGGAGGCAGTCTGCCTCCTACCTACTTGATGTCTGTTTACCTGCATTGTCATCGTTGTAGGGGCCCCAGAGCATTTCTTTGCCCAGGGGTCCATGATGCTATTAAGATGGCCCTGCCCAGTGGACTTTAGTTTCTTCTAAAGTCTGTATTTAGAAAGATCCTGTCAATGTGTAATCCACTGTGGAATTTAGACAATATCATTTTGCTTTGTAATGGCCATGCCATTATTAGGAACTAGACATTTTCGTTGGAACAGTTGGCCTCTAGAGTACTTGAGAAATATGAAAGCCATTCTGTAATTTAGCTTACTAGCTTTCACCAAAAAAAAATAAAAAAATAAGTTTATGGATAGAGTTGTCCTTTAATGGTTTTCATATCACATTTGAAAACTGTGCTTATTCAAAGCTGACATTTACTTGTCTTTTACTGAAATGTCTGAGACGATCTACGTATTACGGTCTCTTGATTTCTAGCTATGAATGCAGAATGATATGACATTGGCAGTTTGGCTCCACATCTGTTTACCAAATCATTGAAATCGCTTCACAAGCACCCATATGACAGTGCAGAGCTGGAATGAAATGAGACTCACAGAAGCCTGCAGGTGTGATCATGACACATTTTCTTCCATCTGTCATCATCTTCTTGCTGTGTCTTGGGGCAGCTTCTTGTTCCTAGTTAAAATACATATGGCATATTATTTCCTTGTACTCATTTTACCTATCTCCAACATTGAAAAAGTTGTTTTCTGTTGGTTGGTCTTTTTGTTTGTATTATATTCTTCCTTTTTAGTTTTGTTTGTCTTTTTTTCCCCCTCTAAATATTCATGCTGCAGTAAAAAAAAAAAATGTTTTGTTGTATTTAACAGAAGTCTTTTTAGATACTTACAAGATCTTTTATCCAGAAAGATCCTGTAAGATACTCCATTCTTTTTTTTTTATTAAAGTCTTATACACACTCGGAATTTCGGACAACAAATGTTCGATGGGAGCTTGTTGTCGGAATTTCCGACTGTGTGTAGGCTCCATCGGACATTTGCTGTCGGAATTTCTGACAACAAAAATTTGAGAGCTGGTTCTCAAATTTTCTGACAACAAAATCCGTTCTCGTAAATTCCAATCGCGTGTAGACAATTACGATGCACAAAATTCCACGCATGTTCTGAATCAAGTATGAGACGGAAGCATTCGGTCTGGTAAAACTAGAGTTCATAATGGAGATAGCTCATCCGTCGACTAAAAAGCATGAGGCTGAAAAGCGCTGACCTGAACCAATCTTTGTAACACACTTAGGAACTAGTAGGGAAATTTGGTGTATACTTGGGCTTACAAGTTAACTTGGAAAAATTAAAACTTTTCCCTTGGATTGAGATACTATCTACTCAATATACTTGGCCTAACAACTTCAAGGTACCTTTAGATATTTGAGTACAAATTACCCCTACTACTATATATTACTTATATTCTCCACACTGTTGTCTCAACCCTTCAACAGAAGACTAAACTGTCGACTGATCTGGCCCAAGATTTGGTGGCCTGAGTCAATCTAATAGAAAATTCTTTCTCCCCAAGTTACAATACATCTTGGCTAATACTCCCTACAAAATCCCAGTTAACCTGTTTAGGCAATTTGACACTATTTGCATCACTTTCCTATGGCAGGAAAACATCCCTTGATTGCATTAAAAAGTTAAGGAGGTAGGTTTAACGTTCCCCAATTTCCACATGGTTTGCTTTAAAGCCAAGTGTTTTACTACAATGAAATGTAAAAGGAGACATTGCTCTTTACTTATTTACCTCTCTCTATTAAAATCCTGATGTTGTGCTGCACAAGGAGGGAGCTAAAGTCAAGGGATGCCAATTAATACAAAGTGTCCGGAATCCTGGGAGGTGTAGTTTAAGACAGCAGCAATGTAAAGGAACAACTGACTTTCCGAACTACAGATTCCAACAGATTCAGGAGGGGCCAAGCTGTTTTCTTTTATTAAATTGTCCAGGAAAGCCCACTCTCTTGTTGCTGGAGGAATCCAAGAAGCCACAGCTGAGAGACATTTGCCTGTCAGCAGGAGGCCAAGCCAGCCAGCACTCAAGCTCAAGGTTGGTAGTGGAGACACCAGAGATTCAACAGCCCAGTCAGCGCTGCTATTATTGCACAGTTGCCAAAGGAAGACTGGACCATGCATCTGACTCTTCCCTTCAGATAGCTAACTGACTAAATTACCAGGACGAGACCAAGGGAACCCCTTCCACCGGGAGAGACTGTTGCCACCTCCTAGACCCTTAAGGCTATATCCTTCTTATCACCCCCCTTTTCAACCCTGTGCTGGGGTTGTACCACAATGCCATCAGCTCTGGACTAAATCCATGGCCCCTCTTGTTAACACTGTATGGCACCTCCCAACACTTCACTGCATGCAGGTTAAAAAGATTATCATCATGTACAGCAATGCTTCTTAAAGGACCCAAGAAGAGCCAGCAGAAGACCAACTTTAAGGGCTGCACCTCCCAATAATCTTTCAGCACATTCCCTTTGTACCTTAATTTTGTTTGTAATTTAAACAAAGACAGTACCTATCCATTCAGTTTAGGCCTAGCATAGCCACCATTATTGCACGCTGGCAGTATAGTTCCTACGGTTTGGTAGATCAGATCTTATTACTGCTTGCTGCTGCACTCTAGGTGGCATTGTTATTGTTTATGCTGTTTTATTGTTTAATAAAAGACCACATGGATGAGTTCTTGCTGGAAACAAACTATTTAAGCAGCAGACAGCATGTATTCATGAAAGACAGAAGTTGTCAGACAAACCTGATTTCCTTTTATGAAGAGGTAAGTAAAACCCTGGACAGAGGCGTGGCAGTGGACGTGGTATACTTGGATTTTGCAAAAGCGTTCGATACAGTTCCCCACACACGGCTCATGTGTAAGGTAAGGTCTACAGGATTAGATATATCAGTTTGTAAATGGATAGAAAACTGGCTGAAAGACAGGATTCAGAGAGTTGTGGTTAATGATTCTTACTCTGAATGGTCCAAGGTTATCAGCGGTGTACCCCAAGGTTCAGTGTTGGGTCCCTTACTTTTCAATATATTTATAAATGATATTGGGTCTGAGATCAAAAGTAACATTTCTGTTTTTGCAGATGACACCAAGCTATGCAGTGGAATAACGTCCTTGCAGGATGTCTTCAATTTACATGCCGACCTCAATGCTCTGTCTAATTGGGCGACTATGTGGCAGATGAGGTTTAATGTTGAT
Source organism: Rana kukunoris (assembly GCA_029574335.1). Lineage (NCBI taxonomy): Eukaryota > Metazoa > Chordata > Amphibia > Anura > Ranidae > Rana > Rana kukunoris. Next base: position 355,905,965 of record CM056053.1, on the reverse strand, counting down.
AAATGTAAAGTTATGCACTTAGGGGCTAAGAATATGCATGCATCATACATGCTAGGGGGAGTTCAACTGGGGGGATCTGTAGTGGAGAAGGATCTGGGGGTTTTAGTTGATCATAAGCTCAATAATGGCATGCAATGCCAAGCTGCGGTTTCCAAAGCGAGCAAAGTCCTTTCTTGTATTAAGAGAGGTATGGACTCCAGAGATAGAGATATCATTTTGCCCCTGTACAAATCATTAGTAAGACCTCATCTGGAATATGCAGTCCAGTTTTGGGCACCAGTTCTCAAAAAGGATATCGGAGAACTGGAGAAAGTGCAGAGAAGGGCAACTAAACTGATAAGAGGCATGGAGGAGCTCAGCTATGAGGAAAGATTAGAAAAACTGAATTTATTCACTCTTGAGAAGAGGAGAATAAGGGGGGATATGATCAACATGTACAAATACATAAGAGGTCCATATAGTGAACTTGGTGTTGAGTTATTCACTTTAAGGTCAACGCTGAGAACAGGGGGCACTCTTTACGTCTGGAGGAAAAGAGATTTCACCTCCAAATACGGAAAGGTTTCTTCACAGTAAGAGCTGTGAAAATGTGGAACAGACTCCCTCCAGAGGTGGTTCTGGCCAGCTCAGTAGATTGCTTTAAAAAGGGCCTGGATTCTTTCCTAAATACACATAATATAACTGAGTGCTAAGTTCTGTAGGTAAAGTTGATCCGGGGTAAATCCGATTGCCTCTCTGGGGATCAGGAAGGAATTTTTTCCCCTCCGGTAGCAAATTGGATCATGCTCTGCTGTTTTTTTTTTGCCTTCCTCTGGATCAACTGTGGGTATGGAGTTGGGTGTATGGCATGTACTGTGTTTTATTTTGTTTGTTTATTTTTTTTTTATGGTTGAACTGGATGGACTTGTGTCTTTTTTCAACCTGACTAACTATGTAACTATGTAACTATGATCTGGATGCCATAGACCAGCTTATGCCTGATCTTTCTTTTCCCTATTATGCCTGATCTTTATCGGATGATTCCTTGTGCTGGTTGGTTTCATTGTCATTGTCAATATATTTTAAGCTTGCTTGGTTGTCAACCATATTAAGTGATAATACTAATAATAATAAGTTTACTTTTACTACCCGAGTTGATATAGCACTACCACAGGACACTAACTATTACTTTCAGTGAGTTTCTGTTGTATGTTTGTACACTAAGGCCCCTTTCACACTTGGGCGGGAGGTGCGGCACTATACCATCGGAATTGCTGCAGGATTCGCAATGTGCCTCTGCAGAGGAGCATTGCGGGCGGTATTACAGCGGTTTCCCATTGTTTTCAATGGGAAGGAGCAGTGAAGGAGCGGTGTGTATATCTCACCGCTCCAAAGATGCTGCTTGCAGGAGATTTTTTTCTCTCCTGCCAGTGCATTGCCTCAGTGTGAAAGCCGTCGGGCTTTCACATTAAGAATGCTGGGCAGGAGTTTTTCAGGCGGTATTTAGGCACTATTTTTAGCGCTATACCGCCTGAAAAACTCCTCATTGTGAAAGGGGCCTTAGAGAGGTGTGTAAGAGGTGTTGAGGTTCTATGGAAGGTAGAGGCAAAAAACGAGAGGACCCCTCTTATCCAGAGCCTCCTGCAGGGTTAGCACTACATAGGAAATGGAAAAATATTTTGCACTTGGCCAGAGTTGTAGTTCACTAGCCACAGTAAGTTCTGCACAGCAGGTATAGTCCACCTCTTGGTGAGAAATTAAATATGAAATAAACTCTCTTTTGACAGCAGAATTTGTTTGTTATTTTTACTATGTAATGCTTATTCACCTTTCCCCAACTTACTCTCTAGGCACTAATTTAAGGGGATGAGTTTACTCTCAGAGAGTTACATTTAATTTATCAGGGTGCGATAATTTGTATTTCCCAATGATCTTACTGACTTTAGTTCATTATACTATTGTTTCACATGAATAATTTAGCAAAGTTTGGATTGATTGACTCTAATTAACTAAAACTTGTTCCAGGCAGTGCATCTATTGTCATGGTAGCTAGCCGCAAAGCCCCAAACTGTTCAGTGATGGCAATAGGAGGCATATTGATTTTCAAAGCGTGCAGAAATGAACTTGTCACTATTTGACTTAAAAAGTAAGACAGCAAAATAAAAGAATGCCTGGCATGATTAAACCAGATAACTTTTTCTTCAGCAAATGTAACAAAACCACTATGGTGTACACCTGATATGTTATTATATCCTATTGATTTACTTTTGTTTATAATATATAATGGACATACTGTATTGTGAAACAAGAACAGTAAAACCTTGGATTGTGAGCATAATTTGTTCCGGAAAAATGCTTGTGATCCAAAGCACTCGTATATCATATGCAGTATAGCAAATTTCCGCATAAATAATGGAATTCGTTCCACAACTATTTATTCATAGGTCTTTCAGTTTTTAGTCCATATAAAAAGATCATAGCAATGTGATAGGTTGTATAACCATAAAATGCCCGTCCACAAATGGAAGACGCCACAAGGGGATTAGAAGCAAAATCCAGCAGGAGCTACAAAGTATAAAAGAAAAGAGAGGCGCCTCTAAAGCCCTGTACACACGATCTGTCCATCCGATGAGAATGGTCCGACCGACCGTTTTCATCGGTTCACCGATGGAGCTGACTGATGGACTGATGTGTCTACACACCATCGGTTCATGAACCGATCGTGTCAGAATGCGGTGACATAAAACACAACGACGTGATGAAAAAAACAAAGTTGAATGCTTCCAAGCATGTGTCGACTTGATTATGAGCATGCGTGGATTTTTAACTGATGCACGTGCGTACTAACGATCGGTTTTGACGTATCGGTTAGCCGTCCATCGGTTCAATTTTAAAGCAAGCCCTCTGTTTTTGGACCGAAGGATAACGGACCGATGGGGCCTACACACGATCAGTTTGGACCAATGAAAACGAACTTCAGTAATATTGTTACATTTAATGAAGGTACACCATTTAGCAACTTACATGGTTGATGTTTAAAACAGGCACATCTAAGTATGCAGGCATCTGGGATAAAGCTGTCCACATACACCGTCCTCTGCATCGCCGACTCTCACCGCTGTTAATCTGCAATTGTGACCAGAAAGCACTCATGGGGTGCAGCATGGAAGGGATGACATTGATGGCAGTGTGGAGAATGATGAGTTGGGAGGATGTGAGTTGCTAAATATTGTACCCTCATTAAATGTAACCGAATTTCTACACTTACTGTAGAGGTGCCTCTCTTCTCTTTTATACTCTGTTGTGACATGACGCTACTTGTATATCAAGACATCGCTCTTATATCAAGTCATAATTTATGAAAAAATTGTGCTTGTCTTGAAAAACACTCTTAAACCAAGTTACTCTCAAACCAATGTTTTACTGCATTACAATAATGAAAGTGTCTCATGTAACAATAACTTTTGTTTATACAGATGACATTACACAGAGATGCTGTAAGTGATATGTAAATGTGGGATATTTTCTTACTTTTCATCATTACAACATTGGTTTTAATATAAGTATTACATCTTCAACACACCTTAAAAGTTTTAGCACTCCCTATATCAGGAAGCAGGTGGACAAAGACAAGTAGAATGCAATAGCCAAAACCCAGATGCTGTAATGAGGAACAAGAGCACTAAGTGATCCTGACATTACGCCCATCTAAGGAGGGGCCCCCGGACCCTTAAAGACAAGCTGGAGATCCAGCACAAAGCCATCAGACTGAGCAGAGGTCAGGGGATCCGCAAAGTCAGGTTAGTTAACAGGTGATGTCCCGGATAGCTGAAACATAAGCAGAATGCAGAGAGCGCTGAAAAAAAGGTTGAAAGCCCCACCTGGTCGGATGAGGCAGTCTATCCAACGGATGGATTGAACTTCTTATGCCCTGTACACACGATCGGATATCTGATGGAATCTAATCTGATGGATTTTTTAGTCGGATATCCGCTGTAGCTAACTTTCATCAGTCTTGCCTACATACCATCGGTCAAAAATCCACCAGTGTCCAAATGCGGTGACGTAAAACACGATGATGTGCTGAGAAAAATTAAGTTCAATGCTTTCGAGCATGCGTCGACTTGATTCTGAGCATGCGTGGATTTTTGACAGATGGACTTCCACACAGACGATCATTTTTTTCTATCATTTTTTTATCCATAGGAACAATTTAAAACATGTTCTATTTTTTTTCACTGGTGGAAAACAAACCGATGGGGCCCACACACGATCGGTTTGACTGATGAAAACAGTCAATTGGTCTGTTTTCATCGGACAAACCGATCGTGTGTACAGGGCATTGGGTTCGAATGGATGTAGTAGTAGGGTGAGGCCAGGTTACAGAAAGTCCTGAATCACATCGCCAGATGTATCAACTGACTGAATCGCATCGCCAAATGTGGTTGCGATTACCTGAATTGCATCGCCAGGTGTAGCGACCGTGGAACTTGCAGGCAAGTTAGCCTGGCTGTGCATCCAAGGGAGTTTAACGACAGGCAAAGTTAGGGGACATCCAGGGGGCTTGACTTCCCTTGATCTATTCTAAAACGAAAAAGGGGGGTTGTGGGTTGGGTCCGCGCAGCGGAAAACAAACACAAGACAGCGAATAGGAAAATGCTGGTAAAAAAGGAAGGAGAGAACTGCTGCCCCTACTAATTACTACCACAAGGTAGAGTAAAATAATGAGGAGAAGAGGGGGGTGTAGGTATGGCGCTGTTCTGATGAAAAGAGTGTCTTGTGCTAACAATATGCCATGAAATCCAAAATAAATGTAATAAAGGCCCAGAGTGTTAAACCCCCAGCCGGGTGTTTGCTACAAGAATTATGTCCTAAATGCAAAATGAAGTGTGAAATCAAACACCATGTAATGGTTTATGTATATTTAACCCTCCATCGGGTGTTTACTTATGTGATACTATTCTAAAACGATAAAAGCAATTTAGAAGAAGAGGTCTTGATCACAGCCAAAACCAAGAAACCTAATGCTTTCATGGGTGCATGGACAGGGCACTATATACTCGGCTCAGACCAGTTTGGGTGCAACAGAAAAAGATGAGAGTGGAATTCCCCAGGTCATCAAGGCTCTAACTCAAACTGTGGCTCAGATGGCCCAAACGTTCTTCAAAGTCAAGAAGACTGTTGGGCAGTAGTGTTGCTCACGAATATTCGCATTGCAAATATTCGTTACGAATATTGCATATTCGAGTATTCGCGAATAAATCGAATATCGCGGTGAATATTCGCTATTCGCTATTCGCTAAATTTTTCAAATTTATTTTTAAAACAGATCACATCCTAGTGATCTCCATCGACGTCTAAAAGCATTGCTGGTATGATTAGAGACCCTGGGCCGAGTAGCTGAGGCGATCCTTTTATGTTGCCGAATATTCGAATACTTTCTCTGCCCTTCTGTGTTTTGTGTATAAAAAAAACAAAAACAAAAAAAATTAGCTTTAGTTTAGTCATATAAGTTTGTGTAAGTAGAGTTAGTGTTTAGTGCATATTAGTTTAGTAATCCAGGAAATGATCTCCGTTTTCGCGTGTTGACGAGAATTTCGCAATCAATTTCGCATTCGCATAAGCGAAATTTCGCAAAATATCACGAATATTCGATATTAACGAATATTTCGCGAATATTCTTCTATATATTCGTGAAATATCGCGAAATAGAATATGGCGTATTCCGCTCATCACTATTGGGCAGCTGGTACAGACTCAAGCAGAGATGCAGAAATCTCTTAGTGAAGTGCAACAAGCAGTGGTTGCCTTAGCTTCAGGAGGAAGACATCAGGGGAGGCTGCATTTCAGAGCACAATGCCCAAGGGGAAGAGCTCTACATGGTGTTTTAGAAGAAGTTCTATAAATATTGCGGTTATCAGGAAGGCCAGGGGGAAACTTTAAAATGTCTTCAGCGCAGGAGCTGAGGAACTGAGAGCCCACCCATCATAGCAAGCTCCAGAATAACAGAAGTAAAGAAGTCTCCGCAGGTGCTAAAGTGAACCTCCCCTGTGACTCCTAACCAGTGGACCACACTCTCTGCTTCCAGGCAGACAGTCATGGAAAGTCAATGCACACAATTCCTTCAAGACTGCCATGGAACAGTAAAGAAAATAGAGTACAAGCTATGTGTCAAGGGGCAGAGTACTATGCCAAGGGGGTGACAGTAGCTGAAGTTGTCAGAGTCACCACAGCTGGCAAAGGATCTAAGGAAGGCTATAGCAAGTCAAAACCCAGACCTTCTGTTAACAGTGTTGTGCTTTCTTAAGGTCATTTTAACCGCACAGTAAAATTACCAATTTTTTTTTTAAATACAAGTCAATCTATATGACATAGTCTATATTATGAAACGTGTTCACGGAGACGTATAATCATACAAAATAGCTAATTTATTGGTTGACAAAAATATGGATATTTACATGAAATTAGAATACCAGTTGCATTACATGAACGACTTGCAATTCAATAAAAATACCCCCAAAATGGACATGCAATACCTTTGATCTGTGTGTCATGGTAAGTTCTCAAAATAACTTTATACAAAAAGACAATGAGACAAAAGCGTCTATTTCATATATCAACCGTTACTATACTGCAGGTACAGTGCCTTACGAAAGTATTCGGCCCCCTTGAACTTTGTGACCTTTTGTCACATTTCAGCCTTTAAACATAAAGATATAAAACTGTAATTGTTTGTGAAGAATCAACAACAAGTGGGACACAATCATGAAGTGGAATAACATTTATTGGATATTTCAAACAAATAAAAAACTGAAAAATTGGACGTGCAAAATTATTCAGCCCCTTTACTTTCAGTGCAGCAAACTCTCTCCAGAAGTTCAGTGAGGATCTCTGAATGATCCATTGTTGACCTAAATGACTAATGATGATAAATAGAATCCACCTGTGTGTAATCAAGTCTCCGTATAAATGCACCTGCACTGTGATAGTCTCAGAGGGCCGTTTAAAGCGCAGAGAGCATCATGAAGAACAAGGAACACACCAGGCAGGTCCGAGATACTGTTGTGGAGAAGTTTAAAGCAGGATTTGGATACAAAAAGATTTCCCAAGCTTTAAACATTCCAAGGAGCACTGTGCAAGCGATAATATTGAAATGGAAGGAGTATCAGACCACTGCACATCTACGAAGACCTGGCCGTCCCTCTAAACTTTCAGCTCATACAAGGAGAAGACTGATCAGAGATGCAGCCAAGAGGCCCATGATCACTCTGGATGAACTGCAGAGATCTACAGCTGAGGTGGGAGACTCTGTCCATAGGACAACAATCAGTCGTATACTGCACAAATCTGGCCTTTATGGAAGAGTGGCAAGAAGAAAGCCATTTCTTAAAGATATCCATAAAAAGTGTCGTTTAAAGTTTGCCACAAGCCACCTGGGAGACACACCAAACATGTGAAAGAAGGTGCTCTGGTCAGATGAAACCAAAATCAAACTTTTTGGCAACAATGACAAACTTTATGTTTGGCGTAAAAGCAACACAGCTCATCACCTTGAACACACCATCCCCACTGTCAAACATGGGGGTGGCAGCATCATGGTTTGGGCCTGCTTTTCTTCAGCAGGGACAGGGAAGCTGGTTAAAATTGATGGGAAGGTGGATGGAGCCAAATACAGGACCATTCTGGAAGAAAACCTGATGGAGTCTGCAAAAGACCTGAGACTGGGACGGAGATTTGTCTTCCAACAAGACAATGATCCAAAACATAAAGCAAAATCTACAATAGAATGGTTCACAAATAAACATATCCAGGTTTTAGAATGGCCAAGTCAAAGTCCAGACCTGAATCCAATCGAGAATCTGTGGAAAGAACTGAAAACTGCTGTTCACAAACGCTCTCCATCTATCCTCACTGAGCTCGAGTTTTTTTTGCAAGGAGGAATGGGCAAAAATTTCAGTCTCTCGATGTGCAAAACTGATAGAGACATACCCCAAGCGACTTATAGCTGTAATCGCAGCAAAAGGTGGCGCTACAAAGTATTAACTTAAGGGGGCTGAATAATTTTGCACACCCAATTTTTCAGTTTTTTATTTGTTAAAAAAGTTTGAAATATCCAATAAATTTTGTTCCACTTCATAATTGTGTCCCACTTGTTGTTGATTCTTCACAAAAAATTACAGTTTTATATCTTTATGTTTGAAGCCTGAAATGTGGCAAAAGGTCGCAAAGTTCAAGGGGGCCGAATACTTTCGCAAGGCACTGTAAGTAAACGGCTAACAATGTGAAATATATTGGACGTCTTTGTTCTGTCAGTACAATTGTAACATAAAATAAGAAAAATTGTACTCTTTAAGGAAAAATTTACCAGTTATCGGTTATGAGAACAGACCATGATTACACAATATTCGACTTCAATATTCCTAGGGAACAACAATATATTTCTGATAAAAGCAAAAATGGCATAATTACCGATTTCAAAATGGCTATTTGCAGATGACCAAAGTTAAAATGCAGTGGCTTCCCATGGTCCCTCATGGGATAACAATATGGCTTCATTCATCGTCCTAACGTGCCCCTCCCCCTATGGATGGGGTCTTCTTCCTTCTTCAGCTCATTGATCCATTGATCCATTTCCCTTTTCATTTTTCTGATCTCTTGCCTCCTGATCTTGATTATCTCTTCTTCTATGGGCTGTCTTTCTTTATATCGATCAGAACAATAGGACCAAAAATTACCCTGTTAGTTCTGCCCATCTGACAACTGTCTGTTATTCATAGGCCTCTGGTCTATATGGGAGTTCCTGTCAAGACATGCCTGGTTCCTATTGGCTGACGATTTAATCATTGACTTGTTCTCTGAGCTTTGAGAACCTCAAGTAATATCACTTCCAACCACTAGGTGTCTCACCTTTATTGTGAGATTATCTATACGATAATATTTATATCATTGGGGAGACTTATCTTATTATTATTAGCTTATTATTATTGGTAAATTCTATATATATCTCTGGTAACTTTATATTTCATCAGATCCAATTAGTATATCTTTGATCCCTACATAACATGCTTCCAAATCTCTCTATAAACGTATATTCCCCAAAAACATTCTTCTAAGCATGCATAAGCTTATATCTCATAATCAGTGCAAAATAATTATCAATGTGGATACATGAATCATTTTGATATGTGTTTGATGAATTTGTGTTACAGGTTCATTCACATTTTTATAATAACGATTTGATATCTTTCATAATGTGGGTTAGTTTCTGTAACACTTCTATAAAAACAAATTTCTCATATATCTTATTTCTTCTACAAAGTTCTACAAAGCATATGCAATGATCATCTTTTTCCTCTGTCTTAATATGTCATTGATAATCTAAACATTAATTTTCATGTCGACTTTAAAATATATTTTTATATATCACATGTCTTTTAAGAGAATCAAATTTGTACATTGGTTTGTGAGGACTGAACTTTAAACTGTCTCTTAACGAAGGCAGGATTATAGCTCAGCTGTGTCCATTCAAGGACAACATTGTCCATTGTTTTAGGATAAGTCAACGTTCTGATCCAGGAAGGCTACCCTTGTCAATGGATTTATCTCTTCACTTGAAACCAGTTCACATGTCTTGTTTGATGAGCAAACCCTTATCATTGTTCCACGCTTTCACCCGCGCTTGTAAATGTTACAGATAGTTGATGTATTGGGGGCTTTGTACATACTGTATGAGCCAAATGTGTTCCTTCTTCACTGACTGAATGACTTCCATATATAATTGTTCACATCAATTCTGAGGCCTATTGGACCTTAATTATTCCTCTAGTAAATATAAAATTATTATTATTATAAGTCAGAATTATAACAACAGATACCCTGAAAGAAGCCATATTAGTCTACAAGGAGTGGAATAGGTTAACAGATGGAGTGGTATACCAAAAGAGTTCCTCAGACAACCCTGAAGACAGATGGCAATTTTTCTACAAGAAAATCATAGGGAGATCATAATAAACGCTTTACAAGATGAGCGTGGCTACCTAGGGCCTGAGAGGACTTTCAAGCTAGTCAGAGACTGCTTCTATTGGCCTTGTATGAGAGCCGAAGTTGAAGGCTACTGTCATTCTTGTTTAAGATGCATTCAGTGAAAGACTCTACCAACTAAAACTACATCTTTAAAGTCAAGGACCAATTATATTGGTGTGTATTGACTTCCTGTGTCTGGAACCTGGACCCGAGTGGACAAGGAAATGTTCTGGTAGTACCTGACCACTTTACCTGATACACTCAGCCATTCCCAACCAAAGACCAACAAGCTTCAAATGTAGCTAAAGTTCTCGTGGAGAAGTGCTTTGTCCGCTATGGCCTGCCTCAGCATATCCATTCTGACCAGGAAGAAAGTAAGCAGATTAAAAGACTTCTAGATGTACTCAGAATTCAGAGTAACAAGACTTGCAACCTAGGGACAGAGTATTGCTAAGTAATCTGGGTGTCCTTCCAAGAAATACAAACTAGAAGATCCTTGGTAGTCCCAACCTTATATCATCTGCAGACAGCTGCCTGGACTGCTGGCATATTAAATATGCCCAGAAGGAAAGACAGTTCCTTGAAAAATCTGGCACCAAAAACATAGTTACATGGTTGGTAAGGTTGAATAAAGACATTAGTCCATACAGTTCAACCTGTGTGGGTGTGTGTTTAAATCATCTCTTGCCTATAGTAGAAGCATTTCTAATGCCCCCACAAATTGATACCAATTCCACACCTACTGCTTCCTGTAGACCCCTGTCCACCAAGTCAGTCTCATGGCACCATTCTAAATACAGATGAAGAAGACAGTGATGAAATGGATATGGACATAGACTGGTTGCGGACCCCTCCACCTCTTGAGACTATCGTCTCTCCTTTTGCTGAGGGAACAGACCCAAGGCTCCAGAATTCATACCTCAAAATCAGTCATTGGAGTTCCATTGGAAGTGCTGGAAAACTCAATTTCCCTGAATGCAGAAGGTACAGAAATGACTCAACCAACTATGTAGTCAGAGGAGGAAATGGTTAAGGCAGAACTGACCGAGCCAAAAGTTCAAAGAATAAACCAAGTCATTCGGCCCACTAAAAGATTGACATATGACACACTGCGAGAAATAGGTCATCCACACTATTCAACAGACTAATGATACATCGACCCTTCTTACTACAAGTTTGGTAGGAGGCAACCTACCCTTACTCCCTGACACATCTTCCTTTTTTTTTTCTAAATAAGACAATCTCACCCTTTTTCAGAATTGGTGGGAGGTTCACTTGTTGAACTAATGTTATCAGGATCTATGTACATGTTAATTTGTTTTTATATTTAGTTAATTGTCTAAGCTGAGCTAATGCTATGGACGCTGTGTGTTTGAAGGATTTCGTCCCATCTTTGGGGACCAAGGATTTCTAGTGGGGGAGTATGTAGAAAGGTGCTGGACAACAGAAACATAGAGAAGGAGAAATTTCCCTCTTTACAATCAGTTTACTTTCTGCTGTTATGCTAAATGTTGTGTTGCATTATCTAGACAAGGTCAACAGAGGGTGAACTATAGCCAGGAAAGCCTATAGACTTCTATGAAGAATACTGAAGATCATGGGAATTGTAGTCTGAAACATAATTTTTTCATAAAATTTATAAAAATGAACAAATAAAATATATTTTCGAAGGGATTGTTACTTTAATGTATTTCTTCACACCTGCCTAAAACTTTTGCACAGTACTCTTTGTGCAGATTTGACATGTACACACATGTAAAGGCTTGTTAAGCACTTCAGTTCTGGGAGGTTTTAGCCCCTTCATGACCAGCCCATTTTTTGCACGGGCATGCAATGCTGTACCCAAACTAAATTTATATAGTTTTTTTTTAACACAAAAGAGCTTTCTTTTGGTGGTATTTGATAACCACTGTATTTTTTATACAAATTAAAAAAAGTGTGATGTTTAATTTGGAAAAAAATTTGATTTTTGAATTTCGGATATAAAACATATCCAATAAAGAATTAAAAAAATAAAAAATCCTCATAAATTTAGGCCAAAAAATGTTCTGCTACATGTCTTTGGTAATCCCAATAAGTGTATTTTGATTGGTTTGTGTTAAAGTTATAGCATCTACAAATGATGGTATATATCAGCCCTCAAAATTTCCACGCGCCTTCTCACATTTGGCTAGTGGAAATTAGCTGAGGACGAGTGAGGAGCTGTATCAGCTTTTGGATTTTATCACCAAACAGAATATGGACTTAGTTCTGACATGAATGGATGCATTTAAAGAAAAAAAAAATACATAGCAATTTGCCCCATAAAAGTTAATGTACATTTGGTCTGTCTGAATGGGGCAAAAAAATGTTATTAGGCTATTTCTGGTGCTGTTTTTCATTGTTTTAAAATGCTGCATCTGGCTACTAGATGGCACCAAATATCACTACAATGCATAGTGCCATCTAGTGGCCAAATGCAGTATTTTCCACTTTAAACAATTATGTTTTTATTGAATTTTCACAATAAAAAAGGCAATAGAAAATTCAGTAGCGTATGTTCAGTATTTTTTCTTTTATATTAATGAAAAACAAGAATAGAGAGAATATGCAATTTGATTGAGATACTGTAATGTACAACATATTGGGGTAGATTTACTAATGCTGGTGCACTCAGAATCTGGTGCAGTTGTGCAAGGTAGCCAATCGCCTTATAATCTCAGCTTGTTCAATTAAACTTTGGCAATAAAACCTGGAAGCTGATTGGTTTCTATGCAGAATTTAGCCAGATTTTGCTTTCTCCAGCTTTAGTAAATCAACGCCATTGTGTACGGCCAAGACTATGTAATGTAGACCACAGTATACAGAGTGAAATGGTTGGGTGTATGCATTACAGAGTACAGTAGCTAGGAGTATTACAGAGTTATGCAGTGTTTAGAGTGGTTAGTGCATGGTCAGCAATGAGTTGCCTTCCATAATCTGTGATCAGCGGTGAAATGCGTCTCTAACTCAGTTTCCTACTCCCCCTTCCACTTCCTATTCTAACTACTGTGTAGCAGGAAGTTGCTTATACTTACCTATGATTTTAATCCTTTTATAATACTTTTACTTATGGCATGGGCTCTCAAACAGCAGTGGTATATTAATCAGTAATGCTGCGGAGTTAAACCAATAGCTGTATATTCCCAAGCGTAATATAGACAATTTGAACAATCTCACACTGTTTATCACCAGTTAACAAATAACTGCCTACAAACATATGCTTGCTGATTTTGACTCTGCAACACATCTGCCACAGAGACACTAGAGAGTTTGTTGTTCTTTTATAAGATGGGCCTATGAGAGATTATAATATACAATGCAATATCATATTTGTATCTATCTATATACAGTATATCTACCTACCTAATTATCAGTTTTGAATGCTATGTTTTTTTAATTTGTTTAAAAATGTAAATACTATGGGAAGCGGTAAAGATTGCAATTGGAAAAAGCATTCTAAATAAAAACACAGGGCATGTCTTCTGCTAACTTTTGCTATTACTACAATGTTCTCTTTCTCATTGGTTCTGGCTCCGTTCTTCCCTGTCTTCAGATGCCATTTTCTGAGTAATGCAAGGCAATAATTACTGAAACCTTGATTTCTTCTGTAGCATAAAGAAATGGAATGGGTGTGCCAGCAAAAGCTAACACCAGACACTAACTAGAGGGAAGTCATTGTATCTTTAATTGGTTGGCATCTTTATAATAAAATAAGTAATAGCAAATATTTAAAGACAGAGCTATACTTCCTGCCCCCTAAACAAACAGTCTTGTGACAACAGCCCACCAATCCAGTTAAAGAAATTAGTCACAGCATATGCCTTTATTTTATAACATCAGCATTGTAATAACAATACAATTAATAGAGTTTTTTGACAATCCAATATAAGCTTATTGAAAAATCTCCTTTCATGTTGTGAGTCCTGCCTGCTGGCTGGCTATCTCTTTCCACAAATTCCTTGATTCCCTGTATGCTTTGCAATTTTCCTCTGCTGCTTACTTTTATTTCTTAGGACTACATATCGCAGTACTGAAAAAAAATGCTGATCGCCGCCATCACTGGTAAAACAAAAATATTAATAAAAATGCCATAAAACGACCCCCTATTTTGTAAACGCTATGGGCCAGATTCAGAGAGCGATTACGCCGGCGTAACAGGAGATGCGCGGCGTAAGTCTAATTGTGCGCGTGCGTTTCGATGCACGGCATCCCCAAAACGAGATACGCAAGAAATCTACTTTTTTTTGTCCAGCGTAATTTCGTTAGACAGGCGCATCCATCCGCGCAAAACTGCGCTAGGCACACCATTGATTTGCTATTCAAATATGCTAATGAGGGAGTTACGGGGATCCACAAAAGAACGTTGGTGCAGCGCACGCTACACGCTGTGCGCAACATCTAAATGTCCTGTCTAAAATTAGACCATATAAAAGCTGGTCTAAAATTACAAAATTCGTCTACATGTCAGATAAAGCAACAATGTTAGTGAGGAGCTGAGCAGTCACACATGTTGCCCAACAAACTGTATGCCAACATGCCAGTGTCATCCATGCTCATAGCTATACTACTGACTTTAGATGAGCAAAGAAGGAGGAGGGCACTGAGGAGGGCACTGAGGAGGGCACTGAGGAGGGCACAGGATTTTTTTTTTTTTGGCTTATATCAACTTTACTATTTAATCTAATCTAATACAATATTCTTAGCTTATACAAGCCCCTCAATCTTCACTCTTCACTCTTCACGGGAGAGGATATATCACACACGCCTAGACATCTATGGCATGGGTGATTCTGAGGTGTCTCGCATCTTCAGATTCACCCCTCATGCCATCATGGAATTAACCACAACCCTGCAGGAGGACATCACCAGCCCAACACATGACACTACCCATGACACCCATGACAGCTACATATACAATCATAGCCCCATCCCCACAGATTTCGAACAGAACATGTATGGGGACAGTTGGCTGGTTGGTGAGTGACATGGGTGGCAGGCATGACTGCCCCCCCCCATGATGCACACATCACAAGGGGCACATGCACTACTAACATCTTCCTGTCTTTTCCCTTCAAGGTGACTCTGCATATGCACTGGGACCCCATCTCATGACCCCATCTCATGCCAGATCACATTATGCATCTTTGCATGTTAAACACACACATTAATCATGGCACAACGAGAATGCATGCATGCACACCACTGTGGTCCCTAGCACACACACACCACATCGTCATCACATTGGATTGGCACCAGTCCACCATGCAGGACTTGTGAGCTGCAACGCCATGTCACTGTACATTCATACACCATTCACACAGACCTGGGGATCACTTCTCCACCACAAATGAGGGTGACACCCCTTTTCCGGCAGGAATGTCACCCCCACATTCCCAAACAGAACAAAAAAAAAATGCCCAGCAAAAATATAATTTAAACAAAATAACAACAAAAAAGACAAAAATCACTCTGCAAAACAGTCCCCAAATATATCAAAGACACGTCACAAACAAACAAACAAACGCTAATAAACAACAGAAAAAAAGCACCTTGCTGTATAGGGAGGGATACAAAGGGATGTACTTTTGCAAAGGAAGTGCGTTTGTGTCTGTCTATTTATGCTGTTTGCGTAGTTCACTAATTTGCCCTAGTCCACTTCCAATTTCACTGATTGCGCCGTTCCCGAGTTGTGAGCATGCGCACAGAGGTACTGACCATGGTCTGCTTCAAGCTCGCATGCGCGAGCCGGCCGGCCCTTCATTTGCATGGGGTCACGGCTCATTTCCATGTAACACGCCCACGTCCTTCCCAATTTGTATTACTCCGCCTTGCGCCTCTGAAATAACGTTGCGCAGGCACAAATTTCTGCGTAAAACCGACGAAAATAGGGTGATTGCGCCGCTACATTGCGCCAGTCTAATGTAAAGGCGGTGCGCTACGCCGGTCCAATAATGCGCAGATGTACCTGAATCTGGCCCTATAACTTTTGCACAAACCAATCAATAAACGCTTATTGCGATTTTTTTAACGAAAAATATGTAGAAGAATACGTAAAAAACATTTTTTTATATATTTTTGGGGGATATTTATTATAGCAAAAAGTAAAAAATATTGCATTTTTTTCAAAATTGTCGCTTTATTTTTGTTTATAGCGCAAAAAATAAAAAAACGCAGAGATGATCAAATACCACCAAAACAAATCTCTATTTGTGGGAAAAAAAGGACGCCAATTTTGTTTGGGAGCCACGTCGCACGACCGCGCAATTGTCAGTTAAAGCGACGCAGTGCCGAATCACAAAAAGTGCTGCGGTCATTGGACAGCAATATGGTCCGGGGCTAAAGTGGTTAAACAAGATCCAACAAATCGCTTGACACATGTAACGATTAAATAAAAGTAATGCTTTTTGAAAAACCTAGACCATACAAAAAAATAAATAGGAACAGAGACACAAAATGGATCTGGGCGTTGGGAGCGACCAGTAAGCATATATGACATCATATCACAATACATTATATCACCCAGTAGAACTTTATACTGTACAGTTGCAAAATACATTTATATTAGAGCTGAAATTCTGGCAACCCCCCCCCCCCCTCCATTCAACTCCCACTCCCTTTCCGATTCTAAGCCAAAAGTGACTACTATATTCCGTGGTCACACTATGCTCTGGTGCAGAGAAGGGTCTTTCTTCAGGTATCCTTGTTGCTGCGGACACTTCCTATTTTTTGTACAGCAGTGGGGTCCTATTGAACTGCAGAGGCTGATACAATAGGGAGATATAACCTGTCTAATGCATTCCTATTATTATTATCTCACGTGCATAGTGCCAGATAGCTAGGTCTGTGCTACTGTATGTGTGTAGTGGTCATGCTGCTCTATATTAGTAGGTGAGCCTGTTTACTGCAATAGAGTTTATATGCAGCTTCTGGTATTTTAGTTAACTGTACCTTCTGGTCTAGGATTATATACAGTGCAGAAAATAAGTATTTGAACACCCTGTTATTTTGCAAGTTCTCCCACTTAAAAATCATGGAGGGGTCTGAAATTGTTATCGTAGGTGCATGTCCACTGTGAGAGACATAATCAAAAAAAAAAATCCAGAAATCAAAATGTATGATTTTTTTAACTATTTATTTGTATGATACAGCTGCAAAGAAGTATTTGAACACCTGTCTATCAGCTAGAATTCTGACCCTCAAAGACCTGTTATTCTGCCTTTAAAATGTCCACCTCCACTCCATTTATTATCCTAAATTAGATGCACCTGTTTGAGGTCATTAGCTGCATAAAGACACCTGTCCCCCCCATACAATCAGTAAGAATCCAACTACTAACATGGCCAAGACCAAAGAGCTGTCCAAAGACACTAGAGACAAAATTGTACACCTCCACAAGGCTGGAAAGGGCTACGGGGAAATTGCCAAGCAGCTTGGTGAAAAAAGGTCCACTGTTGGAGAAATCATTAGAAAATGGAAGAAGCTAAACATGACTGTCAATCTCCCTTGGACTGGGGCTCCATGCAAAATCTCACCTCGTGGGGTCTCAATGATCCTAAGAAAGGTGAGAAATCAGCCCAGGACTACACGGGAGGAGCTGGTCAATGACCTGAAAAGAGCTGGGACCACCGTTTCCAAGGTTACTGTTGGTAATACACTAAGACGTCATGGTTTGAAATCATGCATGGCACGGAAGGTTCCCCTGCTTAAACCAGCACATGTCAAGGCCCGTCTTAAGTTTGCCAATGACCATTTGGATGATCCAGAGGAGTCATGGGAGAAAGTCATGTGGTCAGATGAGATCAAAATAGAACTTTTTGGTCATAATTCCACTAACCGTGTTTGGAGGAAGAAGAATGATGAGTACCATCCCAAGAACACCATCCCTACTGTGAAGCATGGGGGTGGTAGCATCATGCTTTGGGGGTGTTTTTCTGCACATGGGACAGGGCGACTGCACTGTATTAGGGAGAGGATGACCGGGGCCATGTATTGCGAGATTTTGGGCAACAACCTCCTTCCCTCAGTTAGAGCTTTGAAGATGGGTCGAGGCTGGGTCTTCCAACATGACAATGACCCGAAGCACACAGCCAGGATAACCAAGGAGTGGCTCTGTAAGAAGCATATCAAGGTTCTGGCGTGGCCTAGCCAGTCTCCAGACCTAAACCCAATAGAGAATCTTTGGCGGGAGCTCAAACTCTGTGTTTCTCAGCGACAGCCCAGAAATCTGACTGATCTAGAGAAGATCTGTGTGGAGGAGTGGGCCAAAATCCCTCCTCCAGTGTGTGCAAACCTGGTGAAAAACTACAAGAAACGTTTGACCTCTGTAATTGCAAACAAAGGCGACTGTACCAAATATTAACATTGATTTTCTCAGGTGTTCAAATACTTATTTGCAGCTGTATCACACAAATAAATAGTTAAAAAAATCATACATTGTGATTTCTGGAAAAAAAAATTTGATTATGTCTCTCACAGTGGACATGCACCTACGATGACAATTTCAGACCCCTCCATGATTTCCAAGTGGGAAAACTTGCAAAATAGCAGGGTGTTCAAATACTTATTTTCTGCACTGTAGGTAGTTTTAGCTTAAAGCCGCGAACACGCGATCAGTCCATCCGATGAGAACGGTCTGATGGACCGTTTCCATCGGTTAACCGATGAAGCTGACTGATGGTCCGTCGCGCCTACACACCATCTGTAAAAAAAACAATCGAGTTAGAACGCGGTGACATAATACACAACAACATGCTGAAAAAAATGAAGTTCAATGCTTCCAAGCATGCGTCGACTTGATTCTGAGCATGCATGGATTTTTAACCAATGGTCCTGCCTACTAACGATCGGTTTTGACCTATCACTTAGGAATCCATCGGTTAAATTTAAAGTTGGCTTTTTTTTTAACCGATGGATAACTAACCGATGGTGCCCACACACGATCAGTTTGGTCCAATGAAAACGGTCCATCAGACCGATCTCATCGGTTTAACCTATCATGTGTACGCGGCTTAAGGATTAATAACCAGCATAGGCTAGAGCCATTTTAGGCATCCGATGGCCTCTTCTGGCAGTTAGAGGTCTGGTTGCATGACAGATGAATAACTACTTGGGACTAAAAAGCAGAAAAGAGGTTGACTCTGAGTTCCAGTGCCACACCATGATTTCATCCAGAGAGAAGCTGCATTCCAGGCTGATTGGACAACACTTAGAGAATTTCCGTATCACTGCTGTTTTTGTCTTCAGATCTCTGCCATGTAGATGGACGCCACATCATGAACATTCTTAGGGGCCCTTTCAACTGAACTTTGCTGCAACATTCATCTGGAGCAATCTTTACTAATAACTATAAATACCTAAGTATATGTACACAAATCCACCAGGACTCGTTGAGCAAATTGCTGATAATTGTTGAAAGAAAGAAAGTTACTGCTCCAGGTGGATTGTGTTAGGATGATCAGTATGGTCTCAGGAGATCAAGGGTGCTGGCAATGCACAAGGCAACAAATGGAAAAAGAAAATATGGACAGCCGCACTCCAAAAAGCCTTGATGGTTGTCTTTATTTAAAAAAGGAAAAATGCACTACAAGTCACAGCAAACTACACGGGAGTAAAACAGCTGACGCATTTCGCACTATAAATTAGTGCTTAATCAAGCTATGATTTTAATTTATAGTGCGAAACGCTTCAGCTGTTTTACTCCCGCTTAGTTTGCTGTGACTTGTAGTGCATTTTTCCTTTTTTTTTAAAAAGACAACCATCAAGGTTTTTTGGAGTACGGCTGTCCATATTTTCTTTTTCCATTTTTTTTTATAAAACTTGTAATATTTTCATACTGGCAAGCATCTATATATGTATGGTTAATGTTAAATACTGGTTGCAGCAGTTCATATGCTCCCAAATACTTTGATCAGATTGCTGGTTAATTTCTCAGGGAGGAAATCCCCTCTGTCCACAGAGGACCTGTCCTGGTTGCAGGCACTGCTAACTTCATTATCAAACCAACTCTTCCACTCAGCAAAGGTTCTGGTTCTCTTATTGACCTACAGGTTTAGTGCACTCTCCTGTTTTAGGAGGGTCATTTTTCATAACCACTTCCCCAAAAGAGAGCTCCACATATTTAGGTATCTTTACATCATAATAGATACATTATAAATATATGCACGTGCCTTTTCCAACATGCACCTAGTTTAACATTCCTTGTCCCAATGACAATTATTTCTCTTTCATGTCAGAGTACAACCGATAATTTGATTGTCAATAGCAACCCTTAACATCACTATCTGTTCAGTCTTCTGTAACCTATCCTGTGAAGATGCACATTTCCCAATGTCAACTAGGCAGACACTATCTGATCCTGACTCTATGCTATACAAAAACAGCAACTGGTTTATATTGTTTGGGTTATAGAGTATGGTTATTCCTTAATGTATTCTGGTGTAATTACAATTTTTATTAAATTAAGAAAGAAGTCATTCTCTCAAAATATATTACAACTATTTATAAGCTGGAAGTACCTAATCAATTGGAAGTATTGATTCTTGAAATTATGTATTGGCATACAAATAACATGCATTACATTTATAGGAGCTAATACGTGACATAATAAATGTAAGTAATTAGTAGATTTGTTTTCATGCTCATTTGAGCAGTAATGCACATAGAGTGCAAGCTCTTTAGATGAAGTGTATTGCTAAAAAAGCTTTACTACTATGTGATGTATACTACTGTGAATTTCTTGCATATGAAATGTCTAAAAAAGAGAGAAATTTGAATTTTTACATAGAAGGAGACCACGTGGCATTAGACATGTTGTCTTGTTGTTTTTTTAGCTGCTGTTGGGTGCACTTCTGCAAATTCTGCATAAAAGGCACATAAATTGCCTTCTAGATCAAACTGTGGAAGAGCTTGATTCTCTTCAGCACTGGTCTGCTGATTTTGGGTTTGGAGCACACTGAATGAATGGCTTCCTGTAGAAACATTACCTCTTCATGCATATAGGCTGATTTCAGCATACAAAGATCTAGCATGCTTTGGCCTTCTTGATGTGGAAATTTCACCTCTATGGCCCGGATTCACAAAGCACTTACGCCGACGTAAATCACTTTACGCCGACGTAGTGCAAATGTGTGCCCGGCGTATGTGTGCGCCAGAGTCACAAACCAAGATACGTCTGAAAATAGGCCATCCTACCCCAACGTATCTTGCTTACGCCGGCGTAGCGTGGGCGCAAATATGGTTTGGACGCATGTTGCTTCTCCCATTGATTAGGCATCCAAATATGGAAATGAGGGAAATACGGCGATTCACGAACGTACGTGTGCCCGACGCATCTATGAGATGTTTGCGTAAGTTGTACGTCCGGTGTAAAGTTATTCCCCATAGATGAGGCGCAACCCAGCAATAGACATGCAAAGGTCTGCCCCAGACAACAAAGGCTGGCGTATTGGGCGTATGTTACATTCACGGCGTACGTAGTGAAGCGGCAGATCTTAGGCAGTTGTGCCGGCGTAGTTGTGAGCATGTGCATAAGGGTGCAGTTTCATGCGTCCACGTCACGACTACGTCACGGCGCATGCACTTCATGATACGCTGGGCGTAGAACACTGCACCATGCTTAGACCATCATTTGCATGGTATCACTCCCACTTCCACTTACGCTGGCCTGCACCTTCGAAAATACGCTACGCTAGCGTATCTTGGTGAGCAATAGCTTGCTGAATACAGTGCATGCCTCTCCACGCTGCGCCGGCATAGCGTACTGTGTGTGCGCTACGCCGGCATAAATGTGCGCCCACTTTCTGTGAATCCGGGACTATGAGTCTATTGCACCTAGCTCATATCTTTCAGGAATGATGTGTACATTCTTTATTGGTAAAATAAAATGAGAAGAGAGAAACTAACCAGATGATAAGGTAGTGCTAAAAGTCTATGTCACATCCCAAACTATATAGAAATATTGGAGAAGATGCCCCTGGGATAGTGCAGACTTAGACAGAAAGTAGGTCAGGATATACCAAAGAAAGAGCGTAAAATAAAAGTATAAATATTTATTAAATAGAGAATCACATGAATAACATTTATATACAAAAAATGTCTTGTATAATCTTTTTTGGTGGCCAACTCTGTTACACTTGTTTACAAATCACTTTGGACCAGCCAATGTCATTCAGGGTTTCATTTAACCCTATGGTTCTTGCAGAGGTTGCTAGGGCTTCTTTCAGCTGTGACTGGATGAGTTCCCATTTGATGGTGCCTACATAGGTCTGGGGCCAATACCATTTGAAAGAGCCATGACACTGATGATTTTTTGGCTTTCTGTAATGGTGGCATTCTAACCATGACTCTAAGGGGGGCATTTTCCAACTGCCCACCAATGTAAAGGGCTTTTTCCCAGTAACCCCCAATTAATTGTTTTGTAGGGGCCTCAAAAATATTTCTAGCATTCCTCTGTTGCTAAAGGTTTAAGAAAGATGGCTTAAGGAAATTATGCACAAACGCACACTTTCTGAGAGTGAGATACAGGGGTTGATTTACTAAAATTGGAGAGTGCAAAATGTGGTGCAGCTGTGAATGGTAGCTGTAACGGAACTATGTATTTTGCCTGTACATCTATAATAATCATGCACCTGTCTATCCCCAAAGGTTAATTGATCTATTTGTGTGTGAAAGACCTGTGTTTATCCTTAAGTGATTGAGTATTGTTCTGGGGGTTGATTGAAGTCTATGTGAGAAAGAAATGTGTCTTCTTTGACCTGGTGACAGGGTGTCTGCCTTGGGGCCCCCCTGTGGAGGGAGGGGGCGGAGAGTTCCATTGTTCCTTGAGTACTCACAAGCTTGTAACTAGATATAAACCAGGAGATGTTCATTAAAGTTGTTGATGTTTGACCCTTCAAAACGTAGTCATGTCTCGTTCTTGAAAAGGGTATGCTATGGGAATATTATTCTGTTCGTTTTACAACTGGACCTGACTCTCCCTCTGGATCTCGTGGATGAGCTTATACTGGACTTACTTATATAGCAACTTGCCAGGGAAAAGGACGTCGTCAGCGGCTGATACCCTCTCCCTACTTGGGTAGCCGTTACATTGGTGGCAGCGGTGGGATGGTCCTTTTATCCAAGGAGCAAGTTCTGAATGGAGTCCCAGTACGCCAGGCTGAAAAGATCCACACTAAAAGATTTATTGGAGAGTCGTGGTAGGAGTGCCAGTAACAGACCACGGAGGGAGCTGATAGCGGATCTGCTGGAGCTGGACCAAATGGATGGATCCATGGAAGGAGCGGAGCCTCTAGCACCTGTCAGCAAGGAAGATGTAATTACGGATATTGTACAGCGGAGATTATCCTTGTATCCAGAAACGTCCACGGAACTAATAAACCAGCTTTTCCGGGAAGCAAGAGAGGAGATCCAAACCAAGAGGGGACAAGAACTGGAACTGGTAAGAGCTAGACAGCCCATTACACACGCAGCTCCTACTTCCCCACCCACTGCGACAGGAAAGAAAATACCGTTCACTGCATTTAAAGCTTTTGTAGAAAGTGAGGAGGAAATAGATGGATATTTGGCTGATTTTGAGAGACAGTGCTCACTACACCAGGTACCACCGGACCAATGGGTCACTATTTTGTCTGGAAAATTGTCGGGCAAAGCCAATGAAGCTTTTCGGGCTCTTGCTCCAGAAGATATTTTACAATATCAGCAAGTGAAAAAGGCGCTGTTAACCCGATATGCCGTAACCCCAGAAACCTACCGCCGTCGCTTCCGGGAATCCAAGAAGAAGGCTGTGGACTCCCACATGGAATGGGCCAACCAGTTGCAAAGGGTGGCATCCCATTGGGTCCAAGGGTGCAAGGCCAACACTGGGGAGAAAGTATTGCAGCTATTCCTAATGGAACATTTCTTCCAAGACCTGGCCGCAAACATACAGGACTGGGTACGAGATCGCCGTCCCGCTAACTTAAACGAGGCGGCGCGGCTAGCAGATGAGTACACGGAAACAAGGAAAGTAAGCCAGGGTACTACACGACTGGCTCATAAGGTAGAACCGTGTACTCCAACCAGCACCTCACGCCCAGAGTTTCAGGCTCCAGTCCCACCAGGACCACCACGTCCTCAGGAACCCAACAACTATCCCCGGGATTCGTCTAGGGTGACGTGCCATCACTGCAGCAACACGGGACATATTGCTCGTTTTTGTCCTTTGAGAGCTACAAATAACAACTGGAGACGTCCGACATCCAACACAGAGGTCACTCCATCGTGGCCCTCTGCGGCCCACTGCCTAGAGACCGAGGTGGGCCCTGAGGAATGTCTGGGAATTTTGTATGAGGCAGACCCAATACAAGCGGCCTCTCCAGATAACCATCAGCATCACCGTCAGGAGGTACGGGTGAATGGACAAGTAGCACAAGGCCTAAGAGATACCGAGGCTACTATCGCTCTGATTCAAAAACAACCAGGGCACAAAAAGTCAGACTGTTCATTAAATTTACCCAGGCAGTCCCAGTCATGGAGACAGCCAGAAAGGGGGAACCCCCACACATCCATGCCTGCGGCCCACGGCGTTGGGGAGGTAGAACATTGGGGTGTTCTGCATGAGGCAGATCCGATACAAGCAGCTAACCAGGACAACAGGCAGCAACACAGGCAGACTGTCTGGGTCAATGGAAAGGCAGCCAATGGATTACGTGATACTGGGGCCACGATGACCCTGCTACAGAAGAAACTCATCCCAGAGATCCAGCACACCGGAGACACCGTAGCCGTAAGAGTAGCAGGAGGCACCGTCTTCCGGCTACCCGTTGCCCGGGTTCACCTGGATTGGGGGGTGGGTTCGGGACATGTGAATGTGGGGGTGATGAAGGATTTGCCAGCAGATGTACTACTGGGGAATGATTTGGCCCCCCTTGTTTCTGCGTACGCCCCGATGTGCCCCGCTGAAGTCCACACCGTGACTACCTGTGCCCCAACCCGCGTTGCTGGAACCAACTCGCTTGCTGCTGAGACCCGGGTAAGACTACCTGCCCCGACATGTACTGTAGATCCGGCCCAATATCACAGTCTAAAATGGGAATGTGACAAGTTGGCCAGTGAGAAATCGGAGATGCAACGACACTACGTCATGTATTATGAGATGTCCCGTGGCTTGAACATTGAAATGCACAAACAGGCTGAAATTGTCAAAAGGTTAAATGGGATCTGCGCTCAGGTGGTGCCTTATCTCTCCCAAGAGCATCAGCAACAGGTCCTGGGAGCCATTGAGAGAGCAAAGCAAGTGACTGTTCCAGAACTGAATTCCATTATTCACCTTCACCATCAGATACCGACCTGGCAGATTTAATGGCAATGCCGATGGACTGTCCAGGCAAACTGAACTTTCACCCTAACAGCAGACCGGACATCCCCAAGTTGACCCGAAAAGGATCAATCCGGGTCTGCCGGAGTGTTCCACAAAAGGGGAGCAGTGTAACGGAACTATGTATTTTGCCCGTACATCTATAATAATCATGCACCTGTCTATCCCCAAAGGTTAATTGATCTATTTGTGTGTGAAAGACCTGTGTTTATCCTTAAGTGATTGAGTATTGTTCTGGGGGTTGATTGAAGTCTATGTGAGAAAGAAATGTGTCTTCTTTGACCTGGTGACAGGGTGTCTGCCTTCGGGCCCCCCTGTGGAGGGAGGGGGCGGAGAGTTCCATTGTTCCTTGAGTACTCACAAGCTTGTAACTAGATATAAACCAGGAGATGTTCATTAAAGTTGTTGATGTTTGACCCTTCAAAACGTAGTCATGTCTCGTTCTTGAAAAGGGTATGCTATGGGAATATTATTCTGTTCGTTTTACAACTGGACCTGACTCTCCCTCTGGATCTCGTGGATGAGCTTATACTGGACTTACTTATATAGCAACTTGCCAGGGAAAAGGACGTCGTCAGCGGCTGATACCCTCTCCCTACTTGGGTAGCCGTTACAGTAGCCAATCAGCTTCTAACTTCAGATTGTTCAATAAGACGTTGAACAAAAAAAATGGAAGCTGATTTCTATCTAGAGCTGCAACGGGATTTGCACTTGTTGTAGTAAATCAACCACACAGTCTCCTTTTAAATAACAGCATCATTCTTATGCCTCGTACACACGACCGGTTTTCCCATCGGGAAAAGTGCCACGACAGCCTTTGGCCAGGAAAATCGGCCGCGTGTATGCTCCATCGCAGTTTTCCTGACAGGAAAACCGCCGGGAAAAATTAGAACATGTTCTCTTTTTTCCCGACGGGATTCCCGGCGGGTTCTTAAGCCGGCAGTTTCCCCAGGAAAACCTGCGGTGGAGCATGCACACGGCCAGGTTTCCCGACCAAAGCTCTCATGGCAGTTTTCCTGTCGGAAAACCGGTCGTGTGTAGGGGGGAAAAGCTATCGAGCTACCGTTTTCCCGGCTGACTTTTTACCGATCTTGTGTAGAAGGCATAAGCAGTGCTTGTAGCTGCTGACTCCAATTTTTCGAAAGCCTGGTGTAATTGCTCTTTAAAGCGTAAATGCACCCTGAAATAAAATAACCTCAACTCGCTTGCCATCGTTGACATCTTCTACCCAGCTGGTGTGAGGTTTTTGACCGTCTTGATTGGCTAACAAAAGGGCAATGTAACTCCTGCACATGTGCAGGTGGGTTCATTCATTCTGGCACCAAGGTATGCTGAGAATGTACACTGAGCTGTGCATGTGCATCTCAGTGTGCATTGGATAGCACAAAGTAACCATAAAATCTTAAGCATCCTAGAAACCAGCTTAGTAACACTGGCTCTGTATACAGGGCAACATTACTGAGCTGCAGTGAAGATGGAGTGTTTAATGTCACTCCAGCCTCAGTACTGCCTCCCACCAAGTGCCACCTGAGGTGGTTTGCTTACTTTGCCTCACTGGTTACATCAAGGCTCCCTCCCTCCTAGACAACTAAAATATATATTGTAGGTATTACACAATTGTAATGAAAGGCTTCATATAAAGCTTTGCAGCCGCTGCAGCCATTGAGATTCTCAGGGCCAGTCTCTCTGCTAAGTGAAGCAGGGATCTGAGTTGCTATAAGGCATAATTGTAATTTAACACTAAACAGCTTTAGCAGTTAAGGTTTTTAGGGTACGTCACCTATTTGTAGATTTGTGAAACTCAATTTTTTTGTGGTTTCGCAAGAATGCACAGTTATAAGTCTAGATCTATTAGTTATTAACTCTGCACAGTTTCATATTCTGCATCTATTGTGTATTTCCAATATTATATTGTGTTTGTCTGAGCTAATGGTGTTTTTTTTCCTGATAAACTTGGTCAACATTTGCAGGAGAATCATCAGACATACATAATTAATCAAAATATCCTTTGATGCCTGGTACACACGGTTGGACTTTTGACCGTGCAAAAGTCTGCCGTGAGTCCGTCGGAAGTCCGACGGAAAGAAAAATAATAGGTTCTCTATCTAAGGTTCGTTGGAGGGTACACACGGCTGAGAAGAACTGCACATTTCTCCAATAACTTAACTATGTCAGCTATAAGGGGAGCAGTGGATTTTTTCTAGTGCCCGTCTATTCGAAATAAAAAAGGCCGTTATAGAAGGGGAATATGACACCATCTGCATTGGTGGATATGAACAGTAATACAGGCTCTGTTCTCATTTAAACGTCCAAGAGAAATATTTTGTTTAAACAAATTTTCTCAGATTGTTAACTATGTGACTTAAAAGTTGTTAAAATCTACCAGCAAGCTAGTTAAACCTAAAAGGGTGTCTACCATTGTGGAACAGTAGGTTTCTTGCTGATCTAATAGGAGGTAACACCATCTTCTACATCTGGCCAAGGTGAGGGTAGGCAAGAGAACCAGATTTCCTAATCAAGTTTTGCTTCTGATGAAGAATTGTATTTCCAATTTAATAATTCAATACCAATCTATATACTGGTGATTATATGTCAGTCAAGGAGTTGCCCTCATGACCAAAGCTTGAAGCAAATTTGTCAAAAAAAGTTTTATTTTAACCACTGACTTTTTTGACAATGTAATAAAAAATTCACATCACAATCTGCTATAGACCTGCATTATACAGTATTAACCCTGGCCTGTTTATTGACCATGTTTCTGCCTGCTGCCTGGACTGATCCTTTGCCTGCTTGCTGACCACGTCTCTGCCTGCCACCTGAATTGACCCATTTGTACATCCGACTGACTATGTTCGTGCGAGACACCAATCCTAACCATGCCCAGTGGACAACTCCACTCCTGGAACCACAGGGGATTATTAAACACTAGCCGACCGCCCGCCGTCATTTTACGGTGGCTCTCCTGGGCGAGAACCCGTAGCTATACGCCCGCATTCTTGCGGCCGCTAGGGGGCGCGCGCGCACCCCCGCTCGTCCCTCGAGTCCCGCGTGCGTGCCCGGTGGGCGCAATTTCCGCCGGGCACGCACGCTCGTTCGTTACAGAGCGGGGACCGGGAGCTTTGTGTGTAAACACAAAGCTCTCTGGTCCTGTCAGCGGGGAAACGCTGATCTTCCGTTCATACAATGTATGAACAGAAGATCAGTGATTTCCCCTAGTGAGTCCACCCCCCATACAGTTAGAACACACCCAGGAACATACTTAACCCCTTCCCCGCCACCCTAGTGTTAACCCCTTCACTGCCAATGGCATTTTTATAGTAATCCAATGCATTTTTATAGCATTGATCGCTATAAAAATGCCAATGGTCCCAAAAATTTGTCAAAATTGTCCGATGTGTCCGCCATGTCTCAGTATTGAAAAAAAATGCTGATCGCCGCCATTACTAGTAAAAAAAAATATTAATAAAAATGCCATAAAACTACCCCCTTTTTTGTAAACGCTATAAATTTTGCGCAAACCAATCTATAAACGCTAATTGCAATGATTTTTTCACGAAAAATATGTAGAAGAATACGTATCGGCCTAAACTGAGGTAAAAATACATTTTATATATTTTTGGGGGATATTTATTATAGCAAAAAGTAAAAAATATTGCATTTTTTCAAAATAGTCGCTCTATTTTTGTTTATAGCACAAAAAATAAAGACCGCAGAGATGATCAAATACCACCAAAAGAAAGCTCTATGTGTGGGGAAAAAAGGACGCCAATTTTGTTTGGGAGCCACATCGCACGACCGCGCAATTGTCAGTTAAAGCGACGCAGTGCCGAATCACAAAAAGTGCTCTGGTTATTGGGCAGCAATATGGTCCGGGGGTTAAGTGGTTAAATACTTTTGACGACTATTTTCCAAAAAGGGGTCATTTTGGGAGTATTTGTAGTGCCTTGGCATTTTAGGGTCTCAAGAAATTTTCAAGTATATATACCAAAGTTTGAAGAACCTATGATACGCAGGCTAAATAGCATATACAGATTTGGGTTATTTTTTTTACCAAGGAAATGTAGCAGAATACTTTTTTTTATATTTTGCTTGAGAAAGGCACGTGACATGTGACGCAACGCGTAGGGAGGAGCCGGTGACGACACTTTCTGTGTCTCGTCTCTCTGGATGTGTAGTGAGGAGGAGAGCTAACTGGTCGTATTTAATGCGTCTTTTTGATTGAGCAAAATGTGAGTGCATATATTTTATCTAGTAAAAGCAATTATATAATTGTGCAGTCATGCAACAATGTACCCATATGACATTTTTATATATTTTTTTCAGACAAATAGAGCTTTCTTTTTGTTGTATTTTGGAAAGTAGACAGTCCAAGGTATTTAGTAAGAGGCTCAAAGAGTTTTTTGAAGTTGCAATTTTTTGTCACAATTCTTTGGAAAATGTAAAAATGTTAATTAAATGTTTTTACGATTTTTTTTACATACTGTCACCAGTGCAGTACAGCATCATCATATAACTGGTGTGGTGGTGATCAGGGACACTAACTGGTGACTGTATGCAAACAAACACATGGTACAGATGAGCTGTGATTGGCCCTGTCTGTACCATGTGATCACTGTGACCTGTACCATGTGATCACTGTGGCCAATCACAGAGCTCATCACAATAGTACACAATAAAAGACACAAATAAAAGCCTTTCGTTGCATACAGTTATCATGTGATTTGCTGTGATTGGCCACAGCGATCACATGGTACCGGCAGCGGGCGGAAAGGGGGTTAAATATCACCAAAATACAGCTCTGTCTGATTCAAAAAATTATATCAAATTCATTTGGGTACAGTGCTGCATGAATAATTGTCATTGTCATTCAAAATGTGACAAAACTTAAATCTGAAACATGTGTGGCTCCCACCTAAGGCAGCTAATATTAACTGATTGGCCTTCACCAAAACAGACACTTGTCTGTACCCCAGTGGCGGTGCACTGAAAAGCTGTGATGAATGGGACATCTTCCAGCACCGGGCTCTATCCCTGCCTCCAGTCATCTGTCAGCCAGGAGATTCTCCATCTAAAAGCTAGCCACTTGACCTCTGGAAGATTTACCCCCTTATCTGACCAGGCCATTTTTTTCAATATGGCACTGTGTTATTTTAACTGACAAATGAGTGGCCATGCAAAGCTGTACACAAATACAATTTATGTACTTTCTTTCCCACAAATAGAGCTTTCTGTTGGCGGTACTTGATCACCACTGTGGTTTCTGTTTTTCGCGCTACAAGCAAAAAAAGAGCGATCATGTTGAAAAAAATCTATATTTTTTTTACTTTCTGCTATAAAACATATCCAATACATTTTAACCACTTAAGCCCCGGACCAATATGCTGCTAAATGCCCAGAGGCGCTTTTACAATTCGGCACTGCGTCGCTTTAACAGACAATTGCGCGATCATGCGACGTGGCTCCCGAACAAAATTCACATACTTTTCTTCCCACAAATAGAGATTTCTTTTGATGGTATTTGATTGTCTCTGCGATATTAATTTTTTGCGATATAAACGGAAAAAGACCGATTTAAAAAAAAATATGATATTTTCTACTTTTTGTTATAAGAAAAATCTAATACACTAAATTTTAGTCAAACATTTAGGCCAAAATTTATTCAGCCACATGTCTTTAGTAAAAAAAATCGCAATAAAATAAAAAACTAGCTACCTAGCGGCAACAGTGACACTAATACAGCGATCAGAAAACCGATCGCTTAGTGACACTGGCAATAGGGGGTGAAAGGGTTAAATAGGGTGGTGATCATGGGGTTAACACTTTATTAGAGGGGTAGGGGGCTACCCTGGACTTAACACTAACTGCCTGTCACACTAACTGTCACACTGACACTAAATGCAGTGATCAGTAAATATATGACCACTGCATTCAGTGATACTGTGACAGGGGACTGAGGGGGGGTGATCGGGGGGGTTTATGTGCCTATGTGTACTGTGTTAGTGTAGTGTGTGTGCAACCTTACTGTGTGATGTCTTCTCTCCTCAGCGGCGGTTGAAAAGACCGCTGAGAGGAGAGATTACATCACTTCCCCCACAGGCAGAGGGCGGGGGAGTGCGCGGATTGGCTGGGAGCGATCGTGAGGGGGTGGCTAGAAACATATAGCCGCCCCCTCATCCCGGATCGCTCCTGCAGCCACGGGGACCTCCGCAAGTACAGGGGGGGGTCCGATCCACGTCTAGGCAGGGACGTATAGGTACGCCAATGTGCCTGTCCGTGCCATTCTGCCGACGTAAATGTACATGCGGTGGTCCTTAACCTCCCTGGCGGTATCCCCGAGCGTGACTCGGGGTGTTTTTTTTTGCAGAGATCGGTATCCCCGAGTCACGCTCGGGGTAGCCATGCAGAGCCTGCAGCGCGCGCTGTCTTACCTTCTTCCTGGATCCAGCGATGCATCCCCGCTGTGTGAGCGAGCGGGTGCTCGCTCGATTCACACAGCGTCCCCGTGTGCCGCCGATCTCCGTTCCCTGCGACGTTACGACGCACGGGAGCGGAGAACGGCGCCAAATTTAAAAAGGTAAACAAACACTTTACATACAGTACAATGTAATCTTATAGATTACAGTACTGTATGTAAAAAATACACCCCCCCCTTGTCCCTAGTGGTCTGTCCTGTGCCCTACATGTCCTTTTATATAATAAAAACTGTTCTTTCTGCCTGGAAACTGTAGATTGCCCATAACAACCAAAAGTGTCCCTTTATGTCAAAAATGGTTTTAGATCAGCTAGAAAACAGCGATAATAAATTATAATTACTTTCAGAATTGAGCGATAGCGATTTGTGGGGAAATTTGTCATAAAAAAAATAAATAATGACAGCGACAATTCTGCAACTGAGCAAATTTCAGTGTTTTTGAGTTGATTACATTATTGAATATTTTTTATTATAATTTGTTATAATTATTTATAGTTTTTTATTATATAAAAAATTATGATTTTGTTTTTCAAACTTTATCATACCCGGGATGTCTTGTTTGGACAGATTTAAGCAAGTTATTCCTAAGAATTGCAGGCCTACAGTATAAAACGCCAAACTTCCATGCAAATAATTGTACCGCTTTTGGTACGTAATTCCAGACAGAATCATACCGCCAGGGAGGTTAAGGAGTTAAAAATCAAATTTTTTCATAAATTTAGGCCAATATATATTCTGCTACATATTTTTGGTAAAATAATCCCAATAAGCTTATATTGATTGGTTTGCCCAAAAGTTATGTCTACATAATAGGGAATATATACTGAAATTTGTATTTATTTTATTTTATTATACTAGTATGGGAGGCATTTAGTGACTTATAGTGGTACTACAATATTGTGGAGGACAATCTGACACTTTTGACACTTTGCAGGAACCAGTGACACTAATACAGTGATCAGTGCTAAAATATGCACTGTCACTGTACTAATGGATCCACTCACTGCCATGCACTGTCAATCAACATCCAGGATAACCTAATGGGGGTCTAGTCTCTCAGTTCCCCATCAGGCTTCGCCCACCCCCTACTACAAGCCTCCTTGGCTATGTACCTGTCAGTGTGACAGGCACAGTTACTGTGGAGGGAAAGCACCAAGGAAGAAGTATCAGGTATGGACACGCCACCCTCAGTTCCTGGCACCAACAGATCAGCTACAAGCACCAACAATTTTGTTAGGGCCGCGCACAGAATTCTAAAGGGTATCTACAGTATGACCCGCTTTA
Organism: Rana kukunoris; assembly: GCA_029574335.1. Taxonomy (NCBI): domain Eukaryota; kingdom Metazoa; phylum Chordata; class Amphibia; order Anura; family Ranidae; genus Rana; species Rana kukunoris. The sequence continues at coordinate 355,872,834 of CM056053.1, read as the reverse complement.
TGAATTCCCCCAATGTGTTTAACCACTTCACCCTAGGGGGACTTCATATGACGTCCTTGACTTTGAGTGAAGATATCTGGATGATGCCTTTAGCTACACCGTGTGACATAAAAAAATTGCAACAACCGTAATTTTATTCTCTAGGGCCTCTGCTAAAACAATATATATATATATATATATATATATATATATATATATATATATATATATATATATATATATATATGTGTGTGTGTATAATGTTTGGGAGTTCTGAGTAATTTTCTAGCAAAAAAATTATGATTTTTTTTTATGTAGGGGAGAAATGGCAGGATTGGTCCGGATGGGAAGTAGTTAACACTTTTAAAAGACAAGAGAATTTATAAAAGTTGTGTTTTTTTTTAGTAATGCTTCACTATTCTGTAGCACAGAAGTTCTTGTCATTTGTGCTATTTATCAATATACGGTTAAGAGTTTGGTTTAGTTTGAAACATTAGGACAACATTTATTTTCTTCTTGTGAAGAGTATCAAAGGGATTTAATTAACAGAAAGCAATAAGAAATAATAAGATATTTGTCCTAATGATCTCTTTGAATCAGTCTTTAATTATGTTTGATACTTGAGGAGATTTTCAATTGAGGTTCATTTTTTGTGAGTATTAAGAATGGTGGGATAGATGGGCTTTTTATCCTTTATTTTACAATTTACAGCTGTATCATTATTGTTTAATAAAGATTGTTTCTTATATTTAGATAAAAAAAAACATTTAAACTTGTCAGAAAAACATAAATAATTATTTTTCAACAACAAATACAAATATGTGTTTTATCTGTGCTGTAGTGCACTCCCAAAAGAACAGACTAAAAATAAACAAATCCCATATGTTGATAATGTGACTCTTGATGTTACCCCTAGCAACCACAGGTATCCAGTGTCCTTCCATGTGGAATCCACCATGTTGTATTAAAGGGGTTGCAAAAACTAAAGGTGTCCAGCTGCCCCCTCAGCCCCCTATAATACTTACCTAAGCCCGCTCCCCATTTCCAACAATGTGTACGAGAGCTGAGGCTCTCCTGGATCTCTCCCTCTTGATTGGCTGAGATGCAGCAGCAAGAGCCAATCACAGACAGTGAGGCGGGAGCAGGGCGGGGCTGAGCTGCACACTCTGTATCTTATGGAGCCGGCTCGGGAGCAAGCTCGCATGAGTGCCCCTAAAGCAAGTGGCTTGCTTTTGGGGTACTCAGCAAGAGGAAGGGGCCCAGAGCATTGGGACCCAAGAAGAGGCGGATCGGGACTGCTCTTTGCAAAACCACTGCACAGAGCAGGTAAGTATGACATCCATTTTATAAAAAAATACATAAATAATTCCTTTAAAATCATTTTAAAGGATCACAGTCTGCTCTAAACCTTCCTTCCCACCAGGCTCACCCCTAATAAAGTAGGCTCACTAGATCTTGTTGACCTTCAATAAATAAAAAGGCCCGTTTTCAATTTCCAACTTTGTGAAACAATCTATGCTTACTTTCAATCTTATCCATTCATCTCACCCCCAGTGCCTCAAAGACATAAATCATTTAAAGACAATTCCTAGTGTAAAATACTTTTATACTTTTATTATAAATATTTAAAAACAGGTTTAAAATCTCATTTACACCAAGTGGTGCTTAATTGCATCACCAGCAAGGACCGTGCCTCTTTTTGACACTTGTTGTTTACAAGTTAAAATTATTTTCTTTCCTAGAAAATTACTTAGAACCCCCAAACTTTATTTCGTTTCTTTCAGATACCCTAGAGCAAGGCTGCCATCGGGAATTTCGGGGCCCTCTACAGCTTTGATCCCTGGAGAGCATCACCTGCTACTTGGCTACTTGAGTTGTTGAGCGGGGGGGGGTTGTGCTTCTGCGGGACACCATGAGAATGCTGGATTTTATTACCTCTTTCTATGTGGGTGCTCGCTTCTGTGTGCAATCTCGGAGGGGGCACTTTAAAAAAATTGGGTCACTTTTATTCCTATTTACAAGAAATGTAAAGATCTCTTGTAATAGAAAAAAAGCATGACAGGACCACTTTAATGTGAGATCTGGGGTTAGAAAGATCTCAGATCTAACATTCACATTAAAATGCAATATGTAAAACAAAAAAAAATTATAATAAATTGAAAATAATATTTCCCCTTTGGGACCATTGGGCAGAAGTGACATTTGACGTTGCTTCTGCTATTCAATGTTATAGAGCCAAGCGGGGGCCATCTTTCCCTCACTCGGCTCTGGTAAACGGCGGAGATGAACGGGAACCCGGAGGGCCCTCTCTCGCCCCCGATAAAAGTGATCATGTGGTGAATCCGCCACAGGGACCACTTTTATCTCAAAGAAAGTCTCGCCGTTGTTGAAAATACCCGGGTTATGGCAGCTATCCACTGCCATAACAACGGTATTTAGTGTCAAAGTTACGACGTACAATGATGGCGATTTGCACTTTCATATTCCTGATATGTGCCTGTTGTACCATGTACTTGTGTTAAAAAGTATTTTGTTCTATGCTGCTTGAGGAAGCAGAGTATATCTGTGAAATGCTCAGCTCAAAATTTCTTCTGTTTACAGGAAAACTGCATGTATAAAATATTTGTCAAATCTGATATACAGTGGAACCTCGGATTACCAGCATAATCCGTTCCAGGGGAATGCTTTTAATCCAAAGCACTTGCATATCAAAGCGAGTTTCCCCATAGAAGTCAATGGAAACAAAGATAATTTGTTCCGCATTGACTTCTATTGCATGCATGTGGCCAGAGGTGAGGGGCACCGGAGAAACTCAGAAATACTCGGGGACAGCTCGGCTGAACTCAGAAACCATCGGAAAGGCTCAGAAACACCCGGGAGTGTTTCTGAGTATTTTCCGAGTGGTTCAGAGTACTTCCAAATGGCTCCGAACCGTTCCGAATGTCACTGGCACCCTCTGGCCAAATGCGTTACTGCACACCCTATTGGTTTAAATCATGCTTGTTTTGCAAGACAACACTCACAAACCGAGTCAGGATTTAAAAAAAGGAAAGTCAAAAGGATCTGATGAGTTTACTCCAATACAGGTTGAGCATAGTGGGGGGTGTCACAGCGGAGTAAGATAATTTAATATCACATTGTAGTTTCTACATGGTAGGACACTGGATACTTGCGGTTGCTACTGGTTACAGAAACAGTCACATTATTCACATTTTGGGCTTGAATTTTTCTTAATTTTTTTCTGCTTTCTTGTTAATTTGGGAGTGAACTACTGCACACGTACACACTGATTTGTATTTGTTGTTGCAAATAATTTATTTATTAAAACAATTTGCACAGTGTACAAAATGTAAGAGATGAGGAGTTAATACAATTTTGCAGGTACAGCAAAGGGCACGTTAATTAACTAAATGACGTGTTCTTTCATCCTTAAACCACTTTATAAGAAAATATTGTATCTGGATAAGGTTATAAAACAAAGACCAGTCAAAAATGTTGTCATCCTTGCGCTGGGATTGATTATATGGTCTTTCCACAAGTTCTAGTTTTAGGTTTTAGTCATGCTGGTCTATAAAGGTATCTATGAATAGGATATTCCTTCAATAGTGACTGAGACCTTTGGTGAGGATGTTGCCAGCTTTGTCAATCCTTGAGCTAATAGCTTGAAGATTATTTTGTGTCTACCCGATTTGACCAGTTCAAGTGAATTCGAGTGGATTGAAAAATTAACTCTACCCCAAATATTTCCCCTTTTTGGATAGGATTAGGCAGCGGTAGATTTTCCCTCATCCCTACCAGGACATTGAAGTTACATGCCTAAATGAATTCTCATTATATTCCTGGGGGCACAGATATCCTAATTGTTACATCCCAGCTGAGGATGCAGAGACCACTCACGAGTACAAACAGCAGGAGACAAGATAAAATCCAAGAGACAAGCTGAGGTGAGGATGGGCAGAAGACAAGCATAGATTTTAGATGAAGCCAGGATCGGTACACGGGTAGTCCGACACAGTATACAGTAGTTGTAGCAAACAGGAGCTCACAGAACTGTGAAGTTGCTCAGGCAACGCGGGCTGGCCTAAGCACATGTGTGTATACAATATATATATATATATATATATATATATATATATATATATATAAGCAAACTGGGAGGTGGGCCAAAAAGTGATGGAAGGGAAAGGGAAAAAAAACACAGAATAACAGTCAATGTCCATAGTTGAGCACACACAACACATGTGAAGAAACCACAGGACTAGCATAAACACTGTCGCAAGGAGGTAAAACTACACAGGCAGGAAACCTGCAGGCTGACTTGTGACAATATTCCTCTAGTAGAACGTATGAAGAATTAAAAGAGGCTGGTGATGCTAAAAAGTATAGTTCACCTGTCAGAGGTACAGCCAGACTAATGCCTCAAAGGTACCTATGGTCAAAATGTTTAATTAGATTTTAATTTCCATGTATTTCAATTATTTTTGGTTTACCCAATATCCTAATTACTTCTGATTCATCTTGTAGCACCCCCTAGTGTGTGCTAGACATTATTACAGGATGTGTTAAAATTTAGAGTAGTTAAATTTAAGTCTTAGCCATGGAATCTGAGTCAGGGTTCAGTAAGGTTCAGGGCTGGATGACTCATCCTGGCAGCCCTCTGGTCCTTTCCCCCAGGTCTAGAATGTTGGAGAATCTTCTAGAATTAGTGGGTGGAGGTTAGGAGGAGCTGCCTTGGTCAATCTCCAGTAGTGGGCTGGCAGGAGGCAGAGCTTACCTTATAAATAGACATGAGCCATGCCAGCAGGGCAGTCGGGTGGAAAATGGGAAAACAGTGTTGAGAAGGCTGGTGAAGTGAAGTGTCAGTCAGGAGGACTGGTGTGAGAGTTGGCCTTGAGGGCTAATGAAAGGGGCAGATGCAGCCAGGTGGGTTAGCAGTGACTGAAGAGGTGGTGCTGGGATCAGCAGCCACAGTGGAGGAGTTACAAGCTGTTTCACTACATTTTTGCTACACAACAAGGGGCTACGAGTTCCTGCCTGTAAAGGACTATTGTTCAAATCTGACTGGGAGACGGTCAGATTATCCTGCAGTGATTCAGCTGGAGCAAGCAAACAAGTGCAGGAGGAAAGTAAAAGAGACTGTATATAGCTGTAGATGTCCCTGAAGTTGTTGCTAAAGTTTTGCTGAAGCCAAGTGGGCATCCCATAACCTCCCATCCCTATGGGGGAATGCTACAATCTTGAAATCTTAAAATTTGTAAACCTAATGGGCCAGATTCAGGTAGAAGTTACGCGGCTTATCTCTAGATAAGCCGCGTAACTTCTAACCTACGCTGGCGTATCTGTTTTCTGTATTTAGTAAACAAGATACGCCGGGATTGAGTTAGGATACGAGCGGCGTAATTGTATTTCGCCGTCGTATCGGAACTGCAATTTTAACCACTTACTGGGCACATACACCCTCCTCCTGCCCAGGTGAAATTTCAGCTTCCGGCACTGCGTCGCTTTAACTGACAATTGCGCGGTCGTGCGACGTGGCTCCCAAACAAAATTGACGTCCTTTTTTCCCCACAAGTAGAGCTTTCTTTTGGTGGTATTTGATCGCCTGTGCGGTTTTTATTTTTTGCGCTATAAACAAAAAAGTGCGACAATTTTGAAGAAAAATACAATATTTTTTACTTGTTGCTATAATAAATATCCCAATTTAAAAAAAAAAAACACACTTTTTTTCTCAGTTTAAGGCAAAAGGTATTCTTCTACATATTTTTGGTAAAAAAAAAAAATCTCAATAAGCGACTAGTTTGCGCAAAAGTTTTAGCGCTTACAAAATAGGGGAGATAATTATTTTTTTTTATGATTTTTTTTTTTACTAGAAATGGCAGCGATCTGCGATTTTTATTGGTACTGCGATGTTATGGCAGACACATCGGACACTTTTGACACATTTTTGGTGCCATTCACATTCATACTGCGATCAGTGCTATAAATATGCACTAATTACTGTATAAATGTGACTGGCATTGAAGGGGTTAACACTAGGGGGTGAGGAAGGGGTTAAATGTGTATCCTAGGTGTGTTATAACTGTGGGGGGAGGGGGGTGACTGGGGGGGTGACCGATCTGTGTCCCTATGTACAAGAGACACAGATCGGTCTCCTCCTCTCCAGAGACAGGACGCTGTCTCTGTGTAAAAACAGCAATGAGAGATGATCTATGAGATCATCTCTCATTCGCCGCACAGATCGCATCGCAAACGGCCACTCTGACTGGCCATTCGCCGCGATCTGTGATTGGCCATGTCCAAGGGACACGGACAACACAGGGCTTCCCCGCAGCGCGCTCTACAGCGTGCGCTGGGAACGCCCAGAGGGGCGGCCGTCAAAAGACGGCATGTTGGATATTCAGACCCGCGCTGTTGCCGTCATTCGACGATAGCGCGGATCTGAAGTAGTTAAAATGGCCGCTAGGGGCGTTCCCGCTGATTTACGCCGATAATATGTAAATCAGCGAGATACGGCGATTCCCGACGCAGTCACTTTACGACGTTTACGTAAGGGTTTTCCCGGCGTAAAGATAAAGCAACAAAAAGCAGGCGTATCCTATGTTAAGTATGGCCGTCGTGACCGCGTCGAATTGAAAAAGTTTTACGTCGTTTGCGTATCTCGTCCGTGATTGGGGATTGACGTCATTGACGTTCACGTCGTAAACACTGTCATAATTGCGAGCATGTGCACTGGGATACATTGACGGCCGGCGCATGCGCAGTACGTTCGCCGCGGGATCGCGCCTATTTTAAATACTACACGCCCCCTACCCGCCCAATTTGAATTCCGCCGGCCAATTTTCGCTACGCCGTCGCAACTTTAGGAGCAAGTGCTTTGTGAATACAGTACTTTCTCCTAAAGTTTCGGCGGAGTAACGTAAATGAGCAACGTTACGCCAGAATAAAGATGCGCCCATCTACCTGAATCTGGCCCAATTTGTTTACCTCTTTTAATTCTGTGACACATGTAGTGCCACCACCAGAGGAGATGTTGAATTGCTTTTTGATATCGCTGGACATCTGAAGATGACACACCCAGCACTTACCGACACCTTGAGGTACTTCAAAGAGTTTATTAGACCAGGTATAACAATAGCAATAACTATTATAACTAAGTATAAACAATATAGGGGGATATGGAAAATGTTTTTTCTACACACACATAGACCTACACAGACCCATTGAACTGGATGGACTGTTGTCTTTATTCAGCCTTACCAACAATGTAATGTATTGTATTTAAAGACATTCCTAAAATGTTATACCAACCAGTGCCAGTTTTATCCCACTGGCCAGTGGCCGATGAAGAAAAAGTAAAGTGTTGGCCGGCAAGGTTGGGGCCCTTTGAAGAAAGCACAACAGTTTCCTGCAGACGACAGATTAATTTGTGCAATATAGTCTGCTACAGGAACCAGCACGTGTCTCCAGACACGTGCTGTTGGTTCAGTTCAAGTCCTCAGACAGGGATAGAAACTTCTGTGATGTATCTCCTTCAATCCTGGTGAGACAGACCCTCTTTTATTTCTTCATAAGCAGTAGGATCACTCTCCAGTAGAGTCTGATCTCACCAGGCATCCAAATCATACCTCACACCCTCACAGTGAGAAGGTTCTCTGTTTCTTTGCCCCATTGTGTTTAGCTATGGCAGGGATCCTTTTCAGGCAGCAACAGCAGCTTAGTCTTTTTCCCACACACCTGTTTTTTTCCAGCCAGTCTTCCCCCCTTTCCCCATCAGTCTGCGGACCCACTTCTCCTTACTCTGCTGCATCAACCAATCACCTCCAGGACGGAATCAAACCCAGCCAATATGGCTGCACCCTGCATTTGAGACACTCCATAGATGAGCATAGCAAAATTGTTGCCTTAAAGATGGCTGCTGCATTAATGAATATTCAGTGTAACCCTTTTCACAATGTAGAAGGCTAATACCGCAGCAACAAATGAAGATGTTCTGCTCCAGTTATCCTCTACAGTCCAGGTTACAAATGTATGCACTGTGTCCTGTGAGTAGACACTGCTGTGTCACATAATTCACAGATCCTGTCTTCTAAATTACAGAGGTATGTGAGGAGGAGTTTCAGAAAATGGAGTTAGTACAGGAATCACTGCTTGCAGGCACTAAGGTACCATGGGATATTAGTCCTAGGAAATTGAATATTAACAGCAGAGGAGAAGTTGCAGAGCATGCTGGGAACCCAGGAAGTTGTGTAAAGAAATGCCCAAAGGACAAGCAGAAATCACAACATGAAATTAGATTTTTCAAGTAAGATTATATTGGATTTTCAATCATAACATTTTTTTTTTCCTAGTATGATGCTGATATAATATAATATAATAAAATATATGCTGTGGTCATGGATTACCTTGCAGTAGATCTAACCACAGCTCTACTATACAGAAAAAGGAGGAATCCATTATAGTATAGTAAAGACAATTTTTTCTTTCTTTCAGTTTTGACTGTAGTGTAAGGTAACTGTGAGGATTTGCCCTCTCTATTGGCCCATAAACTGATTAGATTTCTTCTTACTTCTTTATCATTACCTCATGTGATACAAACAGCAAAAAAAATGAAAATGTAACAGCTTTAGATCCAGTGGAGTCGCCATGGGGAGTGCGGGGTGTGTGGACTGCACCCAGGTGAGACATGCCAGAGGGGTGACACATGCCAGAGGGGTGACACCCAGGGCCGGATTGCCTCCGCTGCTGTCACCAACACAGCAGAGTGGAGAGCTGGAGGCAGAACACTTCTGTATACCCAGCGGGAGACATAGCAGCGCTAAAAAGAGGGCAGGAGCTGCCGGAGTTACCTTTCCAAGTTAACCAGCAGGTAGATGGTTGGTAGGTGGTCTTAGCAACCAATCACCAGCTTGTTAATATGAAAAATATGCTCCAGCAGTCTTCCTCTTTGCATGTCCAAGTAAGGTAGGAAGGGCCAGAGCTGCAAAGCCTGTGCAATGTGAAGGAGGGGGGATAGCTGCAAGTGGCTGTGTAATATGCAGGGGGGCTGTGAAAGGGACTGGCTAATGTGCAGGGGGCTGTGTAATGTAAAGAGATCCAGAGGTGCAGAAGCTGTGTAATGTAAATGGGTCCAGAGGTGCAGGGGCTGTGTAATATAAGGGGGGTCAGAGAGGCAGGGGACTGTGAAATGTAAAGGGGACAGAGATGCAGGGGGCTGCATAATGTAAGGGGAGGTCAGGGGTGCAGGTGGCTGTGTGATGTAAAGGGGGTCAGATGTGCAGGGGACTATGTAATGTAAGGTGGGTCAGAGGTGCAGGAGCTATGTAATTTATCGGGGGGGGGGGGTCAGAGTTGCGCGAAGCTATGTAATGTAAAGGGGTGACAGAGGAGCAGGGGGCTGTGTAATGTAAAGGGGGTCCGAGGTGCAGGGGACTATGTAATGTAAGGGGGGGGGGGGGGTCAGAGGTGCGGGAAGCTGTGTAATGTAAAGGGGTGACAGTTGTGCAGGGGGCTGTGTAATGTAAGGGGGGTCAGAGGTGCATGGATCTGTGTAATGTATCGGGGGCTCAGAGGTGGATGGGGCTGTGTAATATAAAGGGGTACCAGAGGTGCAGGGGGCTGTGTAATATGAAGGGTGCCAGAGGTGCAGGGGGCTGTGTAATATGAAGGGTGCCAGATGTGCAGGGGGCTGGGATGTGAAGGGGTGCCGGAGCTGCAAGGGGCGGTGTGAAAGATTCCCACCTGCTGCATCTTTGGCGTACTTTCAGAAAACTGGAAACAAACTATTGGTGAGAGGGGCTTGACACCATGTTTTAACGCACCAGGCAAAACCAACACTAGTGACGCCACTGTTGAGGTCTTAGTCCAATTTAATCTTAATCCAGAAAAAAATATGAAAATGATGTGTATATACACACAAGTATACAGTGTAAATACACTTTGCCAATATGTATACAGAGATGGGTACTGTTCATACTGTTCAATAATAAATAAAACTGCATTCTTCAAGCATCAAGATTAATTGTTCGTACTCCATTTCAATCCCCTGCATCACTATTGCTTTTTTGGTGAATGTAAAGTGGATTTGTGTCACAATATGTTGTACACAAGAGTCAATAATCGCTACAGCTGTGTAAACAGCTAATGCAAAGACTTTTAAAACATGTGTAAAATGGGTATTGACACCTGCATTCACCATAAAAATTAATGAATCTCTATGGTGACATAAATCCACAGCACATTCAACAGCATAGAACACAGACAGACTCACACATAGGAACGGCATTTCTATTAGTAGTGTATATATACAAAACTCTGCACAGCTGTTTATATTTACCCAACACCACAGTGGAAAATATTCCGTATTGGGCATGACTAGAATATTACATAGAATACCACCTGCTCCTTATATAATACAACATGCATATCTTTACTAGTGTTGAGCGGAATACGCCATATTCGATTTCGCGATATTGCGCGAATATATAGAAGAATATTCGTGAATATTCGCTAATATCGAATATTCGTGATATTTTATCCAAAAAAAATTTAGCGAAATTTCGCTAATGCGAAAATGATTGCGAAATTCTCATAAACGGAGATCATTTCCTGTATTACTAAACTAATATGCACTAAACACTTAGGTGGCGTACACACGATCGGACATATCCGATGAAAACGGTCTGCGGACCATTTCCATCGGATATGTCCGATCGGGAGTTTGATCCGATGGCGTGTACACACCATCGGATCAAATTCCCCGCCGCCGGACGGCGCGGTGACGTAGTGGTGACGCGGCGGTGACGTTGACGCCGCCGCGTCACCGCCACGTCACCGCACCAGGAAGTAAAACACTTCCGCGCATGCGCCGAATCCATTCGGCAGCGGCGCGGCGGCGGTGGGGGACGACATGTCTGCTGGTAAGTGTACTAACCAGCAGACATGTCGGGCGGACAGATTCCCACCGGATAGATTTCAAAGCTTGCTTTGAAATCTGTCGGGTGGAGAAATCTGTCCGCTAGCCTATACACACGAGCGGAGATGTCTGCTGAAACGGTCCATCGGACCGTTTTCAGCGGACATATCCCCTCGTGTGTACGCGGCCTAACTCTACACTAACTCTACTTAAAAGAAAGGAGAATAAGGGGGCAAAAGAACGGCGGAGAAGATAATCGCGCAATATTCCGTTTGCCGAATATTCGAGTTATTCTGATTGGCTCTGATGCAAAAGAAGGGCGCATCAGAGCCAATCAGAATAACTCGAATATTCGGCAAAAGGAATATTGCGCGATTATCTTCTCCGCCCTTCTTTTGCATCAGAGCCAATCAGAATAACTTGAATATTCGGCAAAAGGAATATTGCGCGATTATCTTCTCCGCCCTTCTTTTGCATCAGAGCCAATCAGAATAACTCGAATATTCGGCAAAAGGAATATCGCGCAATATACCTTTTGCCGAATATTCGAGTTATTCTGATTGGCTCTGATGCAAAAGAAGGGCAGAGAAGATAATCGCGCAATATTCCTTTTGCCGAATATTCGAGTTATTCTGATTGGCTCTGATGCAAAAGAAGGGCGCATCAGAGCCAATCAGAATAACTCGAATATTCGGCAAAAGGAATATTGCGCGATTATCTTCTCCGCCCTTCTTTTGCATCAGAGCCAATCAGAAAAACTAGAATATTCGGCGAAAGGAATATTGCGCGATATTCCTTTTGCCGAATATTCGAGTTATTCTGATTGGCTCTGATGTAAAAGAAGGGCCGAGTAGCTGATGCGATTCTTTTATGTTGCCGAAAGTTCGCAATGCGAATTTTCGGCAACATAAAAGAATGACATCAGCTACTCGGCCCAGGGTCTCTCTCTAATCATACCAGCAATGCTTTTAGACGTCGATGGAGATCACTAGGATGTGATCTGTTCTAAAAATAAATTTGAAAAAATACGAATATTCGCCATAGCGAATATTCGCCGCAATATTCGAGTTATTTGCGAATACTCGAATATGCAATATTCGTAGCGAATATTCGCAATGCGAATATTCGTGAGCAACACTAATCTTTACCAATTGCTTTAAAACTAGCCACTTCCACCTCCTTCAGAAATGTGAGCTACCTGGCCTCTGTGGCTTCATTACTTTCTGAGTCACTGACCCAGAAAAAGCATGTAGCAAGTGAGGTCCTTATGAAAACAAAACTACTCATTGGCATACATATTATGAGTCACTGGCTCACACAGCATCCAAGTATATATAAACTCAATCACTGAAATCCCCTATACATTTAACGTGTTAATGTACATTCAAAAAGTATCATGGACAGTCAGTCTAACAGTACTCAATTGTTTCTGTCGTAAGTGCACTAATACGGCTACAATCACCTCATACAAAATCATGTTCAAAATGTTTAAATCTGCAGGTTTCACTAAAGGGGTTGTAAAGGTTTGTTTTTTAATTTTCTAAATAAGTTCCTTTAAGCTAGTGCATTGTTAGTTCACTTACCTTGTCTTTCGATTTCCCTTCGAAATGTTTTTTTTTTCTTTGTTTTCTTTGTCTGAATTTTTCACTTCCTGTTCCTCCTCAGTAAGCTGTTCTGGCTGACTAACCTCCAACCAGAACATGGGGGCAAGCTTACTGAGGAGAAACAGGACGTGAAAAATTCAGACAAAGAAAAATGGAAAATTGTATACTCACCTTTCCGTAATTTTCCTTTCCTGACGCATCTTCATGGCAGCACACACCGGGTTGTGACTCCGCCCCCACACCATTCTCTGTATATATATCATCATAAAACAGCAGGGTGGGCATCTGTGTGCTGCCATGAAGATGCATCAGGAAAGGAAAGTTATGGAAAGGTGAGTATACAATTTTCCATTTTCCTGACGCATTCATGGCAGCACACACTGGGAAATAACTCGCCAGTCGGGAGGGTGCAAGAAAACAATAATATCTATTTTATAGCGCTGAGGAGTTGGCTCTAACAACAGATCTGCTGAAGTCGGCAGTAGCCAAGTGAGCAGAATCCACTCTGTAGTGTAAAATTAAGGTATGTCGGGAAGACTAAGTTGCTGCTCTGCATATGGTTTCTGCTGAAATCCCGCAATATGCTGCCCATGAGGTAGCCACTGCCCTGGTCGAATGAGCCCTTATGCCCTCGGGAACCATAAGTTGCTGAATGGAATAAGCTTCTTTGATACCTCTCACTAGCCAGGAGGTGATGGTACGAGAGGTAGCTGCTTGGCCTCATCTGCTCCCGTGTGGGATAATCAAGAGGAAATCCGTGAGATATAGCTGTAAGGTAATTGGAAATGGTTGACTTGACATCCAAGGCATGAGGCTCGCCCCTCTCATTAGAAAAAGACGGAAGGACGATGTCCTGGTTATAATGAAAGGAGGAGGCTACCTTCGGTCTAAATCAGTCAGAAGGTTTCAGAACCACTCTGTCAGGGAAGAACACTAAATAGGGTTCCGTAGCCATAAGTGCTTGTATTTCTGACACCCTCCTAGCTGATGTAATTGCAATAAGGAAAGCCAGTTTCAGAGTTAGGTTCCACAGTGAAACTAAGTTAAACGGAAAAAATGGTGGATTGGACAAGGCCTCGAGTACTACTGAGAGGTCCCATGTTGGAAAGACTGGCTTCCTAGGTGGTCTGATCTTCAGCAGGCCTTCAGAAGCTGAGTGACCAGAGAGTGAAGAGCCCATCTAATACCCGTCTTGGCAGAAAGGGCAGATACTTGAACCTTCAAGGTACCCGAGCTCAGGCCTTTGTTAAGCCCTGACTGAAGAAATTCAAGAATTTGAGATGGTTCTGGTGAGATAGGATTCCAATCTCTTTGCTGTGACATCGACACAAACTTCTCCCGGATTCTAGTGTAGGTGGTATTAGTGGAGCTCTTTCTAGCTTGCATTAGGGTCCATATTACTTCCTGGGAGCATCCTTGTTCCCTTAACCTAACCCTCTCAACTTCCATGCTGTCAGATGCAGCTTCTCTGGGGCTGGATGGAAGAATTGTCCCTGATATAGGAGATCCCTGGTTACTGGTAGATGAATTGGAGGCTGCATACTGAGTTGTAACAGGGTTGTAAACCATGGCCTCCTCGGCCAGAACGGTACTACTGCTATAACCGTGGCTGAGGACTTCCGAAGCTGGGACCGGAATCTCGCTATCAGAGGAGTTGGAGGGAAAATGTACACCAGCTCGAAGTTCCATGGGTGGACTAGGCAGTCTGTTCCTTCGGCTGATGGAAAGGGGGCTCTGGACAGGAAACTCTGACATTTGGCGTGGCTGCTAGGTCGATCTCTGGTACTCCCCAGGTCTTCGTAAGAAGGGAGAATGCATGGTGGCTCAGAGACCATTCGTTGTTCGACAGTGTCTCTCGGCTTCGATTTTGCGATCAAGTACGTCCCGGAAGGTAACTGCGTCTTCGATCAGCAGGGTGAAGTGTCTGGCAAGTCGCATTAAAGATGAATCGACTGTAGGTGCATTAATCATGGAATTGATTTTAGACTCCTTTAAAGGATACAATTTTGCAAGCTTGTTGCTAAGACTAGGTGCTTATCCGCTCTCTCCCACTCATCTTTTAGGAGGTCCTCTAGTTCATCTATGAAGGGAAACGACTTAGTTCTGGGAAGTATTTCCGCACCTTCTGAGGTTCCGTTTCATCTTCCTCCCAGCCAATTGCTTTTTTGACTGAACGAGCGAAAGGCTCGACTAAGCTGAAGTGGAACCCTGACGCCGCCTCACGTTCTTCGTTTTCAGAAAGGGTTTCCAAAACCTGTGTGTAGTGACAGGGTCCTGGTGATGTGCTTGGGGTAGGATCGTTTACCATCGGAGCCGTAGTCCCCAAAATTGACTCTCGTGGCGATTCTCTTATGAGCTCTGTTGCTACTCTGGTGTCTGGCTCCTTCTCCTTGGTTGCTTCATTAAAGCCAATTTTCCTGGCAAGGCTAGAGCCTCGCATACCCAGCAAGTGTTTGCTGCGGGACGGTAGCTCCGATCATGGTGAGATGATGGTGATTGTCTGCGGTGAGACCGACTATGATGGGAGCGGCTGTGACGCGAGCGGTGAGACATCTTGATCGATGATAGTGGGAGGCTGACCTTGAGCGACTTATGCGTAACCTTCTGCTTGGCACATAGCTTTATCTCAGATCATGTGTCTCTTGACCTGGTAGGGCTGCCAAATATGCAGCGTTAGTGGTCAGGCTCTCTTTTTTGTCTCTTCTCTACTTACCTCGTTCGGACGGCCTCCTTACCTATGCTGGTGGTGGTCTGCGAGGGCAATGGTCTCCATGACGGTGCAGGGATACAGTCTGAAGCCAAAAAAAAAAATAAAAAAAAAATAGGAAGCAGTACAGCAATATGGGGTAAATGCCAGTAGAGACTGGCCAGGGAGAAGAGGCAGGACAAGGAAGAGATAAAACTCAGGCGGCGTACACACGACCGAGGTTCTCGCTAGAAACCAGCGAGAACCTCGCTGGAAGCTGCATTCCAGCGAGAACCTCGGCCGTGTGTACGCTCTCAGCGAGCATCCCGTCGGGAATGCCGTCGAGCAGAAATAGAGAGCATGTTCTCTATTTGCTCGACGGCCCGCCTGGATGAATGGCTGGTTGCCATTCCCGACGGGCGGGTCGCCGAATCTGACGGCCGGCAGAGAACCTCGACGGGCGGAACGATGTGTTCTGCCCGTCGAGGTTCTCTGCCGTGTGTACGCGGCTTTACCCTGTGCTTTTTTATTTGCAGCAAAACTGCAGAGCAGCAGCCTGACAGCCTAATTCCATGCTGCTGTGTTTTTAACATTTGCGCCGCCGTCGCGGCGGCGGTGACGTGCACGCACATGCGCAGAATCGGTCCGCCCATTCCGACGCCATTTTTGATGAGGGCAGAGGGAACTGTCGGCGTCATCACCCTGCTGGACAGATTTCTCACCGCTCCAGGTGAGCCCCGTGTGCAATCAAGGGTTGTTGAACCACCAAGGTGCTGGCAATGCTAATGATAGCAAATGGAAGGACAAAGACTGGACAGCCGCACTCCAAAATTACTTAAAATAAGTTGTCTTTTATTTTCAACTGTACACACAGTCACTGCAACCAACAAAATACAGTATCACCCTGCTGCGCCCATGCACAGAGCAGCGGAAAGACGCGGCGGCGCCCACACAGAGGATGGCAAATACCTGGAAGACATGAAGAGCCTAAATGGAGCCTAAGTAAACAGTGCGGTTTAAACATAGGAAAGCTATATTAACACAGGGAGAAAAGGGCAGGAAGTGAGAACAGGAAAAAGGTGGAGACCACTGCAATGTTTTTAAGCTTCTTAAAAGCTTGTCATATTTGCCAGGAGAATTTGCCTTTGAGCCCCTAAGACCACTAGAACTCCATATGAGCTCCTTTAGAGACTGTACAGGAGGGACTTCCAAACAGGAGAGGCTTGAACCTGCTGGGGCGATTTACGGTAAGAGGCATGCTGCTTGTCCATCCAACCTGTCAGATGAGGATAAAAAAGAGAATGGTACTCCCCTTCAAATTTATAGCTAAGCAATCCTGTCAGGTTGTGGGGGCGGAGTCACAACCTGGTGTGTGCTGCCATAAATTCGTCAGCAAAAAACATTTCGAAGGGAAACCGAAGGAAAATGTAAGTGAACCAACAATGCAATTTCTTTGTCTGAATTTCTCACTTCCTGTTTCTCCTCAGTAAACTTGCCACCATCATCTGAGCAGTGGTTAGTCAACCAGAACAGCTTACTGAACCGCTTACTGAGGAGGAACAGGAAGTGAGAAATTCAGACAAAGAAAACAAAGAAAAAAAACATTTAGAAGGGAAATCGAAGGAAAAGGTAAGTGAACCAACAATGCACTAGCTTAAAGGAATCTATTTAGAAAATAAAAAACAAATCTTTACAACCCCTTACGTTAATACCTGGTGATCCAGTCCTGAAAGTTCTCTTTTATGCCTCTACTGTTAAAAAGGTGACAATGCACTGTGCTTGCCTCCCAATTTTTGCACCTGTCACATGAACTTCTGGTGAAGACCACATTTCAATATTTCAACACACATTAAGCAAGCCTTGTCCACTGTTGGCACCATCAGTCAACCCACCCTGAGATATGACATTATAATGCAGAAGGGGGTGATTCAGTCACAGATCCCCAATTCAGCCCCACCCTCTCTCTCTTGATTGGCTAACTAACTTTGACAGCAGCCAGAGCCAATTGCACCGCTGCTGTGTCTCAGCCAATCAGGAGGAGAATCCTGGATGGCTGAGGAACTCGTGGACATCGCTGAATAGAGATGGGGCTCAGGTAAGTATTTATCTTAACCAGTTAAGGACCGCCGCATGTACATTTATGTCAGCAGAATGGCACCGACAGGCACATCAACATATATATACGTTGGTGCCTTGAGGGGGTTCGGGGGTCCGATCGGACCCTTTCACTCCCTATTGCCAGTGTCACTAAGCGATCATTTTTCTGATCGCTGTATTAGTGTCGCTGTTCCCGCTAGGTAGCTAATTTTTTTTTTATTGCGATTTCTTTTTACTAAAGACATATGGCTAAAACAAAAATTGGCCTAAATGATTGACTAAAATGTTGTTTATTTGATTTTTCTTACAACAAAAAGTAAAAAATATTGAATTTTTTTTCAAAAATGTCGCTCTAATTTTGTTTATAGCGCAAAAAATAAAAATCGCAGAGGCGATCAAATACCACCAAAAGAAAGCTCTATTTGTGGGAAGAAAAGGACGCAAATTTGGTTTGGGAGCAACGTCGCACAACCGTGCAATTGTCAGTTAAAGCGACGCAGTGCCGAATCGCAAAAAGGGGCAAGGTCATTTAGCAGCATTTTGGTTCGGGTCTTAAGTGGTTAATGTACAAAATGACTTAACAACCCCTTTAAGTTTTGGTTATAGTAGCTTACCACAATGGCTTCATAATGACCGCTTGCTAGTTATTAAATGCTATAAAAAATAAAAAAATAAAGAAAGGTAACATAAAAAAGATTTCCAGAACAAATAATGAGTACAGCACAGATTTTATACTCTGTCAAAACTGAAATAGCTAATTCATAATTAGAGGTATACTTTAAAGGTCATGCACTAGCTATATCATTTAGTCTATTAGAATGTATCAGTGTCAACAAAGGAATAAGTGACAGCCTGATTCAAACCTTAATGAAGGCATAATTATGGGGATCTGCTGGCGTCGGCAAATCAACACAAAATGGATAATGAAAAGTATCCAGTGGAAAAATACGCGCATCTTGGTGAGCGTTAGTGTTTTTTGGCTTCCCTTATACTGTCAAAATGGCCACAAGTGTGTATTTTAATCTCTCCATATGTTTACTCTCTTTACATTTCCTAAAGATGTCTTCCCTTCTCTTTTGTCTGTAATAATTTTTGTGAAATCTCTGTTTTTTTAGCACGGTATAGCTCTTCTGGTGCAGTAAATGACATTAGCCTTTTGTAAATTCTTGCAGAATATAACAGATCATTGGTTTTATAACATAGTCGCTGCTTTTGCATTCTGATGAGATTAGTAGCAGCACTGACTATAACGGTTCTGCATACCGCTAGTTAAAAAAATAAAAGTTTACTAAATGGTCTCTTGCCAACTGTATCTGAGAATCATTCAAGATATTTTCCTTCTTATACTTCTGTTTAGGATTCCCAGCAGGTTCTGATTTAAACAGGAATCACTGTGCTACCATCACATTTATTTATGTGTTTATCCACTGAATACATGCACAGTATTAGCTCAACTCAAACCGCTTCTTACTTAGTGTTAATTCAATTTAAAGCTTTCATTATTTCTTAGTTAATATGTATTAAGGAAAACTGTGATGTGTTTTCAGTAAGAAATCATTTTGATATATTATTGAAAAGTAATGTTTTCATATTCAGCAAACTTACTTTGCCATATTTTGGCCCTGATTCACCAAGCTATAATAGCACTTAAAGGAGAACTCCAATACATTTTGAGTCTCATGAGTTGTATGGGGCTTTAAATATTGCTGTCATTTCTTTTATATTTACACATTTATCCAGTTCTCACTATACTTCCAGAGCTGTGACAGAAGAGCTGTGCCTCTCATATATGAAAGCTGCAGTATTTTTTGTCCACTCCTCTCTCTCTCTCTCTCTCTCTCTGTAATTCCCTTTTCTGGTCTCTAGGTGTCCTTATAGCCAGGCGTCAAGGAAGACTCAGGAGTTAAAAATGGAACTGAAGTCATGATTATTCACTACTTAAACTACTCTGACACCTGTGAGGTCCTTCGCTGATGCCTGCATCTTCTTCCTAGAAGAGAATGTAGTGTGGATGGTGGGGGTAGATCTCCCAGAGAATGTAGTGTGGATGGTGGGGGGAGATATTCCAGAGAATGTAGTGTGGATGGTGGGGGGAGATCTTCCAGAGAAAGTAGTGTGGACAGTGGGGGGAGATCTTCCAGAGAATGTAGTGTGGACAGTGGGGGGAGATCTTCCAGAGAATGTAGTGTGGACAGTGAGAGGAGATCTTCCAGAGGATGTAGTGTGGACAGTGGGGGGGAGATCTTCCAGAGAATGTAGTGTGGACAGTGGGGGTTATCTTCCAGAGAATGTAGTGTGGACAGTGGGAGGAGATCTTCCAGAGAATGTAGTGTGGACAGTGAGAGGAGATCTTCCAGAGAATGTAGTGTGGACAGTGGGGGAGATCTTCCAGAGAATTTAGTGTGGACAGTGTGAGGAGATCTTCCAGAGAATGTAGTCTGGACAGTGGGGGGAGATCTTCCAGAGAATGTAGTGTGGACGGTGGGGGAGATCTTCCAGAGAATGTAGTGTGGACAGTGGGGGGGGGGGGGTCTTCCAGAGAATGTAGTGTGGACGGTGGGGGGAGATCTTCCAGAGAATGTAGTGTGGACAGTGGGAGGAGATCTTCCAGAGAATGTAGTGTGGACAGTGAGAGGAGATCTTCCAGAGAATGTAGTGTGGACAGTGGGGGAGATCTTCCAGAGAATTTAGTGTGGACAGTGTGAGGAGATCTTCCAGAGAATGTAGTCTGGACAGTGGGGGGAGATCTTCCAGAGAATGTAGTGTGGACGGTGGGGGAGATCTTCCAGAGAATGTAGTGTGGACAGTGGGGGGGGGGGGTCTTCCAGAGAATGTAGTGTGGACGGTGGGGGGAGATCTTCCAGAGAATGTAGTGTGGACAGTGGGGGGAGATCTTCCAGAGAATGTAGTGTGGACAGTGGGGGGGGGGGAGATTTTCCAGAGAATGTAGTGTGGACAGTGGGGGGAGATCTTCCAGAGAATGTAGTGTGGACAGTGGGGGGGGGAGATTTTCCAGAGAATGTAGTGTGGACAGTGGGGGGAGATCTTCCAGAGAATGTAGTGTGGACAGTGGGGGTGCAAGTCTTTGGCCATCTTCATTGGCTACCTTGGAATGATATCACTCCCATGCATGTGTGGGAGTCATACCAAATCAGTGTAAAGACATTAAGCATTTTATGGGACTAATCTCAGCCCCTTGCTTTGGAATGTTGGCCTCTGGGAAACCTTTTCTGCGAGCAGCCGGTCTCCTGTCTCTCCTCAAGCTACATATCTCTGAACTATGCTGAACTGTTTGTAACTTAAGCTGAGTGCTGCCACTTTTAAGGTATGGCTTAAGTATATAAATATATCAACTTCTACTGATTCAGGTTGGGTTCACATTGTGTACGAACACGGCTCACAGTAGAGGTTCAGTGCGTCACTGTTCTCCATTTCAAGGACTAATCAGGCCCGAATTTTTGCCTATATTTGGACCCGAAATGGAGCCAAAGATGCACAGGACTTCTGTGCAATTCGCTCTGCGGCCGCTACGTCGGCATTTGAATGAAAAGGGATGCTATGGTGGGAGACCCAGGAGGACCCCACTGCTGACAAAGAAACATAAATAAAAACAGATTGGAGTTTGCCAAAATCCTTTTAGAAGAATGTGCTGTAGACAAATGAAACAACGTTACAGCTTTTTGGTAAAGCTCATCCTTCTACTGTTTTCAGAAAAAGAAATGAGGCCTTTAAATAAATTAATACAGTCCCTACAGTCAAACATGGCGGGGGTTCATTGAAATTTTGGGGTTGCTTTGCTGCTTCAGGCTTGACCATGTGTGTGGCATTATGAAATCTGAAGACTACCAAATAATTCTGGGGTGCAATGTAGGGCCCAGTAGTGTCAGAAAGTTGGGTCTTTCAGTGCCCTTCCAGTGCTCCTTTCTGTGAAGACCAGTTATAGGTAGGGGCAGTGACCTTTTTTTGCATTGTTGTCTTTGTGGTCAGGCAACGCACTAGCACCTTTGCTGCCATTGTGCAATGTGCTGGGTGTTTAGTGTGTTCATGCTCCTTTAAGGAGGGTTGGGCTCCCTCCAGTCACCTGCCCTTCATCTTTCTATCAGCATACATGCGGTCCAACTGAGGAGACTCTTTAAATTTTAGAGTTAGGGCCTGCAGTATACAGGGAGCCTTAACGGGGCATGCAGCTTACACATGTATTTGCAAATGCGTGCAACTAAACCCCCATTTTTAACCCACTGTTAGACAGGTGAATTTGGTTGGTTGCTGACTGGTTGGTAAGTTGAGCTTGGAAATTCTCTGTTTTTTTACATGCGTCCACCCTTCCAGTGCTCCTTGCTGTGAAGACCAGTTATAGGAAAGGGCAGTGATCTTTTTTTTTTTTTTCTTTAGAAAGTTGGGTCTTTGTCAGAGGTCATGGGTCTTACAGGAGAACAATGACCCAAAGCACATGTCAAAAAGCACCTGGGAATGGTTCAAGACAAAGTGCGTCAGAGTACTGAACTGGCAAGCAATGAGTCCAGCTCTAAAGCCCATAGAACACTTGTGGAAAGATCTCAAAACATCAGTTGGAAAAGGGAACCCTTACAATCGGATAAACCTCGGAGCAGTTGGCGAAAGAAGAGTGGTCCAAAATTCCAGTAGAGTGGTGTAAGAAACTCATTGATAGCTACAGGAAGTGATTGATTTCAGTTTGTTTTCCAAGGGTGCCAATAATTTAGCCCAGTCCATTTTTGGAGTTTTGAGTGGAATGTGTCAGATTGGTATTTGTGTCATACCAATCCAGACAGAAGAAATAAACATGGGAATGCCTAAACATTTGTAATTGGAACAGTTTTCTGGGCGAAGTGGTGCATTAAAAAAATGCAGGGGTGCCCAAATTTTTGGGAATGACTGTATACAGTGAGATTTAGTACAAATGTATGTTGGCAAAAATGTATACGTTTTTGAAATCTATTATGCAATAAATTATTAGTGATAATAAATTATTCAAAAATGTTCATTCTACTTGAACGTCTAGCATAGGATAAATTTATATAAAAAGATATAGGTATAGATGTAGCCAGGAGCAAGCAAGTGATTCACGGCCTTTGCTACAGGGAGAAAGAGAGTCATCGTGCATGTGTACAGGAGCATTCACCGCCCACCACTTTTGGTTGTCCAGGGGCAGCCTGGAAGCTGCTCTTGTCACATCTTTACCAGATCCTGCTGGGCTGCAGCGCAGCGTGACACAAGGTTGAGCACTATCTCTTGAGCCAGGCTCTGCAGAGGCCTGCTGTGGAGTACTCACACCAATTCTCATCACCTGTTTTTCACTACAACGCAGGGACACATGTAGTTGTGTCTCTAAGTATTCTGCATAAGAACTTGCTTTCAACTGAGCAGCCACAGTGATCACCCTGCTTACCCAGACACTGTAAGCCTATTCTATCTCATCCTGCTTGTCAAACCACTTCAAGTGCATCATCATCTTCACCTTTTGCGAGACTATAACATATCCTCTCCCACAAGGGATGAATGTCTTTGGCCCCATAACGGGTCAAGATTACACTCAGGACTCTACTCACTGAGTGAGTTTGAAAACTTAAAGTAAACCTACGTGTTTTTTTTCACCTTAATGCATCCTATGCATTAAGGTGAAAAAACACCTTGCAGTGTCTGCCCCCCCCCCCCTATAACTTACCTGAGCCGTGGGTGCATCCCTGTCGTCCTTCTCTCCACGGAGTCCCAGCTTTGTTTGGATAGATTGATAGCAGCGCAGCCATTGGCTCCCACTGCTGTAAATCAAATCCAATGACACGGAGGCCGGGGGCAGTGGATGGATGCCAAGTGTATGATTCAGGAGTGTGCCCGCAAGGTAACCCCCTCGGGAGAAAGCTTCCCAGAGGGGGTTATCTAATGCGGGGAGGAGCCGGGAGAGCCTCCTTGGGACCCCAGAACCAGTGGATCGGGCCACTTTGTGCAAAACGAACTGCACAGGGGAGGTAAGTATGACATGTTTGTTATTTAAAAAAAAAATACAAACCTTTAGTATCACTTTAAGGGCCATATTGGTTAAATTTAATTGAATACAGTATCCATATAGTTCTTAGGACTGTGGTGTTGGCATATCGAAGGGAGTGGTCAGACTTAAAAAGGGTCATTCCTCTGCCCTTCTTCAGCCTATACCCATAGATTGTAGATTACAATCATTTATTGTTTCTTTTTTGACTGTTCTTCCATCAGGGTTATTTGTCATAGTAAATTTTCTGCAAGTTTATGTCACTGAATTCTAATGCTCTTATTATCTTATTAATTGGTTTACATTTAAAACATGCAGATGTACAGCATCCTTGTATATACACTTCATCCAAAAGGGACATCCTTTGCTTCGTTGCTATCAAACTGAATCATATAATAGCTTCTTATATCTCCTGTAACTCCAGTTGTGAAACATAGTAACCAAATTCCCAGTCTCCTGTAAATGCCACGACCAGTGCAAATGATGGTATAGGTATCCTCAGTGGAATAAACACATTGACCCGGATTCACATACAACGGCGCATATTTATGCCGCCGTAGCGTATCTTCTTTACGCTACGCCGGCACAACGCAGAGAGGGAAGCATGGAATTCACAAAGCAAATGCTCCCAACATCGTAGCGTATAATCGTAGGCGTAGGTCAGCATAAGTCAAAGTAGGTGGAAGTGGGCTGGAAGTGGGCGTGATACATTTAAATGAAGCGTGACTCCATGCAAATGATGGGCTGAGCTTTAGAAAAGTACTTAAAATGAACTGCGCATGCATCTTACCTTGGACGCATCCCAGTGCGCATGCTCACAATCACGTCGAATCACTGCCTACGACGTGAACGTACATAAAATTAGACAGCGTTCGTTCCCTGGTCCATACCTTTGCATGAGTTGCGCATCCAATATGGGGAATAACTTTACGCCGGACGTAAACCTTACGCAAATCGCTTAAAACATGCGCCGGGCGCAAGTATGTTCGCGAATCGGCGTATCTCCCTCATTTGCATATTTGCATCGAAAATCAATGGGAGTGCCAAATGCTTCCAGCGTAACTATGCGCCCACTATATGCCGGCGTAGGCAAGTTACGTCGGTCGGATGAAGTAATTTTTTAGGCGTATCTTAGTTCTGTGGGCACAGCGCACAGATACGACGGAGCATATTTACACTTACGCGGCGTATCTCGAGATACGTTGCCGTAAGTGCTTTGTGAATCCGGGCCATTATTTTAGAGTCCAGCTGGGAGGAGGCAAGGAAATGTCATTGACGCATGCGCACATGTGAAACTTGTAGAGGCTTATGGGAAATTGAGTTCATTGCAGACGGAAACACGTCACACACCTCCGCCGCGGCACATCCACATACTGAACCGCAACCTAACCGAGGCGTGGAACGCACGCCGGAAAGGAAACGAGCAGTAACGCTGGACAAACTAGTGTCGGTTTGACACTTTTAAAGTGAGTGCACAATTTATATTTTAATAAAACTGCCCTGATATTATCGAAATACTACACCATGTAAGGTTTCTCTTTTTTTGGGAGCAAGGAAACCTTACAGGAGCACATACTAATAAGAGGAATCCTTCAACATCCCTGGGTCTGCTAGTAAGCATTTGGGACCATCGGTACTAACAAAATTACATGCTGTATTTATCCTGACGTCTGGTGAGCGTATAATATATACAAGGTGGTGGTGACACTTATCTTTAAGGGTGAAAAGTCACGAATATTGTGATAAGAAATACAAGGCACTACCATGTGGAGAGACTGTCACATTTTCCACAATCTTTGCAGGTTGTTGGACAATTGTTGTTTTTTGGCATAGTTTTTTGTTTTTTTGTTTTTTAGCGGTGTCTTTTGTTTTTTTGTTTTTTTCTTTTTGATATATGTAAACTGCACATTAAGTATCCACTATTTGAAGTTTAGTTATTTTTGATGTTATATATCACAAATCATTTATGCATGTGATTTAAGGAATTTTTTCACAGTACACATAAAGTCAGCGCAGTAGCATATGACATTCATATGCGAACAATTTTTCATATAAGGAAATGTCATTGATGTAGTCTCCAACAGATACAAGTAGCCAGTAGGAAAACTGTAATATCAGTTTTAGGTGCAGCTGACCTTTAAACACAGGCAATGGATAGCAATAATTTTGGGACATTTTACAGTGTTTTGGCATTTGTATTTTACAAAACTGCTTTACAATGTGTGTTTATTCTACATTCAAACTAATGCTAAGCTAAGCACGTCCCCTTTAATAACACAATTTATGTAAATTACTAGTATTTGACATGGTAGAAGGACATATGCAAATGGCTTGTAACTTGTGTGTACCCATCATTGACTGAGTCTCAAGTGTAACAATCATTGTGTCTCAATTCAAACACATCCCTCCTGCTGCTATGAAATTGTTCTCTTGGAGGCAGCGAGAAATGACATCACAACAGTGACAGGTACAGAACTAAGCACAACGCAAGGCCACACAGAGGGAAAACCCTTTCATTAGGATGACTTACTATGTTCATACATTTACCCAATATGGTATCTTAAAAGGGTAGAGGTTGTTGTGTGGTCTGATGCAAGATACAAAAGAAAATCTCTAAAATAATTTCTGTATTACATTTAATAACTTATTTTTTTGTGTGTGTACCCTCCATGGTTTTAGAATGAAGATATGAGAAATGATTGTCCTTATTATTAAATTCTAATCCTTGAACAAAATGGAGAGTATTGCCTCAAGTATATTACCATGTTTCCCCGAAAATAAGACGTACTCCGAAAATAAGCCGTAGCGGGATTTCGACGCAAGATAGAAATATAAGACACCCCTCCGAAAATAAGACGTAGCGATGTAGTGTCGAATCTCCGAAAATAAGATGTAGTGTCGAATCTCCGAAAATAAGATGTAGTGTCGAATCTCCGAAAATAAGATGTAGTGTCGAATCTCCGAAAATAAGATGTAGTGTCGAATCTCCGAAAATAAGATGTAGTGTCGAATCTTGTAGTGATAGGCGTGTCGTATGCGGCGCGGCGCAGTAAACAACACGTCATAGGTGTATGTTACTGTACTGGTGCTCAGGAGCTGTGAGGAGAAGAACACTCTGTAAAGCAAAAAGATTCTCCCAGCATTGACCAGCAAACCCCTCTCTCACCCCACACAAACAGATCACCCCAGCTCCACTGTGCTCCACATCAGCTTTGCTGGCCTATCTTTTTGTACAACCAGACAAGATGAGTGCAAAAAGAAAGAGTTATTCTGTTGAGTACAAGAAAGGAATTGTGGAGGACTCCCGAGGCAAGAATCTTACGGCTTTTTGCAAAGAGAAGAAGTTGGATATCCGAATGGTCCAAAAATGGCGTGCAGAATACGATAATCTCAGTCTACAGGTGGACAGAGGAAATGCTAAGAAGCGCAAGTGTGGTTCAGGTAGGCAACCTTTATTTTCTGTAATAAAAATAAGACACCCCCCGAAAATAAGCCATAGTGTGATTTCTTGAGGGAAAAAAAATATAAGACGGTGTCTTATTTTCGGGGAAACACGGTAAGTAAAATAGTACTAATCCTTCATTGCAGTAGCCCATGCAACCAATTAAAATTCACTATGCTTGGAACAAATCAGGGTGATTCTGGGCAGTTTCTATGGGTTATTTGACCTAGAATGAACACTAAACAATAGGAACTTTTTATTGAATGAGGATGAATATGGTAATGCTTGATACCCTAAAAATTATGATTCAATTTTTAGTGGTTACATGGTTTGATAAGGTTGATTTACTGAAGTGAAATTATATAAAAAAGCACCAATCTGTTTAAATCTGCAGCATCTACCAAAGCTAAATTTCAGACTGATCCCTAAATTCCAAAAGATTACACTACCCCTCTGTCTGTTGTGTTCAAACACTGCACACTTGCTGATAACTAATTTGACTTTTATTAGTAAAAAGGAGTAGAGAGCATACTTGGGATCAGGGGTGGACTGACAACTCATGGGGCCCCCGGGCAATAGAAGATTATGGGGCCCCCGGGCTTACAGATGGCCACCAAGCCAGGTGGCAGTACAGAGGCGGGGCAGCTAATTTCTCAGGATTTTCACATCAAAAGCATGTCGGTTTTGGACATATCAGGGACAGATGTAAAAAAAACATAGATTTTTACATACTGTCCCTGGTTTTAATGAGCCTGGCAACCCTGATGGGGCCCCCTAGTGGCATGGGGCCCTCGGGCAGTGCCCGAGTTTCTCAATGGTCAGTCCGCCCCTGCTTGGGATATAAAAGGGGCTTATGGTAGCTTTTCTTCAACCCCAAGGTTGTATATTCTAGAAAATATATATTTTTTGATAATAAGAACTAAACATATGTTTAATAAATGTGGTTTACTATTGGTGAAAATTAAATGATATGTCCAAGAGTATGTGAACCCCCCCCTAAGGTGTTTCCAATGAAGGGTACCGTTAGTGCTGCAGCATACAGTGCAATGACATATTAGGCAATTAGGAGCTTCCGACCATGTGGAAACAGTTTGGTGAAAGCCCTTTTCTGTTTCATCATGGCAATGACCCTGTGCGCAAAGCTCCATAAAGACATGGTTTAACGGGTTTGGTATGAAGGAGCACAAGAGCTTACACAGAGTCTCGAACTTCAATGCTACTGAACAGCTTTGGGATAAATTTGAGCATTGGTAAGCCAGGTCTCCTCATCAAGCATCAGTACCTGACCTCACACATGCTCTCTTGGGTTAATAGGCACACATTTGCACCAAAAATGTAATAAAAAATCCTCTAAAATCTTGTGGAAAGTCTTTTTAAGAAGGCTGAAAAGTAGGCACAACTCTGTATGAATGCCAATGGTTTTGTAATGGGATGTCCAACAAGCTCATGTAGGTGTAATGGTCAGGTGACAACAAACTTATGGTCATACAGCGTACATGATACTGTATCATAAAAACATGATCATTATATGCCTACCAACCATTTATTTAAAAAGATTACTTAACCGCTTGCTGACCGCCGCACGCAGATGTATGTCGACAGAATGGCACGGGCAGGCAGATTGGAGTACAGGTACGTCACTTTAAGTATGCCACCCAGCAGGCATGCGTACGCCACTGGGGGTGCGCGCGTCCGCCGCGTGCCTCATGAGCATGTTCGCATGTCCCGGGAACTCGATTTTCCTGGGCGGCCCGCTATTGTGGTCGGCAAAGGCAGAACAGCAGGATGACTTTGTAAACCAGGCATTCCCCTATTCTGCCTAGTGACAATGTCACTGATGGCTGTTCCCCGCGATCGGAAATGGTCATCAGTGACGTGTGATGTGTAGCCACACTCCCTAACAGTAAGAATCACTCCCTAGGGAACACTTAACCCCTACTGCGCCACCTAGTGGTTAACCCCTTTACTGCCAGTGTCATTTTAACAGTAACAGTGCATTTTTATAGCACTGATCGCTGTAAAAATTACAATGGTCCCAAAAATGTGTCAAAAGTGTCCGACGTGTCCGCCATAATGTCGCAGTCACTATAAAAATCGCTGATAACCGCCATTACTAGTAAAAAAAAAATATTAATAAAATAATAATACGTATCAGCCTAAACTGAGTAAAAAAAATGTTTTTTTTTATATATTTTTTGGTGGATATTTATTATAGCAAAAAGTAAAAAATATTGCATTTTTTTTCAAAATTGTCGCTCTATTTTTGTTTATAGCGCCAGAAATGAAAACCACAGAGGTGATCAAATACCACCAAAAGAAAGCTCTTTTTATGGGAAAAAAAGGATGTCAATTTTATTTAGGAGCCACGTCGCATGACCGCGATTGTCAGTTAAAGCGATGCAGTGCCGAATCGCAAAAATTGGCCTGGTCTTTGACCAGCGTAGTGGTCCAAGGCTTAAGTGGTTAATGTAAACTTGTCACTTTGGTAATAGCCCAAACCCTGCTAAGCACGCTCTTCAGGTCGATTCCTTGGCGGGAGTGATGACTTCACCACTGTAGCTCCTCCTGATATGTTTTGTCCTGCAAGAAGTCAGCACTGGGGCAATGGAGTATACTTTGAGGCGTCAGTCATGATTACTGGTGTTTTAATGCATTTTATCTGCCTATGCTTATAAGTCATTTTAACTTTATTAAAAGCTGTTTTTGATTAACTTCTACACTATGGGCCAGATTCAGGTAGAGTTACTCTGGAGTATCAGTGATACTCCAGCCTAACTCTCACTTTGAGCCGGCGTTTCTGTTTTCAGTAAGCAGAAAACAAGAAACGCCGGGTTGGAGTTCCTATACGAGCGGCGTAATTGTATTTCGCCATCGTATCGGAACTGCAATTTTAAAAATGGCGCTGGGGGCGTTCCCGCTGATTAACGCCGAGAATATGTTAATCAGCGAGAATCGGCAATTCACGATCGTATTCGGGCCCGACGCAGTGCCTTTCCGACGTTTCCGTAAGAGATACGCGGCGTAAAGATAAAGCAGCCCCCTAGTGGAGTATCCTATGTTAAGTATGGCCGTCGTCATCGCGTCGAAAAAAAAAAAATTCGAGTCGTTTGCGTAAAATGTCCGTGAATGGGGATTGACGTCATTGACGTTCCCTGAAAGAATTTGGAGCATGCGCACTGACAGTCGACGCATGCGCAGTACGTTCGCCGCGGGATCGCGCCTAGTTATAATAATACACGCCCCCCTACCCACCCAATTTGAATTCCGCCGGCTCATTTACGCTACGCCGCCGCAACTTTAGGAGCAAGTGCTATGTGAATAACAGTACTTGCTCCTAAAGTTTCGGCGGAGTAACGTAAATGAGAAACGTTACTCCAACATAAAGATTCGCCCATCTACCTGAATCTGGCCCTATGAATATTCTTCTTTCTCTTGCCGAGTTTTACACACCATGTGGTGGACCGCTGCGGCCGGCGGGATGAATTCCATCTGATACTTGGGAATCCTCATCCATTCATCCTTGTGGGTTCCCAAAACGCAGCCAGACCTTCTTTTGAGGTCTTAAAATCTGGTAAGCCGCTTGTGACTGGTGGTGCACACCTGGGTGAAGAGTGTCACTTATTCTGCTTGCTGAATGGATTTTATCAGCACATACATTTTTTATGGATTTTACACTGAGCACTTTCTTGATTATGGGGCTTTTTTTAATTGATCTTCTAAGCACTTATTTTTGGTTTGATTTGTATTTTTAGACACATACAGTATGTATCTTTTAATTTTTGTTCCTCACTTGATTTATTTTCATACATTTCTTTATGCATTTTCACTTTATTGTTGGACAGTGCAACACATTTGGATTTACTAGTAAAGGTAAATAGGCATCAAAGGGACCCAACATGGAGGTGGGCTTGGGATTTTATCTGATTTGATAATTCCTTTTTAACCACTTGCGGACCGCCGCATGTACATTTACGTCGGCAGAATGGCACGTACAGGCACATTGGCGTACCTGTACATCCCTGCCTAGACGTGGGTCGGGGGTCCGATCAGGACCCCCCCCCCCGGTACATGCGGCGGTCTGGTTTGCTGTGCGAGCGATCCGGGATGGGGGGGCGGCGGTTCGTTTTTGTCCGCCACCCCTCCGGATCGCTCCCAGCCAATCCGCGCACTCCCCCGCCCTCTGCCTGTGTAAACACAGGAAGGGGGAAGTGATGTAATCTCTCCTCTCAGCGGTATTTTCAACCGCCGCTGAGGAGAGATTACATCGCACAGTAAGTCTGCACAACACTACACTGACACACACTACACATAGGCACATTAACCCCCCGATCACCCCCCTGTCACAGTGTCACTGAATGCAGTGATCATATATGTACTGATCACTGCATTTAGTGGCAGTGTGACAGGCAGTGTGACAGGCAGTTAGTGTTAGGTCCAGGGTAGCCCCGCACCCCCCCTAATAAAGTTTTAATCCCTTGATCACTGCCCTAGTTAACCCTTTCACTCCCTATTGCCAGTGTCACTAAGCGATCATTTTTCTTAGTGTCACTGTTCCCGCTAGGTAGCTATTTTTTTTTATTGCGATTTTTTTTTACTAAAGACATGTGGCTGAATACATTTTGGCCTAAATGTTTGACTAAAATTTAGTTTATTTGATTTTTCTTATAACAAAAAGTAAAAAATATTGTTTTTTTTTTCAAAAATGACGCTCTATTTTTGTTTATAGCGCAAAAAATAAAAATCGCAGAGGCGATCAAATACCACCAAAAGAAAGCTCTATTTGTGGGAAGAAAAGGACGCAAATTTTGTTTGGGAGCCACGTCTCATGATCATGCAATTGTCTGTTAAAGCGACGCAGTGCCGAAATTGTAAAAACCCCTTGGGTCATTTAGCAGCATATTGGTCCGGTCCTTAAGTGGTTAAAAAGCTTTCCTAGAGTTATTGTTTTAGCCCATTTTACAAACTTTTGTGCAACCTTTTTTTTTCCCAAGAAATTTGGCAAGTCTGTCAAGCACTGGCTTATGTCTATCAGTGGTGACATTCTACTTATGTCCAGATTGTTAAAATGTACTACAAAATTAAAATTGGCCAAACAGTTGTATTTGCAGACAAACACAACTGTCAAGAATTATTACAGTTATGCATTTTTCTGCTACAGATTTATCGTTTTACGTATGTGCCAAGACCAATCATTTTGCTGTGTTGATTACTTTGAAACAACACTATAAATGTATAAACCAAATTGAAACAGTGTTTTTTTTTTCAGCCTAGAAAAGGCTGATTTTATTTCACAGGAGATAGGTTTACTTAAAAGAAAATAAGAGAATTTACAGTAAAATAGCCAAATCATGGTTATTTCAGTTAAAAGGACACAAAGCTACGTGTCTACCTTGCAGTGATGTGTGTCTTTGTAGCAAAGTCGGATGGGAGTGTGCTCTTGGTTAAAATGAGCGCCCTGTTACACAGATCTCTGACACTCTCTGTTCTGCTGCATGAACACTGCACTTATTCTCAATAAAGTTCATATGCAGATTTTATGAAGTGGTGAAACCCATCTCATGGATACCTTCCTGTTCATTAGTTAGCGGAGGAAGACTACAAATTAAATGTGCACTCACATAAATGTATCTTATCTAAGTTGGTAATTGAGAAGTTCTCCCACCTCCCTTTTTTCATGCAGCTTTAAAGAAAAAAAAAAAAAACTCCGGCCAAGAATACTAGTTTATGAAAGAAAACATCATCTCAAAATTATTAAACTCTCTGTGGGAATTCATGATTAATTTTAAGGCCTGGCAGATTAAAATACATTATTATGTACACTCTAGTGCATCCTTTCAGATATTCTCAGAATCTGATTTTGCTCTGCTGATACACACCAATGGTTCGACATGTATCTAGTAGATTGCAAGGAATAGATTAGCATTAAAGACTCAGTATTGTGTTGTTAGCTTGATATGTATAACGTGTGCTTCTACATTAAGAAAAATGTAACTGGCACCGTCTAGGGCATATTAAATCACAAAGGAGATTTTGGAGCAAATATGACAATTATATGGCTATCTGTAACAGGACATGTTGACCTCTACTCTGTATTCTAGATATATTTAAGCATTGCAATGGTTTTATAGTAGTTAAATGTAACTAACCAATAATATTTACATAGAAAAACCACCATAATAAGTAAGCATATCTGTTTTATTTGGCTAAGCATAAATTTTAAGTAGTTTTAAAGGCTAAAGGTTTTTTTTCACCTACATACATGCTATGCGTGAAGGTAAACAACATTCAGTATGCAGCACCCTCCACCACCTAACACTTACCTGAGCCCGATCTCGAACCAGTGATGTGCACAGCTGCGGTCCCAGTCCTCTGACTCCTTATTGGCTCAGAGACAGCAGCGGGAGCGATTGGCAGAAAACTGGTCTTCTCATAATAATTAATTATTCTGCAAGTCCCCTGTGTTCCCCTGCCCCCTTCTCTACCATGCTCCTTTACTTTTGGACGGTGAACATCCAGTCTGTCTAGGACTAGCATTGCGCAATAAATATGCTCTGACAGTATAGTTCCAGCCCTCAGTAGATTAAACTTTGCAACTGCTCACTGCTACACATGAGGTGGCCTTGCTACTATTTATGCTGATCGGGACACCAAATGCCATATTTTGCCTACTCCTTACTGTTCATCATTTTGTATTCTAAATTGTGTCATTACCATTGCTAATTCATCTTATGCTTGCCTAGTTACCAACCATATTGGGTGACAATATATTATGTTTGGCTTTAATACCTAGTGGGGTGCCTGTTTTCTTTGATATACCACTACTCAGGGGCAGACTGACCTTTGAGTCACTCGGGCACTGCTCGAGGGCCCCATGCCACTAGGGGGCCCCATCAGGGTTGCCAGGCTCAGTAAAATCAGTCTGTCCCTGATATGTCCAAAACTGACATTCTTTTGATGTGAAAATCCCGAGATTTTAGCTGCCCCGCCTCTGCACTGCCTCCTGGCATGGTGGCCATCTGTAACCCCAGGTATGCAATAATCTGGCAAACAGGAAATGCATAGACTTACTTTAAGTTGGATGTCAATGAATGGAGCTACAGAGTTTAGTAATATACCAGGATTCCATAAACGTTGAAATATAGATTAGTCAGGGAAATATGCAGAATTTTAGGTGGTTAAGTGGGATAAATTGCCACCAGACACATAAGAGCTTTTGGGTTTGGATCGTTATACATTACCCCTTGTACATTCATTAAATAATGCCCATTCCTGAATAGCCATCTCTTGACAGAGCCACAGTTATCCCATATTCTTATTTTAATGAAATCATTTTCCACATGGGATGTTTAAAGTTTAGGATATTTTTTTAACCACTTAAGCCCCGGACCATTTAGTTGCTAAATGACCAGGCCACTTTTTGCGATTCGGCACTGACAATTGCGTGGTCGTGCGACGTGGCTCCCAAACAAAATTGGGCCTTTTTTTCCCACAAATAGAGCTTTCTTTTGGGGGTATTTGATCACCTCTGCGGTTTTTATTTTTTGTGCTATAAACAAAAACAGAGCAATAATTAAAAAAAAATGCAATATTTTTTACTTTTTGCGATAATAAATATCCCCCAAAAAGATATATCATTTTTTCCCCCTCAGTTTAGGCTGATACATATTCTTGTACTTATTTTTGGTAAAAAAAAATCGTAATAAGCATTTATTGATCGGTTTGCGCAAAAGTTATAGCGTCCACAAAACAAGGGATAGTTTTATAGCATTTTTATTAATATATATATTTTTTTACTAGTAATGGCGAACACATCGGTCATTATTGGGACCATTGTCATTT
Source organism: Rana kukunoris (assembly GCA_029574335.1). Classification (NCBI taxonomy): domain Eukaryota; kingdom Metazoa; phylum Chordata; class Amphibia; order Anura; family Ranidae; genus Rana; species Rana kukunoris. The sequence continues at coordinate 355,838,274 of CM056053.1, read as the reverse complement.
TTACAGCGATCATTGCTATTAAAATGCACTGGTTACTGTGAAAATGACACTGGCAATGAAGAGGTTAACCACTAGGTGGTGCTGTAGGGGTTAAGTGTTCTCTAAGGTGTGATTCTTACTGTAGGGAGGCATGGTTCGCTGTGACACATCACTGATCGTGTTTCCGATGACAGGGAACATGATCAGTGACAGTGTCAGCTATGCAGAACGGGGAGATGTTGTGTTTACACTAACATCTCCCCGTTCTATCTCTCTGTGAGATGATCGTGGGTATGCCCTTGGTGATCGAGTCCGTGGGACCCGCAACAACCACTTCTTAAAGGGGACGTTAAGGTACGTTGTTTTGTCTGCTCGTGCCATGCTGCAGACATATATCTGCATGTGGCGTGCGGCAAGCGGTTAACCAAAAACTGGTTGGTGCTTTTCTAGAACTCTGTTCTGGATTGGTTTAGATAGTTCATTGGTCTTTATGATGATGTTTGTTCATATATGTTCTCCAACAAGCTCAAGAGCCTTCCAGAAGCACATATATATTTTGAAGATTATGTAACATATACATTCAGGCATGATCCATGAACCTTACCCTGCTACTTCTAATTGTTTGCACCAGGGCTTTTTTGGGATGAAAACAAATGCATTCATGATTTTCCAGTCTTGCTTTTAATTAATTTGGAAAACAATGTCAATTTTTTCAAATTTGTTTTTTACCATCTTAAAAATTATGTACTAATTTGTAGACATGTGCATTTGTTTTAGTTAGAATGCATTTTCATCCGAAAATCAGGTTTTTCACGAAAGTGCAAGCAACGAAAGCCGAAAGATCCGACATAAAAAATGCTTTATTTTCGTTTTCGTTGCAGTAAAAATTCGATAAAGAGAGATTCGACATTATAGGGAAAAGATTCGACATCATAGAGAAAAGATTCGACATTATAGAGAAAAGATTAGACACTATAGAAATAATAGATTCGACATTACAAAGAATAGATTTCGATTTATGAGAAAATAGATTCGACATTATTACTAGTCATACAACATTAGAATTCTTGTAGGCGGGATATTCGAACGGAAATGTACGAGTCAACGTAAAGATTTGACGTTCCGTCGAATATTCTTTTGACCATTCGACAGAAACCAAAAAGATTCGACCTTCCCTTTGAAAATTCTTTTGACCATTCGACAGAAACCAACAATTTTTGGATTTTCGGACGAAAGCTATTCCCCAACGAAAAACTAAACAAATCAAAACGATTTTCGGGAGTAACTAAATAAATTTATTTTCCAAACGAAAACGAAACAAAATATTCCAGTCTGCACATGTCTACTAATTTGTATAGATCAGTAGCATAAACTCCCAAATAAATCCAAATGCCCAATTTTCCACAGCATAGGAATAGAATAGTATAAATGGTAAGTCAAATATTTTTGAATATGTTTGCTTATAGCTCTAAGAGAATAATTAATTGATTAACAAATTTTATGGCAGACAACTTCCCAGAATGCTAGATAAATGGCAAAGTGACAAGGAGATTATCAACATTCTCTAAATGAGGAATTTCTAATCCCTTTTCAGTACATGCATTGTGGCTGAAGCTGCTGCTCTTGTGGTTACAGGTTGTTACTCGTAGTATAGAGCAGTTGGCGTTAGGTTGGCGTGGGGACCATATAAGGAAGTTGAATGCTCTTTGGCGCAGCACTTGTGTATGAACCTTGAACGTTGGAAATAACACTTTAATATATCGATTGCATACTCAATTACTTCTCTATTTTTACTCAGTAGCTATCTGTGCATGAAAGTAGATACTTTCATAAGGATTGCAAAAGATGCTGTGATTTTTTGTATTGACCATTGCAGGGCCCTGCATGTATGATAGCATAGCTTAGAACAACATTGAGCAATCTGTAGTAGCTCGTAGTAAGTTGTTTTGCAATACAATACAATTATCTTCCTAAAAATAAAAAATACAGCTAAAATGATGTTTATTTTCCTTAATTCTCACAATCCCCTGCAAAGTATGTGTCTGTGTGTCTCTTTGTGCATCTGGCTCTGTCTTTGTGTTCTGATAGATAACATTCCCCTTAATCTGATAAATGAACTTGCATGCTATAGTCATTTTAGCAGGAGTTAGATAGGAGTATGTAAAGCAGATTCTATCCCAGAATGATATTAATTTGATAGGATCCGTGATCTGTAAACCATTGGTTATCTTGGTCTCTCCTGATAAGAGAAAACTGCTGAGGATTTCCAGTTGGTGAGCACATTTGGGCAGAATCTTTCACACGTCACAAATTGCAGATGGGAGGCAGTGATCTTGAACACGCAGTCACATTGCCGTGACCGTCTGACACCTTCCATTTAGAAAAATAATACTTTCCTCACAGCACACACTCCCTGCTGCAACCAGCACCGAAATTATGCCTAGGAGAGCTGTTCCTCATATACTAGGGTCTTAAATATTTCTTACACTGATTTAAAAATATCCTTGCAGAGCAAGACCTGTTTTATCCAGATAAAACATAAATTTGTTGCCTGCATATACTGTATATGATTGTTTTAATATGGTAACACCTAGCTCAATGGCATGTAAAAAGCTAAAGCAGTGCATGTGTCACAATGCATGTGTCATCCTTTGCCAGCATGAATTGTCTATGTAATGTTATTAAAAATAATATGTTCCTTTCTGATATGTAGGCACAGTGCAATTGTGAAAAAAAGAAATGTGAGCCCCTAATAATCTGTATTTCTAAAAGAAATAATGGCTCCTAAAATGTAATGTAATCTTCATCTAAGTCATAATAGAAGAGCCTTGTTTCTTAACAAAATAACATAACATTTCCATTATCATATTTTTTTTATTTTTTTTGGCTCATTATGTGTTTTTATTGCCCCCACACCACTAACACTATTAAACCATATTCGATGGGAGAACGTCCTGTTCCCCGATGATACTTCCTGTTTCCGGTGCCATCACTGAATATCCATATTGAGGCTTGGAACTCAAGCCCGGGCGCCATCTTTGGATGTAACCCGGAAGTAGACCAGTTGATGACGCTGTAAGGGAAGTGAGTGTGACTCTCATCAGGGGACCTCATACTGTGTATATATATATTTGAGTGGCTATGGTGGTCTATTACCCTTTGACAACGTGTTTGTACACGAAACGCGTCAGGGAAGACCCTACCGTCGCCACATTATGATTACAAGCGCTTTTTTTTATTTACCTTGACGATATCACACTATATTGCTCCTTCTCTTCCTCCAAAAACGTTTTTTTCTTGATCGTACATCACGGGACACAGAGCGCATAGCCATTACATATGGGTTATATGGAGTACCTTCAGGTGTGGACACTGGTGTAATCAACTTCACAGGAAGTTCCTCCCTATATAACCCCCTCCCACTGAGAGTGCTTTAGTTTTTCCGCCAGTGTCTTAGGTGTTGGTCACGTCTAGCTGTCCCTCGGAGGTCTCGGGACCCAGGATAGCTAGCCGGATCCGTCCGAAGTGCTTCAGAGCCAAGATGTACGGTACCCGGGCCCTGCTGGAGTGGGGTTTTGCCTATAATGCCTCTCCTTGGAGGGCTGGATTCTGGGCTCCAGTGCTTTAGTCTCTTCCAAGAACTAAAAGTTACTGATGCCAGGATGCTATATAGGTCCAGGGGTGTGGGTTCCTTAACACAGGACCCCGGTCCCTGAAGGTCCAAGACAATACCCACGGAGATGGGGGAAGGCTGGGCCTCTTGCATTTTGCAATACCCTGCGGCGTGGAGCAGGTAAGAGGGAACCTGCGGGACTTGGTTCGACAGTAGGTATCCCCCTGGGGGTTCTGGGTTGGCTAATGGTATGCTTGTGCATCAGCCACTATCTCCACTATGTCTGTTGAGGCAGGATGGGATTCTAATGTTTACCCAGATAACATGTAGATATATGTATACTTGTGTAAGTTATATATTTGCTACTCACCCCAGGTCTGCCTGTTAACACTGATACTGCAACCCCACATGTTTTAAAGAGGAAATTGCTGGTTAAAACTCCTGTTTCTTAGGAAGCCCATGGGGACAGCTTCCTCGCTGTGTGTGCACTACAATAAGATTAGTGCTTACCTGGTGTCTGTTGGTGCTGCATAACGCTGGTCCATGTTGTTCCTCTGCTCTGCTTCCTCCATGTGGGTTCGGCGTGGTGCGCGCGATCGTGCGCGCGATCGTGCGCGCGATCATGCGCGCGTGTGTGCGCGCGCATACGCGCGCGCGTGCACGCCGCCTTTTATAGCGTCGGCGTGCGTCGGGGGGGCGGGCCAGCAGCGTCAGGGTCTGTATAAAGGAAAAACTTTTCTCTGGCTGGTCTTTCCCTCCTGGAGGCAGAGGAAGAAAGGATACAGAGCGTGCAGCTGGGTCTTTTGGCCACACAGGGACACCTAGTGGCGGTTTAGTGGATCTTCAGGTCTAGGACTTAGGTCCACTATAGACCAGAAAAAAAAAAAAAAAAAAAAAAGGGTTTTTTTTGCTTAAAGGGACTCAGCCTTAGATCCAGCAGTATCTGAGTCTACCTTGGACTCCGGCTAACGGGCATTGGTGTGTCAATACTCACAGGCTTCCTCGGTATTGCCACCTCCCAGGCGGGTAAAAAAGATTTTTTTGAAAAAAAAAAAAAAAAAAAGAGAAATATAAAAGAAAAAGAGAGAAATTAGTTCTTTTTCATTTTCTCTCATACCTGCCCTCATATTGGTTATTCCTAGCTACAACAGTCAGGTGTTGGCTATAGGGGTGACCCAAGGTTGTACAATGGCTCCAAAGGGATCTGGACCAGCCAAGGCTGCTAAAGGTACCAAAAAGCAAAAGGGGTCTCCATCGGGGTCAGAGGATTTGGGCCAGGCTTCTACGGCCCCACCCTCGCCAGTCAGGACACCGAGTGGCATAGTACAAGAGCCATTGGGGGTGCTGGGGGCAGAGGCGGCCCCCGATCCACCCATTCCCGTTTACGTGACGGAAGAAATGCTAGCAGCCACCATGTGTGGGCTAGAGAAAAGGTTAACTGCGTTGTTTTCCCGTCCTTGCCCAAGTAGCAAGCGGGCTAGATCCCCTTCACCCAGTGTGGGGTTTTCAGATGCGGAGGTCTCCTCTTCAGAGGAACGGGACCCACAAGGGGATCAGGCAGACCCAAGTCCCGACGGTTCAGACAGGGAAAATTCCACTATAGATGAATATTTTTCGGCCTCTCAAGCGGAGGGCCTGTGGATCCAGTCTTTGACAGATATGGTTCGCACTGCCTTTAAACTTCCAGTGCCAGAACTAGTAGCCCCGGAGGTATCCTCATTGGGTTCTTTAAAGGCCCCATTAACTGGTGCATCCTTTCCAATGCACCCCCTTCTGCGGAACGTGATTTACCAAGATTGGGCTCGACCTGATAGAATCTTTGTCCCTCCTAAAAGATTCTCTATTCTCTACCCTATGGAAGAGGAATATGTAAAGAAATGGGCTCTCCCTACAGTGGACGCAGCCATTTCCTGCGTGAATAAATCCCTGACTTGTCCGGTTGAAAATGTCCATAGGTTCAAGGATCCGGTCGACAAGAAATTCGAGACCCTACTGAAAGCAGCTTTTACCTCAGTAGGTGCCATGGTTCAGCCAGCAGTAGCAGCCATTGGTGTTTGTCAGGCCTTGAAGGATCAGGCAAAGCATATATTGAAGGACATGCCGGCTCAGCATACTCATGAATTAGCAGAATTCCCTAGGGCTCTCTGCTTTGCAGTAGATGCTATTAAGGACTCCATCCAACAGGCATCCCGTTTATCTCTACTGATGGTTCACATGCGTCGTCTTTTGTGGCTAAAGAACTGGTCAGCAGAGGCACCCTGCAAAAAGCTTCTAGCAGGGTTTCCCTTTCATGGGGGAAGACTATTCGGGGAAGACCTAGATAAATATATCCACACCATATCAAGTGGAAAAAGTACTTCCTTACCGGTCAAGAAAAGACCGCGTGGGCCCACGTTTAAACGACAGGCCATTGCAGGCTCGGCCCCTTCGACTTCCCGTCAGTATCGACGGCCTCCCGGGCGTTCAACAGTTAATAGCCGCCCACAGGGACAAGCCGCGGCAAACAAGAGGCCCTGGTCTCGCAAGCCGGCTAAACCAGTCATCAAATCAGATTCATGAAGGGGCGCCCCCACTCTCTTGGGTGGGGGGAAGACTTCAGTTTTTCTCCGAAGTCTGGAAGGCCAGAATTCCCGACTCTTGGGTTCGGTCCGTAGTAGCCTCAGGCTACAAACTAGAGTTTCGAGAAATCCCCCCTCCTCATTTTCAGGGGTCAAGTCTTCCAAGCGACCCGTTAAAGAGGGCCTCTCTCGTAAAGGCGTTGGATCGCCTCTTGCTCCAAGGAGTAATTGTAGAAGTACCAACCCAAGAAAGGGGTCTGGGATTCTACTCCAACCTTTTTGTTATACCAAAACCCAATGGCGACGTCAGGCCTATATTAGACCTCAAACGCCTAAATCGCTTTCTAAGGATTCAGACCTTCCGTATGGACTCCATACGTTCAGTGACAACCAGCCTGCATCAGGGCGACTTCCTAGCATCTATAGACATAAAGGATGCATATCTGCATGTGCCAATTTACCCAGCACATCACAAGTTTCTTCGTTTTACGATAAACCAAAGTCATTATCAGTTCGTAGCCCTCCCTTTCGGGTTGGCAACAGCTCCACGGGTATTCACAAAGGTGTTAGCCCCGGTACTAGCCGTCCTAAGGACAGAAGGCATCTTGGTCCTAGCATACCTGGACGATCTCCTGGTTATCGACAGTTCAGCTTCCAACCTCAATCATGCAGTAGTCCGCACAGTGCGGCATCTAGAAGAGTTCGGGTGGATTGTGAACCAAGAAAAATCAAGGTTACATCCCACAAGACAGTTGGAATATCTAGGCTTTCGGTTAGATACAGAATGCCAGAAGGTATTTTTACCTCAAGAGAAGATCAGGTCGTTGATTCAAACGATTCAAATAGTCTTAGGCAAAAAGAAGCCGACTATTCGCCTATGCATGCGACTGCTGGGGAAGATGGTGGCCGCCTTCGAAGCAGCGCCCTACGCCCAGATCCATACCAGAATTCTGCAAGCAGCTATTCTCTCTGCTTGGAACAAGTCCATACAGGCATTAGACCGTCCATTAGTTCTTTCTCCAGAAGTCAGGCACAGCCTGTACTGGTGGCTGATCCCTCAAAAATTATCAAAAGGGAAAACCTTTTGCCCCATCTCGTGGAAAATAGTAACCACAGATGCCAGCCTAACAGGTTGGGGGGCAATCTTAGGAAAACGGACCCAGCAGGGACAGTGGTCAGAGGCAGAAAGTCTGCTTCCCATCAATGTCCTAGAGATCAGAGCTGTTCGGTTGGCCCTGGTCGCCTGGACTCTCCCCCTGCAGGGTCTGCCAGTAAGGATACAGTCCGACAATGCCACGGCGGTGGCATACATAAACCACCAGGGGGGCACAAAGAGCCTGGCGGCTCAAAGGGAAGTAAACCTAATTTTTGCATGGGCCGAAGCCCATGTACCCTGCATCTCAGCAGTGTTCATCCCAGGGATAGACAATTCTCAAGCAGATTTTTTGAGTCGTCAACAGTTGCTCCCGGGAGAGTGGTCTCTTCACCCCCAGGTATTCCAAGAGATTTGCCAAAGATTCGGAGTTCCCGATGTGGACATCATGGCAACAAGATTCAACAAGAAATTGGACAAATTTGTATCCCGAGCCAGGGACCCCTCGGCCTACGGGACCGATGCGTTGGTTTGCCCCTGGCACCAGTTTTCTCTCCTGTATGCGTTCCCTCCACTACAGATGATTCCCCGCCTTCTACGAAGGATCAGGGTGGAGCGCAGGCCGGTGATCCTGGTGGCCCCAGCCTGGCCCAGAAGGGCTTGGTACGCACTCATCGTGAGGATGTCAGTAAGGGCACCGTGGCCACTCCCCCTGCGCCCAGATCTGCTGTCTCAGGGCCCGATCTACCACCCTGCTTCACAGCAGCTAAATTTGATGGCTTGGCGGCTGAATCTCTAATTCTTAAGGGCAGAGGCCTCTCGGCCCAAGTCATATCTACGTTAATTCAAGCTAGAAAGCCAGTCTCTAGAAATATCTATTACAGAGTCTGGAGAACCTATGTGGAGTGGTGCGAGTCTCAAGGAGGGCATCCTCGCAAGTTTTTTATTGACAGGATCTTGCGATTCCTCCAGGTTGGCGTTGACAAGGGGTTGGCTCTTAGTACTCTAAAGGGGCAGGTGTCTGCCTTATCGATATGGTTTCAAAGGCCTTTGGCCACACATTCGCTTGTAAAAACCTTTTTGCAGGGGGTCTTGCATGTAAATCCCCCTATTAGAGCTCCCCTCTGCCCCTGGAATTTAAATCTGGTCTTGTCAGCTTTACAAAAGCAGCCGTTTGAACCTCTGACAGAAATCCCTCTTGTGCTGCTAACCCGAAAGTTGGTTTTCTTGGTGGCTATGGCTTCGGCCAGAAGGGTCTCCGAGCTGGCAGCCTTGTCTTGCAGGGAACCGTACCTTATTCTGCATAAGGACAGAGTGGTTCTGCGGCCTCAGCCTTCTTTCCTTCCTAAGGTCATATCCAGTTTTCACTTGAATCAGGACCTAGTCCTACCATCCTTCTTTCCTACTCCCCAGTCCAGAGAGGAAAGATTGCTTCATACTTTGGATGTGGTCCGAGCCATGAGGGTTTATCTCAAGGCTACAGAAAAGATTAGGAAAACAGATGTGCTTTTCATTCTTCCGGATGGCCCCAAGAAGGGTCAGCCGGCTGCCAAGTCTTCCTTGGCTAGGTGGATTAAGCAGCTGATTTTTCAGGCCTATGGTCTGAAGCGCGTTCCACCTCCCTTATCAGTTAAAGCCCATTCTACGAGGGCCATGAGTGCCTCTTGGGCGGCACACCATCAGATCTCTATGGCACAGGTTTGCAAAGCGGCAACCTGGTCTTCCGTACATACGTTTACTAAATTTTATAAGTTGGACGTCACAAAGGCTGCGGACGCAGCATTTGGGCAGGCGGTCCTACGGGCAGCAGTATAGAATCCTCTGGCCCGGTTCACGCCCCCTTTTTCTGTTGGTGGAGCTATTTTACCTCCTGATATAGTTTCTGTTTGGCTATTTTTTGCCTTACGGTCTCCCTCCCTTCATAGAGCATTGCTTTGGGACATCCCATATGTAATGGCTATGCGCTCTGTGTCCCGTGATGTACGATCAAGAAAAAGGGATTTTTAATAACAGCTTACCTGTAAAATCCTTTTCTTGGAGTACATCACGGGACACAGAGCTCCCACCCCTCTTTGTGGGAACATTGTGTAACCTCAGAGAAATTGCTTGCTACAAAACTAAAGCACTCTCAGTGGGAGGGGGTTATATAGGGAGGAACTTCCTGTGAAGTTGATTACACCAGTGTCCACACCTGAAGGTACTCCATATAACCCATATGTAATGGCTATGCGCTCTGTGTCCCGTGATGTACTCCAAGAAAAGGATTTTACAGGTAAGCTGTTATTAAAAATCCCTTTTTTTCCATTATACACTCACGGAGCATCAAGCCTTGAACAGCAGAAGTTTTCCTCCCATACCACGGCGTAGATGTACATCTCTGTTACCTGCAGCTTGATGGGGTCCCGATCCATGCTGGATGTTTCAAAAGCTCCTATGACTCTCAAGTCTATATAGCTTGTAGAGTCCATTCAATCCGGTAAGCCTCCATTCTTCATTGGGTGAAGGTTTTCTTTTCTTACTTCCACCCAGCAAGATACTCCTTAAAAGACATTGCATTGTCTATGTTTGGACACTTTTTCTTATCTGGTGTGGTTTGACTACACCCACCATCCACACATACCTATCTAATATATGGACTGATTGTATTTTATTTTATATATGTCTATATTCAGCGCTACACAATTTTTATCCACTGTATTTCTTTGCTTATTGTTTTCTATTAGCCGTGTTTAGCAGCTTACTGTATACCATCTTAAGCAGCGCGATATTCACCCAACCTATCCACCTCATATTTTTTTAATGAATACATGGATTAAGCACTCAAGGTCAATGACAGAAAAAAAATTGTGAACCCTTATATTTGGAAGCTACCAATAAGACTTTGGTTATGCTATTTTTTTTTTTACACACCTGTACTTCAAATTTTAATCATGTTGCATGCCCCAGCCTAATTTGAGTTTTAGATCATAGACAGAAGCCCTCATATGGCTGTGGACTCATCTCGAATGCATTGAAAACAAGCAGCAAAGCAGCCTTATACCAACTCCCTTAATCATGCTTCACAGTGTGGGATGTTTCTGCTGGTATTCTGAATTTGGCTTTTGCTCAAATATGATTTTGTGTATCTGAAAGCTCAAAGATGACCATACACTGTAAGATTTCTCTTGTTGAGGACCATGGGCTGAACAAAATAAATCAACTGATCCCCCCATTCACGTTAAAGAACATTAATAGACAAATCTCTCATGCTAGCCATTGTATACTGACACCCAGGCCTTATGGCTGTCAGAATACCTGAACAGAGTCAGCATCCATTGTTCAGCTGACGTTGTTCAACTGGCTCCTTTGTTTTTCAGATCTACAGATACTGAGTTGGAGAATACTGACAGGGCCTCCCAATTTGACAAGGCTCACATTTCAGCCATTAGAATCTGACTAAATTCGCTCTGTGTATGGCCAGCTTAAGTCTTACCTCATCTGTCTAAAGCGGTGTTTCTCAACTCCAGTCCTTGAGGCGCCCCAACAGGTCGTGTTTTCAGGCTTTCCATTATTTTGCACAGGTGATTTGATCAGTTTCGCTGCCTTAGTAATTACCACAGCCATTTCATCAGAGGAAAATCCTGAAAACATGACCTGTTGGGGCGCCTTGAGGATTGGAGTTGAGAAACACTGGTCTACAGTATATTGTTCCAGCTATTCTGTGGAACATCCTGGTGGTCTTAGGCAAATTAGGACAGTAAAGCCTTGTACACACGATCAGTCCATCCGATGAGAACGGTCTGAAGGACAGTTGTCTTAGGTTAACCGATGTAGCTGACTGATGGTCTGATGTGCCTACACACCATCAGTTAAAAAAACTATCTTATCAGAACGCGGTGACGTAAAACACAACGACGTGCCGAAAAAAAGTGAAGTTCAATGCTTCCAAGTCCTGTCACATGGGTGGAGGAGAAAGTCTTCAGACCCATCACACGGGGGTGTAGAAAAGTCTTTAGCCTTGTCACATGAGGGCAGAAGAGAGTCTTTAGCTCTGTCACATTAGGATGGGGAGAGAGTCTTCAGCCATGCCTCATGGGGTGAGGATAAAGTCTTCAGCCCTGTCATATGGAGGTGGGGAAAGAGTCTTTATCTCTGCCACATGGGGTAGAGAGAGAGTCTTTAGACCCACCACATGGGGGTGTGGGTAAAGTTTTTAGCCTTGTCACATGAGGACAGGGGTGGGGAGAGAGTCTTAAGCAATGCCACATGGGAGTGGAGAGAAAGTCTTTACCCTTGTCATATGGGGCCAGGGGAGAGTCTTTAGCCCTGCCACATGGGGTGGAGAGGGTATCCTCAGACACATCACATTGGGTTTGGATAAAGTCTTTAGCCTTGTCATTTGAGGGCAGGAGTGAGACTTCAGCTCTGTCACATGTGGGTGGGGAGAGAGTCTTCAGCCATGCAATATGGGAGTGGAAAGAAAGTCTTTAGTCTTGTCACATGGGGACAGGAGAAAGTCTTCAGCTCTGTCACATGGGATCAGGGGATTGTCTTAAGCCTTTAGCCTTTTCACATAGAGAGAGAGAGAGAGAGAGAGAGAGAGAGAGAACTATCAGCACTGTCACATGGACCAGGGAGAGAGTCTTCAACCCTGTTTAAGCTCTAAGCTCTAGCAGAAGTAAAAAATAAAGCCAGCAATTGTAAAGTGATATCTGTTGCTGAAAATTTACTTAAAGGTAGAAAATAATAACGGTGTTATTTGCACCTGTCTCTTCTCCAGTGAGAAAGCCTAAAATGAGTTATCCCCTCACCCAAGACCACTTTTCATCTATAGTTATAATCGTATTGTTAGATTTTTTTTTTTTACTGTTAAAAAAACTTTATACCAGGTCCTAGAAAGGAATCAAAATTTCATGGACCGTATTAAACAGCTGTATTTTGTCAGAAAATGTTTTATTGGAAACAATCATTTTAGTTAACAATCCAGTTGTTTCATAGTGTAACAGAATTCTATTGGAGGAAGAGAATGCATGAAGTCAATTTAAACAGAGAGGGTGTGAACACATCAACAGAATTAATGAACATGCAAATCCTGTAATAAAATCATGCAGTTAAAGTGAAAACATTGTTGTTTCATGTATTTAATACAACAGTGTGCAATAATACTCATTTCAACACTTAAATTCAAAGTCCTTTTTAATTAATGTGTTTTAATTTCTAAATTAGCTTTTTTGTTCTACTTGTTTTGAAAGAATGATAATCTTGTGTTTTCAAAGTAAAACAATGCTGTTACTAGTGTTGAGCGGAATACGCCATATTCGATTTCGCGATATTGTGCGAATATATAGAAGAATATTTGCGAATATTCGCTAATATCGAATATTCGTGATATTTTATCCAAAAAAATTTTGGCGAAATTTCGCTAATGCGAAAATTCGCTAATGCGAAAATTCGCTAATGCGAAAATGATTGCGAAATTCTCATAAACGGAGATCATTTCCTGTATTACTAAACTAATATGCACTAAACACTAACTCTACACTAACTCTACTTAAAAGAAAGGAGAATAAGGGGGCAAAAGAAGGGCGGAGAAGATAATCGCGCAATATTCCTATTGCGCGATTATCTTCTCCGCCCTTCTTTTGCATCAGAGCCAATCAGAATAACTCGAATATTCGGCAAAAGGAATATCGCGCAATATTCCTTTTGCCGAATATTCAAGTTATTCTGTTTGGCTCTGATGCAAAAGAAGGGCGGAGAAGATAATCGCGCAATATTCCGTTTGCCGAATATTCGAGTTATTCTGATTGGCTCTGATGCAAAAGAAGGGCGCATCAGAGCCAATCAGAATAACTTGAATATTCGGCAAAAGGAATATTGCGCGATTATCTTCTCCGCCCTTCTTTTGCATCAGAGCCAATCAGAATAACTTGAATATTCGGCAAAAGGAATATCGTGCAATATTCCTTTTGCCGAATATTCAAGTTATTCTGATTGGCTCTGATGCAAAAGAAGGGCCGAGTAGCTGATGCGATTCTTTTATGTTGCCGAAAATTCGCAATGCGAATTTTCGGCAACATAAAAGAATCGCATCAGCTACTCGGCCCAGGGTCTCTCTCTAATCATACCAGCAATGCTTTTAGACGTCGATGGAGATCACTAGGATGTGATCTGTTTTAAAAATAAATTTGAAAAAATACGAATATTCGCCATAGCGAATATTCGCCGCAATATTCGAGTTATTCGCGAATACTCGAATATGCAATATTCGTAGCGAATATTCGCAATGCGAATATTCGTGAGCAACACTAGCTGTTACCACAGGGAAATGCAAATTATATATTGTAAAATTATGTATATATGTAATATTCAGTTTTATAAGATTGCGTGATGGAGATTCTAAAACACAATTGTGCACAACGCATAGGACCAGAGCCCCTCTCACCTATTTCCAAACTGGGATGATGTAGCGATGATTAGCTGGCTACAGAAATCTCATATTTCAACAATTAATAATCAAGAAATCAATGGACATGTATGGTATCTCTACAGAAACAAAAAAGCTGATGAAAAGGAAATTCCACCAGATAATTTGGAATACTTAAATCATAGAGGAATTGCCTGATAAGTGAATCCAGTGATATTTTGAAATTACAGAAGGATAGCTCTCCTCAAAGTTGTACTTAAAATTCTATATTCCTACTAATTAGAGTGTACCATCTTAGGAATTGTCTTTCTGCCTTGTGTGTCTTGCCTTGTGCCTTGTGTGTCTTTCTGCCTTGTGTGCTTTCTGCCCTGGAAGATTACCACCACAGGATACTTTGAACCAGATTCTGGAGAAAGCAATGTACGCAATATCAATGGGAAAGCTGCATCGTTTTATTGAATTCAGGGATGCTAATGACAACATAAACCATTAAACAAGGAATAGTTTGGAATTCAGTCAAAGCTGATATGGTTGGGGAAGCTGATTTTGGACAAGGTGCATTGCTGTAACAGGCGCTTTTAGTGCCATATTGCGTTTCACGCTGGAACTCATAAGACGACCTCGCAATGACTTCATTACCCGGCGCCGTGTACGTTCCACCGTGGAACGTGGAAGTGCGCCGCAAATTAGTGCCTTATGCACTACAGCTGTCCTGCATCTATAAACAGAACAGTGTGCAGACTGCACACTGTTCAATTATTGTCGGGTGTAGCCAGCTTGGCTATCAAACCACAGCCACCATCCATCCCTGAGCTGGAGACCACCCCACTCCTGGACCTGCGCTGCTAACCTTGCTACAGTTGCTACGGACACCCCAAGCTACCCCCCAACCAGGAGTCCCTCCATAGAAAAATCCCATTGCTGCTGCAATACTCTGGAAAACACTCATCCCTGCTTTAGAATACCCACTTCACATATAGCCTTTACAAGTACTGTATTTAAAATTGGCTTATTTAATGCTATCCTGCTGCTTGGGATTACATTGGTGTGTCTTCAGCTGACCGCTGTGCAATATCTTATTATTTATGTTTTTTTCTTTCTCGTACATCACGGGACACAGAGCGGCATATTCATTACTATGTGGGTTATATGGAGTACCTTCAGGTGTGGACACTGGCAATCTTCAAACAGGAAGTCCCCTCCCTATATAACCCCCTCCCCTAGAGGGAGTCCCTCAGTTTTTTCGCCAGTGTCTTAGGTGTTGGTCACGGAATAGCTTTGCTCCACATCCTTGGGATTAAGGGCGGGCTAACCGGATCTGTCCAAGGAGCCTCAGTGCCAAAGTGGACAGTACCCGGGCCCCAAACCGTGGGGTTTTGCCTATAATGCTCCTCTTTGGAGGGCTGGACCCTGGGCCCAGGACTTGGAGTTTGCAAAACCATAAAGTTCCTGTTTGCCAGGGTGCTATATAGGTCCAGGACAGTGGGTACCTTCATAGGACCCCAGGGCCTGAAGGTCTACTACGCTACCCACGGAGATGGGAGAAGATTGGATCAGTTTGCTGGTCAAACATCCTGCAGCATGGAGCAGGTAAGGGGGAGCCTGCGGGACTTGGTTCGACAGCAGGCTCCCCGGGGTAACCTAAAAGGGGGGATAGCCTAAGTATGCTCTGCATGGGCAACCGTGATCACTATGTCTAAAAGAGACAGGATGACACCCTTTCTCCCCCCATCACTAGGCCCCCCTGTTTAAATATGTGTTGCTAGCTAACCTGCTGTTTCTTCCTAGGGCTAGTAAGGATCCCTAGGGGCCTTGAGAGAGTCCTACCTGGCCGGGGGTTTGAATCTGCCGCCTGTTTCTGCGTGCCTGGATCTCCAGCAGCGCGGCTCCTCCATGTTCCTCCTGTTTCCGGCATATGCGCGCGCGCGCGTGTGCGCGCGCACGTCTTATTGACGTTTTTCGCGCCGTCCAGACAGGAGGGCGGGGGGGGGCGGGCCTGCGGCGTCATACAGGGGCGCGCCTTTGTGCTGTTATAGACAGCAGGCTTTGTCAGTGCTCAGTCTGAGGCTGATCTTTCAAGGAGAGGACGCAGAGCGGCAGAACAGTGACTCCCGGTGGCGGAAGAGGGGTAGTACATGTGGACTTTGTTCCAATGCCTTTATTGTTAAGCCAAGAATCCCCCTTATTTTGCAGCAGGTTGGAGGCTGGCAAACTTAAATTAGGGTCACTGTATGTTGTCAAGGAAAATATATAATATATAATATATAATTATTTAAAAAAAAAAAAAAAAAAAAAAAAAAAAAAAAAAAAAAAAAAAAACCAACATACGGGCCCATCAGTTTTTGGGGACACTAAGTGATCTATTCTCCCCTAAACTCTGAAATTTGTACTCCTGCCCACTACAGTCTGTTGTGTGGGCGGAGTCCCTCGATTTTGTATTATGGCTTCCAAGGGTTCGGGGTCAAAGGGTACAAAAAAGACCAAAAAAACAAAAGGGTTCCCTTTCTGATTCTGATATGCCGATTCTTTCCCCGCAGCTTATTAATTTAAGGAGCGCCTTGGATGAGCCATTAGGGGGATCTGGTGCGGAGGCTGGCCCAGATCAGCCCAGCCCTGTGTTTATCACAGAGGAGATGCTAGCCGTATCCCTAGGGGGGCTAGAAGAGAGAATAGCGGCATTGATCGCTAGAGCTATTCCTGGTAAGAAACGGGTTAGATCCCCATCACCAGGGGGTGTATCCTCAGATGCTGAGATTCTCTCTCCGGAGGAATTAGAATCACAGGAGGATCAACTGGACCTGAACCAAGAGGGTTCAGGGATGGAGGGGTCTACCTCTGAGGAACCATTTTCAGACTCCCAGACAGAGAGACTGTGGGTACAGTCTTTGACGGACATGGTCCGCTCGGCATTTAGTTTACCATTGCCAGAACCTCAGGTTCCTCCGGTATCCTCTCTGGGCTCTTTGAAAGCCCCGTTAAGCAACGCAGTTTTTCCGGTCCATCCTCTCTTGGAGGAATTGATCTTTCGGGATTGGGTACGGCCGGACAGGATTTTTCTGCCACCGAAAAGATTTGCGGTCATTTATCCCATGGAGGAAAAATTCTCCAAGAAGTGGAGGCTCCCAATAGTGGATGCAGCCATCTCATGTGTGAATAAATCACTAACTTGCCCAGTGGAAAACATACATATGTTTAAAGATCCGGTTGATAAAAGATTAGAGACACTTTTAAAAGCATCCTTTGCTACGGCAGGAGCAGTGGTGCAGCCAGCGGTAGCTGCAATTGGAGTTTGTCAGGCATTAAAAGACCAGACAAAAGAGATGTTAAAGGACATGCCTACCCAACAAGCAGAGGAGTTTGCTGACATTCCCAGAGCTCTGTGTTTCGCGGTAGATGCTATAAAAGATTCCATCCAGCAGGCTTCTCGTTTATCACTATGTTTGGTGCACATGAGAAGGCTCTTATGGTTGAAGAACTGGGCGGCGGAGCCCCCATGCAAAAAGCTTCTGGCAGGATTTCCCTTCCATGGAGGACGACTCTTCGGAGAAGATCTGGATAAATATATTCAGACTATTTCAAATGGCAAGAGTACCCTTTTACCGGTCAAAAAGACATTCCGGGCTCCTACATTTAGGAGGCAGTTTTTTCCTGTCTCGGGGCCCTCTAATTCCAGGCAGTATCGACGGCCGCCTGCACGATCCAACGTTATCAGTAGATCGCAAGGACAGACCCCTGGGGGTAAGAAGCCGTGGTATCGCAAGCCGTCAAAGACAGCCCCTAAGTCTGCATTATGAAGGGGCGCCCCCACTCTCAAGGGTGGGGGGAAGGCTTCGTCTCTTCTCAGAAGTTTGGGAAGCCAAGATCCCCGACAATTGGGTCCGGGCATCTGTAACCACAGGTTACAGACTGGAGTTTCTAAGATATCCTCCGCCTCATTTTCAAGAATCAAGGCTACCAAGGGATCCAGCAAGGAAGGCCTCAATGCTGGCAGCTTTGGATCACCTGCTTTGCCAGGACGTAATTATAGAAGTGCCAGCCCAAGAGCAAGGCCTAGGTTTCTATTCCAATCTCTTTGTCATACCAAAGCCCAACGGCGATGTCAGGCCAATCTTGGACCTAAAGAGGTTAAACGGTTATCTAAGGGTGCGTTCCTTCCGGATGGAATCCATCCGGTCAGCAGCCGCCGCGCTTCAGAAAGACGATTTTCTGGCCTCCATAGACATAAAAGATGCTTACCTTCATGTACCAATCTTTCAGGCGCATCAAAGGTTTTTACGCTTCGCGGTGGGGCAGCGACACTTCCAATTCAGGGCGCTCCCTTTCGGGCTGGCCACGGCCCCCCGGGTATTCACGAAGATTCTAGCCCCAGTTCTGGCCAATTTAAGGATCCAAGGAGTCACAGTCCTAGCATACTTGGACGACCTTTTAATCATAGATCACTCACGGACGGGTCTGCAAAAGGCAGTAAACCTCACGGTTCGGTACCTCGAAGAATTCGGCTGGGTCCTAAAGGGAAAGTCAGCATTCCAGCCTACAAAGCAGTTGGAATACCTCGGCATGAGGTTAGACACAGAACATCAAAAGGTGTTCTTGCCCCTTGTAAAGATCAAGGCGATCAAGGGGTTGGTTCAGTTGGTGGTAAACAAGAAAAGACCAACTATTCGCCTGTGTATGCGATTACTAGGCAAGCTAGTGGCCACATTCGAGGCAGTACCATACGCTCAGATCCACACTCGCGTCCTACAGGCAGCCATTCTAGCAGCCTGGGGCAAGAGGGCACATGCCTTAGAGTCCCCTTTGACGCTATCATCAAGGGTCCGACAAAGCCTGGCCTGGTGGTTGAACCCTCAGAACCTTCTAAAGGGAAGATCCTTCAGCCCTGTTGTCTGGAAGGTAGTTACCACAGACGCCAGCCTGGCAGGCTGGGGGGCGGTCTTCGAGGGGTTCTCCCGCCAGGGAACTTGGGTGAAAGCAGAGAGGCAGCTCCCCATCAATATCTTGGAAATCAGAGCTGCTCGCCTAGCCCTGTTGGCGTGGACCTCCAGATTAAAGGGGTTCCCGGTGAGAATCCAGTCAGACAATGCCACGGCGGTGGCATACATAAACCACCAAGGGGGAACCAGGAGCCAGGCCGCTCAAAGGGAAGTGAACTTGATTTTTCAATGGGCAGAGGTTCATGTACCCTGCATTTCAGCGATATTCATTCCCGGAGTGGACAACCTGCAGGCAGACTTCTTAAGTCGCCAGAGTCTGTTGCCAGGGGAGTGGTCTCTGCATCCCCAGGTCTTTCAGACAATCTGCCAGAGGTGGGGAACGCCAGACGTAGATATAATGGCATCCAGGTTCAACAAGAAACTAGACAGGTTCGTGTCGCGAGCGAGGGATCCTATGGCCTGCGGAACCGATGCGTTGGTTTGCCCTTGGCATCAATTCAAACTTCTATATGCATTCCCTCCACTACAGTTACTCCCCCGCCTGTTGCGCAAGATCAGAGTGGAGCACAAGCCAGTCATTCTAATAGCTCCAGCTTGGCCCCGGAGGGCTTGGTACTCACTAGTCCTGAATATGGCAGTGGGAGACCCTTGGACTCTTCCTCTACAACCAGACCTACTCTCACAAGGCCCGATCCTCCACCCTACATTACAGCGTCTAAATTTGACGGCCTGGAGGCTGAATCCCTGATTCTCAGGGGTAGGGGTCTGTCTAGGCAGGTAATCCCTACCCTGATTAAGGCTAGAAAGCCGGTCTCCAGGGTAATTTATTACAGGGTGTGGAGGAACTATATAGGCTGGTGTGAATCCAAAGGATGGAATTGCCGCAAATATACTATTGATAGGGTGTTAAGTTTTCTCCAGCTAGGAGTGGATAAAGGCCTGGCACTAAGCACAATCAAAGGACAGATCTCAGCTCTGTCAGTGTGGTTTCAGAGGCCGCTGGCCACCCACTCGCTGGTAAAGACCTTCTTACAGGGGGTCTTGCGTATTAATCCTCCTGTCAAGTCACCAGTTTGTCCTTGGGACCTAAATCTTGTCCTGTCCACTCTACAGAAACAGCCTTTTGAGCCTTTGGCTGAGATTCCTTTACTCTTACTGACAAGAAAATTGGTTTTCTTGGTCGCCATAGTTTCGGCCAGGAGAGTGTCAGAATTAGCAGCCTTATCGTGTAAGGAACCATATCTTGTTCTGCATAAGGACAGGGCAGTTCTCCGGCCCCATCCTTCCTTTCTACCAAAGGTTATATCCAAATTTCACTTAAACCAGGATTTGGTACTTCCATCCTTCTTTCCAAAACCTACATCTAGAAAGGAGGGGTTGCTGCATACCTTGGATATTGTCCGGGCCATGAAGGCCTATCTTAAAGCTACAGAAAAGATCCGGAAAACAGATGTGTTATTCGTTCTACCAGATGGCCCCAAGAAGGGGCAGGCAGCTGCAAAATCCACCATCTCGAGATGGATTAGACAATTAATCATTCAAGCCTACGGGTTGAAGAGGTTGCCTCCTCCGTTGTCGGTAAAGGCCCATTCTACCAGGGCCATGGGCGCCTCTTGGGCAGCACACCATCAGATCTCTATGGCTCAGATATGCAAGGCGGCAACGTGGTCATCAGTCCACACGTTTACAAGGTTTTATCAACTAGACGTGAGAAGAAATGCGGATGCTGCCTTTGGTCAGGCAGTACTACAGGCTGCAGTTTGAAATCCTCGGGATCAGAAACACCCTTGGTTATAAAAAAAAAAAAAAAAAAAAAAAAAAAAAAGTTTTTTCTTGACTAAGTTGGAATTATTATTATGATTTGAGTTTATCTCTAAATTGAATCCTTCTTTGGAAGATGTCTCCCTCCCCTCATTAAAGCATTGCTTTCGGACATCCCACATAGTAATGAATATGCCGCTCTGTGTCCCGTGATGTACGAGAAAGAAAAAGGGATTTTTAAATACAGCTTACCTGTAAAATCCTTTTCTTGGAGTACATCACGGGACACAGAGCTCCCACCCCTCTTTTGGGTGACCATTTTGGGAGGCATACTGCTTGCTACAAAACTGAGGGACTCCCTCTAGGGGAGGGGGTTATATAGGGAGGGGACTTCCTGTTTGAAGATTGCCAGTGTCCACACCTGAAGGTACTCCATATAACCCACATAGTAATGAATATGCCGCTCTGTGTCCCGTGATGTACTCCAAGAAAAGGATTTTACAGGTAAGCTGTATTTAAAAATCCCTTTTTTCTTCCTCTTTCTTTTTTTCTAATGTACAGTACAGTGTAAAAGTCGTGTTGTAATTGCTGTGTCTTTTTCTATTAAATACATATATATTTTTTTTTTAAATTCTGTGCCTATAAAGTCCAAATTCTTCCTAGTTGGAGGCGTGTTTTCATACCTCTTTCAAAAATCCATATTATTAAGGATGTGGCACATTCTCATCAATGGGTGAATGATTACCACCCCAGGGCAACCGTAATCAAATCAACTATATATTAATTGGTGGAAGCACCTTGAAGGTTTACCTGTATCGGTGAACCTGCCCTATGTAACAAGTATTTTTATTTTTGTTTATTCTAATCAAATCATATTATTCTTTGAATTATTCAATTTTGCCCATTCATTTATTTGCAGGGAAAGTAGCTCAACCACAGAGGGTGCCTCAATCCTCTCTGTGTGTCTTAATGTTCTGAACCTATTGGTGAAATATATAATCAGATTTAGGAGATCATGGACTTTGTAGGCACAGCCTGGTCAGGCCTTATGAACGAGTTTCAGACATCCTACAATGGATCCAATAAGGAACTAGATGATCTGAAATTATATTTTAGTAAACTTAAACATCTTCTGAAAAAGAAATCAAATTTATATTGGCATATGGAATTCTTTAAAGAATATATTAAAGAAAACATTAGTCCATTGGGACTAAGAATTCAAATGTTCCCAACTATTAGAAATACATCACAGGATTTGAAAAACTCCTGGGAAGGAGTATTAAATAAATGCAGCAAGGAATGCATGCAATTATTGTTGATACAATACCAAGCAGACACAAATGGCTTGGATCGAGACCTAGCAACTTTGAATTCCCAATATGAACATGTTAAAATCCATTCTCAATATGCCGATAGATGTCAAGAACTGAAAACGTTTCTTGACAAATTAAATAAGAGTATCATATCTAAAAAACAGGCCAAGATGGCCAAAGATCGTATGGCATTTGTTGAGGGTTATGCCTATAGATGGGATTTCCCAAACCGTGGACGTGGTGGTGGGCTGCGCTCCCACCCCCCCTCCGGTTTGAGAAACCCAGGTTTTTCCGAAGATGATTTCGAATCAGATTCATCCATGTCTTCTTCTTCTCTCTCACAGGGACAGCAAAGAATAACAGCATCACAAGCGGCTCCACGGTCACGTATGAGGGGTTATCAAGGTGTTGGGCATTCTACTACACCCAATACAAAAAAGAAACCCACTAATACATCTGGGTTCACTCCTATACCAGGTCCATCACAAGGTGCCCCAAATAGAGGTGATGGGAAAACACAAAATTTAGACTTATCCCAGTATGCGTATATGGGACCGATAGCCGCTAAGGCGGTCCAACAACTTAAATCTCAACATGCACCCCCAATAGCCTGACCCGACGAAAGCTCAATCTTGGAGCCTAATATGGCCGAGATGGAAATATCAGGGGCTTCACGCACACCAAACCGCCAATCGCGATCACTGTCTCTTGGGAGAACTGATACACAGAGAACAACTATTGCTCATTCGGCCCAACAGGCGGTCCCTTTAGGGGAATTGCCCCCATTAACACCGAATACGAGGAACTAAGTGTCCTAAACGTGACCCCCTACCCTCTTTCTAACGAGGAATCAACAGTTTTAAAACTGGGTCTGAGTTTTTGTCCCAGTAATGACATGGATAAATATGAAGTGATTAAGGATCTTTACCTCTTCGTTAGGAAACTAACGTACAAACATATCTATGACCCAGTAAAACAACAAGCTAAGGCAGAAAGGGAACTATCTGACCAAATAAAAAAGTTTACTATGAGGGAGTTTCGGGCCCTCAAAGATCTTATGCTCCTCCTTGAAGAAAATCAAGGACCAGAGGCAAATCCACCTGAGGTACCCAGTCTGCCATTAAAACCACGCAGCAAAGATCTTAGTGCCTTTAAAAGAAAATCCAATCAGTTTCCCGACCTACATACTAACCCACAAGTCTCAGCTTTTCTCATTGCAATGGTAAATGAGATTAAGCAAATGTCCATTTCACCAACACCATCAAATCTTAATATTGAACTTCAAAAGGCATTAAAATCCCTACAGGCCCGCAAAGATACAATAATAAAGGCCTCTGACAAGGGCGGGAATATAGTATTGCTAACCCGCGATCAGTATGAGCAAATGTGTTTCGACATTCTTAGGAATGACGAGTGGTATAAACCCATCACGAAGGATCTCATAACCCAATTTAATTTAGAATTTAAATTATTGCTTTACACTGCATTTAATGATGCATTGATTGATCAACAAACGTACGATTATCTGAATATACCATTCCCACGCGATGCTATTTTTTATGCTATCCCAAAGATTCATAAGAACAAAACCAAACCACCTGGCAGACCTATAATCTCAGGGATTGGGTCAATCACTGAGAATGCCAGCAGATTGGTGGATTTTTTTCTAATGCCATATGTCACAAGCCTTCCCTCATACGTTAAAGACACTTCGGATTTATTGCGACACCTAGAAGGTGTGGCTATCCCGACCAATGCTCTCTTTGTCAGTATTGACGTTGAGGCATTGTACTCAAGTATACCACATCAACTGGGCCTTGAGGTTGTCAGATCCTTCCTGATGGAAGAAGACCACCGCACGTGGAAACTCCAAATGTTCATACTGAAACTATTGTCCTTTATCCTTCATCATAACAGTTTTTCCTTCCTAGACTCCCACTACCTCCAGGTACAGGGCGTTTCCATGGGCACTTGCTGTGCCCCGGCATACGCAAACCTGTACCTGGGGGGGTGGGAGAGGGAAATCAATGCCAATACTATGTATGATCAATATCTGACCCAAGTTCTTTGTTGGTATCGGTATATTGATGACATTATTCTAATCTGGACAGGCACAGTACAGTCACTACGAGACTTTATTGGATGCCTTAATATCAATAACTTTTGAATTTAATCAAGACTCAATATCCTTTTTAGACCTTCGCATATACAGGGACGCATCAAACAATGTAGCCACCAAGCTGTATCGCAAACAAACGGCAGGAAACACCGTGCTTCACGCACAAAGCAACCACCCTATGCATCTGGTTCACAGCATCCCCTATGCCCAATACATCCGACTCAGACGGAACTGTACCCATGAAGCAGACTTCATAGCCCAGGCAAACGAACTACGGTTACGTCTTCTTCAAAGAGGATATAGTAAAACTTTATTGAGAAAGGCATTTAACAAGGCTCTAAATAGAGACAGAATTTCCTTGATTCATTCACGGAAAAATGAAAACAAGGATCAACAAATTACGAGGTTTATTACCAAATACTCGAGTCAACATCAACAATTACGAACCTGTCTCCAAAAACACTGGTACTTGCTAAGTGGTGATGCCACAGTAGGCAAATACGTTAAACAATACCCTGAAATAGTATTTAGGAGAAGTTCGTCCTTAGGGAACAAACTGACAAGCAGTCATTATAAAATAGATCCCTGCCCCACTACAAAATCAATTACAGGTATCTCTAGATGTGGCCACTGTGCATACTGTCCCTGGGTGCACACTGGTACCAAATTTGGTTTACCAAACGGTGAAATCTTTAGACCACGGTTTCAAGCCTCCTGTGAGACCAAGGGAGTGGTCTACTTAATGACCTGCCAATGCGGGGCGTTTTATGTGGGTAAGACGATCCGCCAGTTCAAACAAAGGATATATGACCACATTTTCTATTCTCAATATGCCAAAATGCTCACTCCCATTAGCCGTCATTTGGGGCTTATTCACAAATTTGATACTTCGGTGATACGTTTCATAGTATTGGAAGTCATACCACAAGATCCCCGTGGGGGCAACTGGGATCAACATATTCTCCAAAGAGAAACACGATGGATAGAGCGATTAGACGCTACAAAGCCCCCTGGGATTAATGAAGTTCTCTCATACAGGCCCTTCCTATGAAGGACCTGTATGGGATGGCAGAAGATCCCAGGAGGGAGTTTATCTTTCTTCCCTTTATGTCCCCCTATGTGTAGGTTTTTATGAGTAAGCTCCAAATATGACAAGGACGTTTTGTTTGGAGACAGGTTTTTGTACAACCCCAAAAAAAAACAACAAAATTACATCTGAGATAAATTTCCCTGTTCCTGCAAGCTTTATAAATGATTAGGGCTCTACACTTTAATTGTTGGTGAATTGATTAATTAACCAACAAAACCCATTTGTTGCCTGATCCAACCCATTGGGCGCAAAAATTGTATAATTATTGTCAATCAAGTATTGTTTATTTGTAACATATTATAATGATTTCTTTAAAAGATCACTTACCATTGTATGCATGCATCAGCATGCAGTTATATGTAAATGCCTTCAGTCATTTATTTTTATGCTGTGCTATATGTGTCCCACATGTATTGATAGCCTGACTGCAGTACTCTAATTCCACCACATCACCCTGCGCCATTGAGCTCAATACCAGCACGGCCACGTAAGCCATCAATGGGTCACTAGTCTGCAACACTCTCGGTTATCCCAGGGAAAAAATGAAAGATGTGCACCATAGTGTAACTCCGTTTGATAATAATAAAATGTAATAAAATTGTACTCACATACAAAGATGTAAAAAACAGCATGTAAACAACATGTACACGGAAGATGCCGGCCGGCATTACATGGAAACCCTTCCCTCTCGAGCGTGGTGACGTTACTGCGAAGTCGCCCAGACGCGTTTCGTCATCAAGTGATGTACAATTGTTTTTATTACATTTTATTATTATCAAACGGAGTTACACTATGGTGCACATCTTTCATTTTTTCCCTGGGATAACCGAGAGTGTTGCAGACTAGTGTCACGTTGGATCATCCTTGATCATCTTCTCCAGTTTTACAAGGCCGCGGCTGGGCTATAGCCGACTGCTCTCATGGCTTGCCCTCTGGTAAGCGGCCATCTACTCATTGGTGAAGGGATCACATATTGATTTACATCAGTCACTGGGTGATTTCGTGTATGTGATGCAGTGTTTGAAAGATCTCAACTCAATCTAAGAATACAATCAATCTATGAACTTTGCTACATAGACTTTTCCTTTTTGGCGGTCCTATTACAAGGGATCAAGGAATTTGATTAACTCTTGCCTTATTGTTTATTTCAAAGGGCACAGCTTTGCTTCTGTTTTTTATGTTTTTTTGTTATCCCACGACAGCTGCAGCCCTCCCCTAGGTTTAATAATTTTTTTTTTGTTTTGTCGTCTTTAGCGCAGTTTTTTTTGCCTTGTAGTTTAAAGACCCTTGATGTAGACTCAATGGGAGTTGATTTACTGAGGCAAATTGGCTGTTCACTTCAAAAGGGAAGTTGTACTGTGCATGGGAATTTTCCCCCACAGCTTGGTGAATGTGGTGCAATTTTCACTTTGCAAAGAATACCCAATCATGTGCAAGGAAAATTGCAGTTTTGCTTGCATATGATTAGATGATGAAATTCAACAGAGCTACATGCTATTCACTAAGCTTGGGGATAATTTCCTAGCAAAGTGCAACTTCCCTTGCGTTTAGTAAACCAAACCATATGTTTTCCACAATTCTGCTCTTTTGAAAATACTACCAGAATAACTGAATTAATGATAACTCATGGGAAAATAATCTACATGTACAAAGGAATTTGTCAGGATTTTCCAGATATGCTCATTCTTGTTGAATACAACTTCCATCGAGTTTGTAGCTTCAGATATTTGGTACCTATTATTAAAAGCCTGAACAGTTGGTTTGTATATATATAACTATTTATTATGGTCAGAGCGATGCATACTAGCTCATTATACCTTTGTCTAGCAGTTTTTTTTGTTTTTTTTTTCAAGAGAGTTTACAACCACTTTAACCATTTCCATACAGGGCACTTATACACCCTCCCGCCCAGACCAATTTTTAGCTTTCAGTGCTCTTGCACTTTGAATTAAAATTGCGCGGTCATGCTACACTGTACCCAAACTAAATTTTTATCATTTTGTACCCACAAATAGAGCTTTCTTTTTGTGGTATTTGACCACCTCTGGGATTTTCATTTTCTGCAAAAAAAATAAAAAATGACAGATAATTTAGAAAAAATATGTTTTTTTTGTTTCTGTTATAAAACATTGTAAATAAGTATGTTTTCTCTTTCACTGATGGGCACTGATGGTACTGCACTGACGGGCACTGTTAAGGCAGCACTGATAGGCACTGATGAGGTGGCACTGACGGGCGGCACGGATGAGCACTGATAGGCGGCACGGATGGGCATGGATGGGCACGGATAGGCGGCATGGATGGGCACAGATAGGCGAGATGGATGGGCATGGATAGGTGGCATGGATGGTCACTGATAGGAGGCACAGATGGGCATAGATGGGCACTGATAGGTGGCACTAACGTATGTGTTGTACTAATGGATGCCAATCAGTGCCAAACAATGCCTGCCAATCAGTGATGCCCATTGTGGGCACTGATTGGCATCCATTGCGGGCACTGATTGGCATCCATTATTTATGTCATTGTCATCCCTGGTGGTCTAGGGTGGCATACCTGTGTTTTGCATCCCTGGTGGTCCAGTGGCATCCCTGGTGGTCCAGTGGGCATCCTCGGCAGGGGCTGTGCTGATAATCGATCAGAACAAACCCCCCCGTCACAGGAGCAGCCGATCGGCTCTCCTCTACTCGCGTCTGACAGACGTGAGTGAGGAAAAGCCGATTACTGGCTTTTCCTGTTTACATCGTGATCAGCCGTGATTGGACACGGCTGATAATGTGGGGCGCGTATTGCGGCGATCATTGTTGCAGGGTGTCAGTCTGACACCCCGCAACACCGATCTAGGTAAAGAGTCTCCCACGGAGACAACAATGATCGCCGCAATACGCGCCCCCAGGGGCGCGCAGCGGCTCAATATCCTGAGGACGACATATGACGTCCACTCAGGATATTGAAACCACTTTGCCGCCGACATTTTGCTTAAGGTGGGTGGCAAGTGGTTAAACATATGATTTTCCTTTTTTTTATTCAGGCAAAAATAAATTATTACATATTAGTATTATGTAGTTGTTTACACAACCAGCAATTGAGCTCTAGTCTCCCCTATTTCCATGTAGCAGTATTATTTTCAACTGTGCTATGAGAAACCTGTCTACTCAATGTCCCATTACAGCACTCATGCATTATCATAGTCCCAGGTTTTAATCAGACAAGCTCAGTCTCAAAACAATCTTAGTCTTCAGTAAATCCTCCTTTATGAACTAAATGTTTATTTTAGAATGCAAAATGTAAAAAAATGCATACCATGTTGATCATAGGCATGTATTTTCCTGTGCAAAACCCATGTATGCGTGTAATCTAATTATTGGATACTAACGTTACACTAACGGTACATAGTTTACCCAGGCAGATCCACAGAGTGTTTTTATTGCCCTTCTACAAATAATACATACACTATATTACCAAAAGTGGTGGGATGCCCGCTTTTACACACACATGAACAAAAAAATGAAAAAAATTGCAATAAACGTATATTCATTGGTTTGCGCAAAAGTTATAGCATCTACAAAATAATGTATAGCTTTATGTCATTTTTATTATTTCTTATTTTTTTACTATTGAGCGAAGAGAAAATTCTGGACAGCTGCACTCAAATTCAATTCCTTTATTAAAAAGAGGTGATAATCCAAAAAATGCAAGCCACAGCAAACAACAGAATGCAGGAGCTAACACATTTCACACTTTCAAAAGTGCATATTCATAGCTAAAGAACGACTACACTGATCTATATTGGACACGTGACCAAACCTGTGAATAAATTAATTGGTGGGTTAAGTGAGTTAGTTAATATGTATGGCTAACTTATGTGGTTGAATGTGAGAGCACAAATAAGTATTCTGATGAATAAAAATGGATGTGCATAGAAACATAATAAAAATGTTAAGAGACTGCTACTAGAAAAACCCTTAAAACATTTGGTAGAGCATCCATTAAATGTAGGAATGAAGGAAGGAGAACAGCAGATTTAGGCGTAGTATTTGGAAACAATCCTGCTCCCACATGTAACACTTTCTGCGCCGCTCCTGCCTGAGTGGACTTAGTGTACCCGGACAGGCCTCTCTCACTGACCTGGCAGCCGGAGTATCACTCAAACCTTTTTAAGGAAAAGTCTCTGCCACAGACCCTCCTGGGATGAACTTAAAGCTTGAGGAAATGTCTCTGCCACAGATTCTCCTGGAATGAACTCAGGGAGAAACCTCTGCCACAGGCCCTCACTGATTGTGCTTAGGGAGACGATCCTCCTTGAAAGAATTACGCCTGGATCCCCTTCTTCTTGTCGCTTAGGTACCGACTGACAGGTGATCAATCCTTCAGTGTCCGGTTACCTTGATCTCCGGTGGTTTGTCAAGATCCTTTTGGATCGCCAGCCTCTCAATAGCTCTCCTCAGATGGACTCCCCACCGAACAGCTATACTGCTTGGGATCTTCAGAAATGGGAACCCAGTTGACCACTGGGTCCCCGCCGCTGCTCAAATGTTCCGGACCAGCATGGTCCCGGAACCAGGAACACCACATGGCACGCGCCCCCCGGCCAGGTAGGCCATAACGCCGGGGCGCCGTGGTGCAGTCACCCTGAAGGTGGATGCCGCACGTGGCGAAGAAGACGAACCCAGACTCAATGGCGTGTGCCCCATAAATACCCTCTCCCAGCATGCCCAGCGAGGAAACTCCCCCCTGATTGGCTGCTGGGAAAGAGCACCCAAGTCTCGACTCCACTGTTGCCACCTGTCATCCTGGAGTGGAGCAACAACCCAGGAACAACAGAATAAGCCCACAGCACAGCCAAGCTGAGACAGAGACCCTGTTTTAAACACATTAATTCGATCAGAGTCAATTTGCACTCTGATCCCACTCTAAATTTAAACAGCACCGGTACTTGGAAGTAACCAGGCGCTACATATATATTAGAGTGGACAACTGTAGAGGGGCATGGAAGAAGATGGAGCAGAACCTGATGGTATACTCACTAAGAAGTATGGTAAAAAGAGATGAATCTGCGCCACAGACAACTTAAATAAAATGAACTGGTGAGGTAGTGTAATAAAAATAAAAATAAAATATATATATTATGTGATTAAGTTTTGAAGTGGCTGCCCCTACATAAAAACCCACCTAGGTGGGAGTAGATATTAAGTGAAAAATAGCAGGTAATGGCGCCTACTAGAAATGAAGTGCAAAAAGGAATGTGCAAATATAAAATGTGTCTGTCCAAAAAAGTGCTGATCCTTATAGTGATGTCAAAAGTATTGTGATAACATATATAGAACAAAATAAATTAAATATATTAATTAATAAATGGTGAATGATTATAAAAGATGATAGTCCATATAATCCAATTAAAGTCCAATTCCTAGTGATAAATATTTCCAAAATAAGTGTTGCAAAATTAAATAATGATAATAATAATAATCCAAGAAAAGTCCAGTTTTATAAAAAATATTTTCAAGATTGCTTCCGAAAAATAATGATATAAGGTGATATGTGCTTCATGCAGGTATAGCCGTCAGTGGATCACTCAGTGCTCTCCCCCAATGGTCCCACACTCACCGGATCCAATTACCCCTGCAGGGGTAATAGGCTTTCTCAATAAGTGTCCACACTTCAATGAAATCTGCCTGGTTTCCTCACATGGGGTCTATCCAATCTTCACTTGTCCTCTCTTCACTTGTCCAAGGAAGAGGACAAGTGAAGATTGGATAGACCCCATGTGAGGAAACCAGGCAGATTTCGTGACCACGTTGGCCCAGGGCTGAGACTTCCTTTGTGGGCCCAGTTGTCTGGCTGAGGCCTGCCTTGCAAAAGGTGATCCTGTGCTGTCCATCCTGCGGGAGGAAGCCACTTGATGAGGGAAGCCAGGGCAGGACCTATCCTGGAGGGGACCATGCAAGATGCTGGTACCTTAGGAGAAGGCCTGGAAACTTCATCAAAGGATCCACCGCACACCGAGGGGCTGGACAGTGTCACCTCTCGGGCCTAAAAATTACACCAAAGCTAAGCTAAAGAGATCCGGGTGCTGAATACTGTGGCAGAGGATTCCAGACCAATGTTTCTCCTCAAAGGAAGGTCTGTGGCAGAGACTGTACTTTACTTAATGCGCCATCCCGGCTGCTAGGCCAGTGAGAGGAACTTATCGGGGTGAGCAATACTCACTCTGGCTAGAGTGGCGACGATAAATGTTGCTGGAAGCAGGAGTGTTTCCCTATTTGTGACTATGCACCTCAACCTACCTACCTTTCCACCCCTTATCCTTCTTTTCTACTGAAGGGCTGCAAAATAAACCCAAGAAAAGGAAGTGCATTGTGTGGACATTGAAATTCTTCAGGCTGTCTTTTCACCCTGGACAATGAGAATATAGAGGTAACGTGCCACCCAAAAATAACCAGCAGCTCCTCCGGGGGTAGTGCTACATAAGTATTCTTTGGAGTCTATGGAGGTCCTGTGCCCATTCCCTTACCCTTTCTCTGTGGAGTTTTGAGTGACAGTAAATAAACTCCCTTTGTTTTGCATCTAAAATGTGATTGGTGCCCATCTTACACATTTTCCTAGAGGACTACACCCTGAGATAAAATGCTAGTGTAGCGGTACTCCCAAAGGAGCTGCTGAGAAATGATGGGATGGCATGTTACCTCATGGCTCTGGTGAAGTGTCTAGGGTGAACGATGAATGCAATAGCAGTAAAGGAATGTCCGCAAATAGGAAGTCTCTTTATATGTGCTCTTTATTACCCAGCCGGGTAAAAACAATCAACAGGTGATGGAAAGGATAGACGAAGGTGGGAAGAAGAACAGCAGATTCAGGCCTTGAATATGGAAACAGTCCTGTTTCTGACAACAATTAGATTTCTTTCGCCACTCCAGCCTGAGTGGGTATAGCATACCTGGACAGTGTTACAATCCTGTCCTCTCTTTAATGATACTTAATGGATTTCCCAGTTACAGAGGTTTCTCAGACTAAACCACATCCGCACTTTCTTGTAATAACAGAAAGTTTAGGGTTTATTTCATCACAACCTCTGTCGGGGGAACCAATCTTGGGTGCGGCACCGTATCAAATAAGGAATGTAACTTAAATAAAGCAAAGGAAAAATGTATGACGGTTACTATAGCAGAATCAGATGTATACCACGAAGGTTCACGCCACCTTTACTCGGGTATCAAAGCTGGTGCATAACTGCACTTCAGGTACAGGGTATAATTGCATATACTAGACTAGGACAACAAGTATGAGACTAAGATTACTGGAGATAGGGAGTGCACAAAGGTTGCCTTGTTAGTATTCAGAATAGCAGAGACATGACCAGATACTGTTACTTGTGGTTATCATACATAAACAATACTGGAGATATGCAGACCACAGGATTGCTTTTGTTAGTACTCAGGTTAGCATAAGCATGGTTAGACACTGTTACTTGCGGTTCTGATGTTTCCTAGAGTCCATAGAGTGTCAGCTCCTGGACAACAGCAGTAGTCTCCTGAGAATAGGGATTCCTTGCTGAAGAGCACTGGGCTGAAGTGATGCTGGCTGGTGGGGAGCAGGGATCCTCTGTGGGTCTGAGGCCAGAGGTCCAAAGTGGTGGGTCTGTATGGAGGCTGCAAGGGTCCCAGGTGACGGCAGGTGCACACAAAATAGTGGAACACCGTGCCATCATACCTGGGGCTTTAAATAGAGCGCGCGGCGCGGGAATGGATGCGGATCGCTGGGGCGCACTTCCGCGTTCCAGCGTGGAGCGCACAACAGAGCGCACCGGAAATGACGCGCGTAACTCACTGCGGAGGTGTGGGGAAGTCACCAGTGCAGTGGTTAAGGAGGAAGGAACGCCAGTGGCGTTACATACTCCCCTCCTCAAGGGCGCTCCTAAAGTGCTCTTAGCAGGAGAAGGTCGGTTAGGGTACCTCTGATGAAATGATTTGATAAGGCGGGGTGCATGGAGATGTGTAGAGTCTTCCCATGAATCTTCGAGATGACTGTAACCTTTCCAACGTATTAAGTACTGGAAAGTAGAGCCCCTTCTCCTACAATCCAAAATTTGTTCAACCTCATATTCACATTCACCTGAAATGTCAACTGGAGGTGGGGGATTTGAAACTCTGTTGGGGAATGGGTTTGGTATAAATGGTTTCAAAAGTGAGACGTGGAAAGAGGGGTGGATTTTCCATTCACTTGGTAAGGTTAATTTTACGGCATTAGGATTTATCACATGTGAAATAGGGAAAGGCCCAGTAAATTGTCGGCCGAGTTTCCTGGAGGGAATTTTAAGACGTAAATTTTTGGTGGATAACCAAACTAGGTCTCCCACTTTGTAAACAGGTGGCTTAGATCTGTGAATGTCATAGTTCCGTTTTTGTCGTCTTTGAGCAGCTTCTAAGTTGTTATGAAGAATTTGTAGGGTATCCTTTAGGGTTGAAAGGTATTGCCTTACAGCAGGGACTTTGTTTGACTGCATATTGGACGGTAAAGCTTGTGGGTGGAAACCATAATTTGCATAGAATGGTGAAAACCTAGTAGAAGAGCTGGTGGCGTTATTGTAAGAAAATTCAGCATGGGGTAGTAGATGGAACCAGTCATCCTGTAAGTGTGTGCAGTAACAACGTAGATATTGTTCTAGGGTCTGGTTGACCCTTTCTGTCTGACCGTTTGTTTGGGGATGATATGCACTAGACATGCGGTGGTCAATCTTTAATGTGGTACATAAAGCCTTCCAGAACTTAGAGATAAATTGAGAACCTCTGTCGGAAATGATTTGAGAAGGGAGGCCATGTAACTTGAGGATGTTGTTAATGAAAGCTGTTGCTGTCTCAGATGATGTTGGTAAATCTTTTAAAGGAATGAAATGTGCCATCTTTGTGAGTAAATCCACTGTGACCATGATAGTATTTGAGCCATTTGAGCGTGGAAGATCTACTATAAAGTCCATCGAGACGACCTGCCAGGGTCGCTTAGGGATTGGAAGAGAGGATAAATAACCAAAGGGGGGTTTTCTTGAGAGTTTGTTACTAGCACAGATGACACAGGAGTTGACGTAATCTTGAACCATTCTAGCTAAATGGGGCCACCAAAAATCTCTTTTGAGGAGGTGTATGGTCTTATTTATTCCAGGATGGCCAGCTAGTGGAGAGTCATGTAGTTGTTTGAGGAGTGTTAGTTGAAGGCTGGGAGGAACATATAACTTATTCTCAAAGGTATATGTACCATCTGATTGCCTAGAGATTCCTTTAGGCAAGGAGGAGGCATCAGTGGGTGTGTTCTGAGAGATTAGTTCCCGAATTGAGGAGGTGACTCCAATAAAGCGCTTAGGAGAGATGATAGATGAAGGCGGACTTTCAATGATCTCATCTTCATTGATGCGGGATAGGGAGTCAGCCTTTAGGTTTTGGGTACCTGGTCTGTAAGATATGAGAAAGTCAAATCTATCAAAGAACAAGCTCCATCTTACTTGACGAGCAGAGAGAGTCTTGCATGCCTTCAAATGTTGTAGGTTCCGATGATCAGTGAGGATCATTACTGGGTATATAGAACCTTCTAGAAGATGTCTCCAGTTTGCCAATGCGTCCCTAATTGCTAAAAGTTCCTTCTCTCCAATGGGGTAGTTCCTCTCTGCAGAATTTAGAGTTCTGGAGTAGAAAGCGACTGGATGTAGAGGATCCGATAGGGTTAGTTGTTGTGAAAGTACAGCACCTAAAGCAAAGTGAGATGCATCCACTTCTACGGTGAAGTGACATTGCGGATCAGGTAACTGCAGTATCGGAGCAGAGGTGTAGGAGAGTTTCAGTGTATCAAAAGATTTCTGAGCTTGATTTGTCCAGGTAAAGGGTGTCTTTTTACTAGTTAAGGAATTTAGTGGTTTTACAATCTCTGAAAAATTCTTAATGAATTTACGGTAATAGTTTGAGAACCCCAGGAATCGTTGTAGAGCCTTCCTGGACTGTGGAATGGGCCAAGAGAGAATACATTCAACCTTAGAACGGTCCATCTGGATGCCGTCGGGGGTAATCTGATAGCCAAGGAAAGAGATACTGGTTTGGTTGAAGACACACTTCTCCAGTTTAGCGTATAGACGATGTGTTCTAAGCCTTGATAGTACCCATCGTACATGTTTGGTATGTTCATCAAGATTGTCTGAGAAGATCAAGATGTCGTCAAGATAAATCACTACACAAATGTCTAACAAGTCCCGGAAAATATCATTAATGAATCTTTGAAAAGTTGCGGGGGCATTGCATAGCCCGAAAGGCATAACCGTATACTCGAATAAGCCATAGCGGGTCTTGAAAGCCGTCTTCCATTCGTCCCCAGGACGGATTCGAATTAAATTATAAGCGCCCCTAAGATCCAGTTTTGTAAAGATTTTGGAGGTCTGGAGTCGTTCAATAAGTTCTGGGATGAGTGGTAGGGGATACCGATTTTTTATTGTGATGTTATTGAGGGACCTGTAATCAATTATTGGGCGAAGAGAACCGTCCTTATTCTTTACAAAAAACATTGCGGCGCTAGCTGGGGATGTGGAAGGTCTGATGAACCCCTTCCTCAGGTTGTCATCGAGGTAGTCCTTGAGATGGATAAGTTCCGGTTGGGATAGAGGATAAATTCGAGCGGTAGGAATGGTAGAGTCTGGAATAAGGTCGATCGGACAATCATAAATGCGATGCGGGGGAAGTGTCTCTGCATTAGTTTTGCTGAAGACATCCGAAAAATCATACAAGTAAGAAGGGAGAGTATTGTTGTTTTCAGTTGTGAGAAGCAAACTGTACACAGGGTAACAGGTATGTTTGCAGAAAGAGGATTCAAGCTTAAGTGAGTTACTAGACCAGTGGAAGATTGGTTGGTGGAGAAGTAACCAGGGTAACCCTAATACTATTGGGAAAGTGGGTGATCGGATAATATCGAACACTAGCGTTTCAGTATGGCCATTGCCACAGGTAACCAACAAAGGTGAGGTTTGAGTGTGTATTGGCCCATATGAGGAAGTAGAGCCATCAATAAAAGTAACAGGCAAGGGATGTTGCCTTAAGACACTTGGGATATTATTTGAGTTAACAATTTCTCTGTCAATGAAGTTACCACAGGCACCGGTGTCAACCATCGCATCTACAGTGCATCTATCTTGGTCCCACTGTAAAGTAAGAGTAAGAAAAACATAGTTATTAGTGGAAGTTTGGGGCAAAGCAATCTTATTAATGTTGTGGGGGTTACCTTCAGACTTCCTCTTAAGAAGAGGGCAGGTAGGGACAATGTGGTCAGGGGCTGAGCAATAAAGACATAAGTTTTGAGCTCTGCGTCTTTGTTTCTCTTCTGGTGATAGTGGTCCTTTGACTGCTGCTATGTCCATTGGAATGTCCTTTGGTGGGGATCTGGACCTCCTAGATGGCGTAGCTTGATATGAATTAATACGCTCGGCCTTCCTCTCTCTGAGTCTGCGGTCAATGGAGAGGGAGAGGAGCATGAGATCCTCCAGGGTAGTGGGAATTTCAACTCGGGCAAGTTCATCTTTCATAGGTTCTGAAAGTCCGATACGGAATTGGTTTCTAAGGGAAATATCCGTCCACAAAGTTTCACGGCACCAGCACTTAAACTCAGAGATGTAATCCTCTACTGGTCTTTTACCTTGTCTAAGGTTTCTGATGGTGTTTTCTGCTGTGAGCTGTTTGTTGGGGTCTTCGTAAAGGAGGGATATTTCATCAAGGAAAGTATTGAAAGTTCCTAGTAGGTCACCATGTTCCTCGACGTAGGCGTCAGCCCATACTCTTGGTTCCCCTTTGAGATACGAAGTCAACGTGAGAATTCTAATTCTATCGGAATGGTAGGTGCGGGGGCGTAGGTCAAACATAAGACGGCAAGAACTAATAAATTGACGGAAGTTCTTCCTGTCTCCTGAAAAAGGCTCAGGGGGGCAGACCTTGGGTTCAGGTCGATCCCGTGGTTGAGCAAAATTATGGTTTCGAAGTGCCTCGTTTTCCAAACGGAGGTCATTAACAGTGGTGGTGAGGGTATCGACTCGTTGTGAGAGAGCAACCAGATGATTGGCGAGTTCCGCTGGATCCATTAAGTGTGTATGGTTCCACTATTATGTTACAATCCTGTCCTCTCTTTAATGATACTTAATGGATTTCCCAGTTACAGAGGTTTCTCAGACTAAACCACATCCGCACTTTCTTGTAATAACAGAAAGTTTAGGGTTTATTTCATCACAACCTCTGTCGGGGGAACCAATCTTGGGTGCGGCACCGTATCAAATAAGGAATGTAACTTAAATAAAGCAAAGGAAAAATGTATGACGGTTACTATAGCAGAATCAGATGTATACCACGAAGGTTCACGCCACCTTTACTCGGGTATCAAAGCTGGTGCATAACTGCACTTCAGGTACAGGGTATAATTGCATATACTAGACTAGGACAACAAGTATGAGACTAAGATTACTGGAGATAGGGAGTGCACAAAGGTTGCCTTGTTAGTATTCAGAATAGCAGAGACATGACCAGATACTGTTACTTGTGGTTATCATACATAAACAATACTGGAGATATGCAGACCACAGGATTGCTTTTGTTAGTACTCAGGTTAGCATAAGCATGGTTAGACACTGTTACTTGCGGTTCTGATGTTTCCTAGAGTCCATAGAGTGTCAGCTCCTGGACAACAGCAGTAGTCTCCTGAGAATAGGGATTCCTTGCTGAAGAGCACTGGGCTGAAGTGATGCTGGCTGGTGGGGAGCAGGGATCCTCTGTGGGTCTGCGGCCAGAGGTCCAAAGTGGTGGGTCTGTATGGAGGCTGCAAGGGTCCCAGGTGACGGCAGGTGCACACAAAATAGTGGAACACCGTGCCATCATACCTGGGGCTTTAAATAGAGCGCGCGGCGCGGGAATGGATGCGGATCGCTGGGGCGCACTTCCGCGTTCCAGCGTGGAGCGCACAACAGAGCGCACCGGAAATGACGCGCGTAACTCACTGCGGAGGTGTGGGGAAGTCACCAGTGCAGTGGTTAAGGAGGAAGGAACGCCAGTGGCGTTACAGACAGGTCTCTCTCACCGACCTGGCAGCCAGAGTATCACTCGGAACTTGAGAAGAGGTCCCTCTCACAGACTCTTCCAGGGTGAACCTCAGGAAAACGCCTCTGCCACAGGCCTTCCCTGATTGTAGATATGGAGGAGGCCCTCCTAAATAAAGTTACTTGCACCCGTACATGGAAGTACATGGGTGCTACACTAGCTTACCCTATCCGTTGTGGTCCCATCAATGATGTATCCTGGCCTAGGCCAACAAGGCCCAGGCCTAGGGCAGCACTTTGCAGGGGGTCAGCACGGACAGTGTCCCCGCTGGCTTGCGCTACACTGTTAGGCAAATTAGTTTAGTGCCCCCATAAATCGGCCACACTGCTTTCAGTATGTGGGCGGTTGACATTCTGCAACTGTGGCGGGGGGGCGTTGCTTCTAATTTTTTACCATCCCTGTCCCATTGCAGAGATTTCCTTTCACTTCCTGTCCCATAGCCAAACAGGAAGTGAGAAGAAATCTATCCAAATTAAGGGAATCCATTGCCCCCCCCCCGGCCATCAGAACTAGTGTCCCCACTTTAAAATTTCAGGGTGGGTCTTAAACCGCAAGAGGTGTGGCCTTGACAGGAAGGGGTGGGTCATATTTAAATTAGGGGGTGCACGAGTTTAGTCAGGCTTAGGGCAGCACAAAACCTAAATACACCCCTGGGTCCCATTTGCCTTTGGGGGTCAGGAATTGCTACAATACCACAAGTTAATAGTTGTTTTTTATCATTGATTTTGAGGCTCTGTGGTTCTGCTTTCACATTCTCTGCGTCTCATAATTAGCCCCACTGCACTGTATCTCATTCCGTTTGGTTGCTCATCCAATCAGGATATACATGCATTTATTCCAGATGCAAACACAGATGAGCAAACATATAATGTCATAGGGCCAGATTCTCAGAGGAGTTACGACGGAGTATCTCAGATACCCCGTCGTATCGCCTTTTTTTTTGACTCGTATCTATGCGAGTGATGCTTAGCATCACTTTTGCATAGATACGCTTCTACATCCGACAAGTGTAATACAATTACACTTTCGGATCGTAGGTGTAATGACAACTCCGGCCACTAGGTGGCCTTTACGTTGTTTTTTCATTTGCATATGCAAATGAAGTAGTACGCCGATTCTCGATCGCTTTTACGCCGCCCCGTCGTCGCGTACGTCGTTTACGAACTCGTAAGATTACCCCAGCTTCTATGTGGAGTAACCTTACGAGGTCCCGTCGGATGCCGTCGTGTCCCGTCGGACGCCATGTTAAGTATGGCGTCGGGTCAGCGTCGGCTTTTTCCGTCGCTTACGTCGTTTTACTAACTCGTTCGCGAATAGGGACTTGCGTAAATGACGCTCACGTCGTTTTGACGTCGGTTTCAACGACGCTTCCCGACGTGAGCTGGAGCATGCGCACTGGGCTTTTTCCCCGGCCGGCGCATGCGCAGTTCGTTCGACGCGGGGGCGCGCTTAATTTAAATACAAGCCGCCCCATTTGAATTGCGTGGGTTTACGCTTGGCGATTTACGAGATGCCAACGCAAACTACGGAGCAAGTGCTTTGAGAATAAAGCACTTGCTCTAGTACGCAGCGGCGGCGTAGTGTAAATGGCTTACGCTACGCCGCCGAAAATATATGAGAATCTGGCCCCCAGATGCTGGAACACTTCCCAATGCTAGGTGCTGTGATT
This sequence comes from Rana kukunoris, assembly GCA_029574335.1. NCBI lineage: Eukaryota > Metazoa > Chordata > Amphibia > Anura > Ranidae > Rana > Rana kukunoris. The sequence goes on along the minus strand of CM056053.1, from coordinate 355,798,633 downwards.
ATGGGTCTGGTCTGCCAATGCATGCAAGGTATTGGTGTGAATGAAAGGGGTAATAAATACCTTTATGTGTGTATGCGACTGGATGATAATTGTAGAAGATTGTCAGTTGCTTTGCAATCTGACCTAATGATTGATTTGTATGAAGATTGTAGAGGCCAGGAATGAAAATCTGAAAGTGAGTGGTCATCTCTAGTATTGCTTGTGGGGGCTTTTAGAAAAGATCCTGTCAAGAATTTGTCATTTATCACTTTTTATAGTGTCACTGTTTTCCTTTGCCTATGTATGTGTATTTCTGGTAGCTACTAGCAGATTTCCCCCTGCAATTACTGAACTTGTGTTATCAATCACCACCTGAGCCTGTGTCATCAATTACATCCTGCACCTTTATCTTGAATCACTACCTGATCCAGTCTGTAAGAAGGTTATTTAATTCCACCTACCCGTTTATCTTGTGCCAAAGCATTCCCCCTCTTTTCTCTATCTTTATCCAACCTCCTATTTGCTGTGACCACTGTTACCCCACCCAGCCAGTTCCAGTCCTGCTAAGCCCTGCTTAACCCTCTTGTCTACTCCTCTTATGCCATGTACACACAATTGGAATTTCCGACAACAAATGTTCGATGTGAGCTTTTGGTTGGATATTCCGACCGTGTGTACGCTCCATCAGACATTTTCTGACGGAATTTTCGACAACAAAAGTTTCAGAGCTGGTTCTCAATTTTTCCAACGACAAAAGTTCTTGCCGGAAATTCCGATTATCTGTATGCAATTCCGAAGTACAAAAATCTCACGCATGTTAGGAATCATTGAACTTAATTTTTCTCAGCTCACCGCATTCTTGACGCAGCACAAATTTGAGCCAACATTCCGTCTGAAAAAAATCCACGGTTTTGTTGTCGGAAATTCCCATCATGTGTATGCGGCATTAGTGTTTGCCTTGTGGATGTATGTTCTATTGCACTAAAAGATAGAAGATTGACAGTATGTGTATGAGCTGGTCTGGCCAATCCAATGAAGGAAAAAACAAACCTAGTGCTCATAGGCACAGCATAACCCCTCAGGATTTTTAGGACAGAACAGATGAGTATTTAAAAAGTATTGTTTATTAGAAACATTTGATAACCTATACAGTAGAAAAAAGTAAAATCAACTGCAGTCCAAAAATACAGGCATGAATATAAATGCTCTCTGGTATGAAGGGCTATTGCACGTAGCTGTAGAAGATGACGCCTGACATGTTTCAGATCAAACAGATGGTGCGCCATGGTGCTGATGTAACTGGGTTCTACTGTGAAATGTGGATGCTGTTTTAATGCAGAACGTTTGGAGTTTAGAGTGATACTCTTTATTTGCTAACTTAAGTTATCAAAGATGAAAGTTTTCAAGATTACTTTGATCCCTTCTTCTGGCTTTATACATTTCTCTTAAATGTTGTCCTAAGGCAACTTTCACACTGAAGTGGTGGCCGCGTCAGCAGTAAAGCGCCAGTCGTTTTAGCGGCACTTTACCGTGATTTTCGAATGCTAGTGGTGCACTTTTAACCCCCACTATAGGCCAAAAAAAGGGTTTAAAGCGCCGCTGTCTAATTGCTTTGTAGGCATTTCGGCAGTGCTGGCCCTTGTTTGTAATGGCAGGGGCGGTTTAGGAGCTGTTTGTACACTGCTCCCGCACTGCCCCAAAGATGCTGCTTGCAGGACTTTTTTATCTCTCCTGCGAGCGCACAACTCCAATGTGAAAGCAATCTTGTTTTGACACTGGGGAGACAGGGGAGGCAGTTTACAGGCGCTTCAGTGTGAAAGTGACCTTAAGGAAGTGTGCACTTTAAGGCAAAACGCAACCGTACGCTAACCAACCCTCTCTCCAGATGCATACTTACCTTGATTCAATGGCTGTGACCTGGTGTTTCATTACATCCAGAACCACAAGTCTTACTCTCCTGGTTGTACCCACACATTACAACCTCATAGACTCATATGGGACTGTGTCCCAGGGCCAGACACTTGTGGGGCTGGATGTAAACAAACACCGGAGGCAACAGCCTTTTCGCTAGGTAAGTATGTGGAGGGGTAAGGTGGGTTTGTTTAGGTAAATGCAAAGTGGTAAAAAGGATACCATCTTTTCACAAAAAAAGGCTAAAACAGCAGGAATGTAAATAATGATTTTAAAACTAGTAAGTACTTTATAATAATGGTCTATTCAGTGTTTCAGTGGCTGCATGAATGACTGCTTCCTGGCTGATCCAGAAATGTTCTGGAAGTTAGTGATCAGGAACAGTCTAATCGTACATCCTTGGGCAATCCCCGGAGAGAGGTACCCAGGTGGTGGCTGTGAGTCTGTATAAATACTCTGGGGCAGAGAACAGTCAGGTCTTTTTTTACTTGAGGAGAAAATAACAGCCTAGGGGGGCTGCTAGCGGTCATGTGTTTAAAGGGTATTGAATCCTCAATTGGGCTGACTGAGGGCCTATGCTACTGAAAGCTGCTGCAAGCTAACCAAGGGAAAGTGAGAGAAAGTGTTGTGAGGATATTGGAAGGAGACAACCAGGGCTTTTTTTCAGTGGGAACTTGGGGGAACTCAGTTCCACCACCTCTGACTCAGACCCTTTGGTGCCTGCTTACCACAATCACTTGTAAACACAGAAGTCTGGTTTCTGTGTTTACACGTGACAGCTCTGCACTCTGTGTGTAACCCCCTGAAATCTACATTCTGTATGTAATGCAATCCTGGTATTTAATGCCCCTTTAATACACTTCTACTGTTTGTGAAATCTGAACGGGTCGTGGTTGAATTCCTGCACCTATTTTCTGAGAAAAAAAGCTCTGGAGACAACCAATATTTCCAAGGTCAGTTGTGAGTACAGACTGGTGATACTAGAGAATGAGAGTGAGTGCCATCCTTCTTGTGTTAGAGTCAGCGTGTTCAAAGGAGGCATTGTGTCCTGTGTCTTGAAGAGCTTAGTCTATTTATTTTTTGCTTGGACTGTCCCCAGAATAATATAAATCTCCTTAAGTTGCTGCTGCAAAGCCCAGTCCACTCTTTACTTTTGTAAGGGCTTGGTTCATAGTTCTACAAGAGAAAGTTTAGTGGTCTCATACCATTGCTAAGGGTTACCATTACCCATTGCTACCATTACCCACTACCCATCTGAGTTCTTCAATAATACATCAAAAAATAGAATACCCCTAGACTGTTTATTGAGCGCGAAGAGTGATTGAAATGGTCTGCTGCAAGGAAACTTCTGGGAAAAGGATCCAGGCAATCTACCATGTGGCTCATACAAGGGTAGCACTACATGAGGAAGGGATTGGAAAAAATATATAAAGAACACTGACACTGGGCACTATCAGTGTGATCTTTGCATTGGTTCTGCTAATGTCTTAATGTCAATTCAGCAGCTGGGACATCGTTTTCTATGGTTTTTGTGCCTCACTACCATTTTTGTTTAAAGCTTGATATATTTTTACTTCAGCTCCTACTCTAGAGATACTGTTCTGAGTGTTTAGCTACAGCACAGCAAATATCATTCATGAATAGCCAGAAACAGATCTGATATTTTCTTTTGTAAATGCATCCAACAAAATATATTGTGTCACATTTTCCTTTTTTGACGCATCAGTGTTTTACATAAGCTTATTTGCATAGGTTAGGAATAATTAATCAAAGTCTAGTTTACTTCATTTACCTGCTGGCTTGACACAGTAATTGTAAGTAGAATTTCTATCGGCTTCTCTTGTGTGAGTAATATCCATGGAGGTCAGTCCAGGTCATTGCATGCTAAGGCAGCGATACTATAGACTATAGAAACATTGTTAGTTTAGAAATCAGATGCTAACTGGTTTAGCCAGCGTTAGACATATGAAATGATATAAAATGACTACACCTTAGCCTAAAGATTTTCGTCAGGCTATGTATGTGCCTAGTATGAGCGGAAATTGAATTTTACCCTCCCTAGCAACTTACATCCCCCAGCCTGCTCCTCTTAGGCCGCGTACACACGATCAGACCGGTCCGATGAAACTGGCCTGAAGACCAGTTTAATCGGACCAAATTGATCGTGTGTACGGCCCATCGGACCGTTGTCCATCGGACCAAAGTTTTAAAACCGGTCCAATGGACACCTGTCCGTCGGACCAAAATGATGGTTAGTACACAAAAGCATCGGACCAAAAAACTGTGCATGCTCAGAATCAAGTTGACGCATGCTTGGAAGCATTGAACTTCGTTTTTTTCAGCATGTCGATGTGTTCTACGTCACCACGTTCTGGCCCGATGGGATTTTGGACTGATGGTGTGTACGCACATCAGACCATCAGACCACTTCAGCGGTGGTCCGATAAAAACGGTCCGTCGGACCAGTCATATCGGTTTTTGTCTGATCGTGTGTACGTGGCCTAACAGAAATACAGTAAAACCTTGGATTGCAAGCATAATTTGTTCCAGAAGCATGCTTGTAATCCAAAGCACTTGTATATCAAAGCAAATTTTCCCATAAGAAATAATGGAAACTGAAGTAAAAATTGCAATACTATGCACTCTATTGTACCCTATATAACTATTATCCCGAAAGGTGTTTACGGATTCCCTCTATCTATTACATAAATGGATTGATTTGTCTACACCTAAAATTAGTCTATTAAGATTATAGGCATGATAATGTAAAGTTAGCTATGAAGACAGACACCTTTGCTTAGTAAACAATGTTACATTTATTTCTCAAGAAAAATAGGAATATTACAAACTAAACAGCAGATATCTACAACATATAACAACTATAAAACAGTATATATATATATACTTAACACGTCCTCTAGGTAGAAACCTTGATGGCTGAGGTCGGATGTTGAAAGAGGGCTCTCTGATTCAAACAGTCGTGTTTAAAGCACCTCAATCATTCAAACTCCGCCTCATTGCCAGCCCATTTGCCTTTGGACCAATCATAGTGTTCATCGGACAATCCTCCTTATTACTGACTGCCCTGCCATACTTGGCCTCTGGGGGCAGTATTTCCCATATTATCTCCAATAGCTTGTGGGCCTTTGATCATTGCCATTACTCATGCTGGCAGTTACACCCCCCTTTAAAGCTTGTCTGGGGAGGAGCTAATCAAAGGATCTTGCAGACAGATTGGAGCCACTAGTGTCATGTAAATATAGAGATTTAATTGGCTACATTTCAACCTGGGGGGTATCCTGTCTTCCAGGAAACTGCAATCCGCAGCTTGGCTGACTGTTGGAATGAAAACCGATATGTATAAAATCCAGAAATTATATTAATTCATGTTGCCTTCCAACAGAATTTCAAATGATTTGTTCCACAACAATTTATTCATAAGTCTTTCAGTCTATAGTCCATATAAAAAGATTATAGCAATGTGATAAATTGTGTAACCATAAAATGTCCATCCACAAATGGCAGCCTCCCCAAGGGGATTAGAAGCAAAATCCAGCAGGAGCTACAGAGTATAAAAGAGATTAGAGGCGCCTCTAAGTGTAGCAACATGGTTCCATTTAATGAAGGTACAACATTTAGTAACACACATGGTTGATGATGATTAAAAGAGGCACATCTAAGTATGCAGGGGTCTGGGGTAAAGCGATCCACATAGACCGTCCTCCTCACCGCTGGCTCTCAACACTGTCAGTCTGCAGTCATAACCGGGAAGACCACCCTGCAGTGGCGCAATCTGAAAGTGAGGCTTGAACCGCTCATGGAAGAATTGTCTATGTGACTAGCTTTACCCTGGATGCCTGCATACGTAGATGTGTCTGTTTTAATTATGAACTATGTGAGTTTCTAAATGTTGTACCATCATTAAATGTAACCATATTGCTACACTGAGGCCTTGTACACACAAGGGAATTTGAAATTTTTCCGCCGGATAGCTGCCTGTCGGATATGTCCGCTGGTTAGTACGCCTAACCAGCGGACATATCTGCCCGCACATATCTGCCCGTATCCTGTGAACGGATCCGACGCATGCACGCGGAAGTGTTTACTTCCTGGTGCGGTGACGTGGCGGTGAGGTGGCAGCGTCAACGTCACCGCCGCGTCACCGCGCTGTCCGCCAACGGGGAATTTGATCCGATGGTGTGTACAGCCACCGGATCAAACAGCCCGGCGGACAAACAGCCCGGCGGCCTGGAAACAGGCCATAGAGTCACCTCTCTTCTATTTATACTCAGTTGTGACATGACGCTACTCTTATATGAAAACATCGCTTGCATATCAAGTCAAAATGCATTAAAAGAAATTGCTTGTCTTGCAAAATGCTCTCAAACCAAGTTACTCTGAAACCAAGGTTTTACTGTATACATTTCTTTGGGGATCCCTCCTGACACTTTCTCACATAAGCCAGAAAGAATGTACAGCTGCTCATAGTCTCCTGGGATACCTATGTCACAAATCCCAGGAGGCCCCAGGCACACTACAGCACATGTACTGTGGCACTGGGGTGGAGGGGGCAGCTATTTATTTATGATTTGAGTTGCCGCACTTGCTGCACAGCCCAGAAGAGACAGCTGGCCCCACTGATGAGATCAAAATAAGATGGCAGTGCAAGACCTGGTGTACTGTGTAGAGAATACTGCTGGATAACCAGGCTTGTGAGTATGCTTTTGGGGGACAACCTGCCTATACAGTTGAACGGGGGGAGTTCTTCTTTGTTAGTAAAAGTAAATACCTGGCAATTAGCGATGACACAAAGTGCCTGCATTTCCAGTTACCTTATGAATACTTTAGGCCAGTTCAGATTCACTGTTAGCACTTATTAACACCTGTGTGTGATTGTTAATGTGCATTGAAATGCAAAATGTTGCCTCTTGCCATTTATGTCCTTTGAGCCCTTTGGGCGGGTTCACACTGCTCCTAAAAGTAAGTCAGACAACTTCTGCTCCAACTTTGCCCTACGACTTCATGTCGGACTTCCATGACAACACCACGCCCTCTGGGTCCGCGATGGATCTTAAGGGAAAACCCCATGCCAAAAAAAAAAAAAAAGGATTGGGGTTATATCTGGTATAGATTTTAAGGGGACCCACCACGCCAAAATTAAAAAAAAAAAACGGCGTGAGGTCCCTCCATGGGGACAAGGGCCTCTTCCCTACAACCCTAGGCGGGAGTCTGTAGGCAGGGGGCTATAACAAGGGGGCCTCCAGATACCGGCTTCCCACCTTATGTGAATATTCCTATTGCGCGATTATCTTCTCCGCCCTTCTTTTGCATCAGAGCCAATCAGAATAACTCGAATATTCGGCAAAAGGAATATTGCGAGATTATCTTCTCCGCCCTTCTTTTGCATCAGAGCCAATCAGAATAACTCGAATATTCGGCAAAAGGAATATTGCGCGATATTCCTTTTGCCGAATATTCGAGTTATTCCGATTGCGCGCAATATTGCGCGATTATCTTCTCCGCCCTTCTTTTGCCCCCTTATTCTCCTTTCTTTTAAGTAGAGTTAGTGTAGAGTTAGTGTTTAGTGCATATTAGTTTAGTAATACAGGAAATGATCTCCGTTTATGAGAATTTCGCAATCATTTTCGCATTAGCGAAATTTCGCCAATTTTTTTTGGGATAAAATATCACGAATATTCGATATTAGCGAATATTTGCGAATATTCTTCTATATATTCGCGCAATATCGCAAAATCGAATATGGCGTATTCCGCTCAACACTACTGATGATGACGACAATGAAGAATGTCTGTACAATGTGTGTTGACACTGCCGATTGTAGTCCTCAATGGGAGAATGTGTGACAGGGAGGCAATGCAAAAGAACAGTTGGGAAACAGGAATAGAGTTGACACCCTATAACAGGGAATGTCTGCACATACTGTGCATAGCGTAATGACCTTTTTTTTTTAACTGACAGATCCTTAAAAAATAATTTAATTGCTTTAAAATGTATTTACCATGTTAAATCTTATATGTGATTCCAAAAAAATAATTAACATCTACAGTACTTGAGGTAGAGAAAAAAAAAACAGTGAGCTATAAGAATTACATCAGAATGATCTAGACATGACAGCATGTCCATAGGTTTTGTTCATGTCGAGATCCAATCAAAGCACCATTCATCTTCCAGCTGTGTGAATGGGCTAATCGGTAGCTTGACCTTGAAAATTACACAGATTATTCCTTTGATTTCCTTAGTGTGAGTTTATTAAAACACAAGTGCCATTATTTCTCCTTTCACACATGTACAGCCTTTTGTGATTGATTTTATAACCAGTCACGTGGCTTTCATATCCAGCTGTCATTTTTACACAGGTTTGCAGTCCAGTAAGTTTTATGGATGCCAATATTTCTTCAGGATGAGCCATATCACATACTACATAAATTGTCATTTGTGTAATACCAGAAAATTTGTTGTAGACTATCCTATTATGCGAGTAACATTTCTCTGAAAGAGAGATGGATATCCCAGTGCCAAGCAGAAAATATAAGTAACACTTTTAAGCTGAAAACTTTTTTTACTTTTTTATTTTATTTAAAGTAACAGGGTTACGGAATACAGTAGATAAAATAAATATTGGAAACGTCACCATTTTTCTAAATAAATATATTTCTAAGGGTTGTATTGACATGTAATTGTCACAACATGTCGGTAACAACCCACGCAATTCATACATGCAAAGAAACCAGAACAAATAAATTCAGAAATGCATTTATGTGTAATAAAATTTAATGACACAGAGAAAAAGTATTGAACACTCCAACTGAAATGTATTTAATACTTTATAAGAAATCCTTTGTTGGAAATGACAGCTTCAAGGTGCCTCCTGTATGGAGAAACTAGTCGTATGCATTGCTCAGGTGTGATTTTCGACCATTCTTCCGCACAGTCTTCAAATCTTGAAGTTTCCTTGGGCCTCTTCTATGAACTCTAGTTCTTTTCATTTTCTATTGGATTCAAGTGATTGGCTGGGCCATTATAGCAGCTTTATTTTCTTTCTTTGAAACCAATTGAGAGTTTCCTTGGCTTTGTGTTTGGGATTAGTGTCTGGCTGAAATGTCCAGCCTCGTTTCATCTTCATCATCCTGGTAGTTGGCAGCAGATTTTTATCAAGAATGTCTTGGTACATTTCTCCATTCATCCTACCTTCAATGATATGAAGTTTGCCAGTACCGTATGCTGAAAAACAGCCCCGTATTAAGGTGTTCCCATCTCCAAACTTCACTGTGGTGGTTGAGTGTATTACCTATTGTTTTGTTTGAAACAATTGTACCCGCTAATTCCAGGTCTTGTTGAAGCTCTTCACAAGTGGTCCCTGGGTCTTGGACAGCTCTTATGATAATTTTTTTCACTCCTCCAGAAAGCTTGCAAGGAGCACCTAGTTGTGGCCAGTTTATGGTGAAATTTAGGGATGAGCTTTATGTTCAAGTTCAAACTTTGGCTGGGGTGTTCACGGCAAATTCGAAAAGCCATGGAACATACTTTAAAAATCCATGGGAGAAATCAAAAGTGCTCATTTTAAAAGTTAATATCCAAGTTATGCAAGTAAAACATTTTAAAAACAGCATTTTTTTTGGGAGCAGTGATTTTAAAAATGCTTAAAGTGAAACATTAAAAGTGAAATATTCCTTTAAATTTCGTACCTGGGGTATCTATAGTATGCCTGTAAAGTAGCGCACGTTTCCCGTGCTTAGAAAAGTCCCTGCACAAAATGACATTTCTAAAGGCAAAACAGTAATTTAAAACTAATCGCGGCTATAATAAATTGTCGTGTCCAGGCAATACAGATAAAAGTCATTGAAAAAAAAACAGCATGGGTTCGCCCCTTAATCTATTACCATGCCCTTTGGGTCTGGTATGAATATTAAGGGGAACCCCAAACCAAAATTAAAAAATAAAAATAAAAATGTCTGGGGGTCGCCCAAAATTCCATATCAGGCCCTTCAGGTCTGGTATAGATATTAAGGGGAACCCTGCGCCATTAAAAAAAATGGCGTGTGGTTCCCCCCAAAAATCCATACCAGACCCTTCAGGTCTAGTATGGATTTTAAGGGTAACCCTGCACCAAAATTAAAAAAAAATCCATACCAGACCCTTATCCAAGCATGCAACCTGGCAGGCCACAAGAAAAGAGGGGGGGACGAGAGAGCGCCGCCCTCATGACCCCAATATCTTTTAACAGCTAGCAAGGCTGAGTAATGTAAAAACGATCCGAGCGGGTATAAAGACGCTAAATCGCTTTTGCATGTGGAGGAAGAATTTCCCCCCCCCCTGTCGCTTTCTGCTGCCTTCCTGGGCTCTCCTGTTCCACTGGGGATCCCAGGACTGAAGGCAGCGGTTCCATGACAGTGAATTTAATGCCATTTAGTGTTTAGGGTTTATGTCTACTTGTTTACACCAAAATAAATGTTTCCTATTTAATGCTATTCAGTTTCTGAGCTTTTAGTAGGAAATTTTGATAAAATGCATTAAACACTCTTAGGCCACATACACACGGAGGGACATGTCCGCTGAAACTGTCCGATGGACCGTTTCCAGCGGACATGTCTCCTCCGGATTTTCATCCGACGGCGTGTACACACCATCGGATCAAAATCCCCACCGGCAGACATCGCGGTGACGTTGACGCCGCCACGTCATCACACCAAGAAGTAAAAAACTTCCACGCATGCGTCGAAGCATGTGCGGGCAGATATGTCCGCTGGTTAATGTACTAACCAGCGGACATATCCAACGGACATGTCTCCGGCAGACAAATTTTAAAGCATGCTTTAAAATTTGTCTGCCGGTCAGACATGTCCGCTAGCCCATACACACGACCGGATTTGTCGTTGTTGTTTAGTGGTTACAGGGCAAAGAAAAATTATAGCAATTTCAGCTGTAAATCCTAGCAATCATTACGGTATGTAAAACTAGCATATACACCTTTAGGCACAGATACCCTGAGTGCAGGCTCGGACTGAAAGGCTTGCTAGGGCCCACCTAAGGATCCTCCAGTCCACTGGCATGTCATAACAAGCCTCCCTAATGTAAATAGGGCTTCTATTAGTAATTAGTGGTCAAGAGAATGACTGTGCCAATAGACACAAACTAATGTTCCTGATGGAACTCGCACTTCCCCAACTTGCAATACAGGTTGTTCTCTCTTAATCACTGTAGCACACAGGAGATGTTTGTGTGGTGGTTCTCTAGGTAGTTAGAATATATGAGAATATCATCGTAAACTGCAGGAGTGTGTAGAGACCATAGGGCATAACGAGGTATTCGTAGTGTCCGGTCCTAGTATTAAACACAGTTTTCCATTTGTCGCCTTTCTTAATCCTCATGAGATTCTATGCCCCTCTCATGAGATTTATGCTTTTTAGGCGGTCAAATAATTCTGTAGTGAATGGGATTGGATAAGCATTCTTAACCGAGACCCCTATAATCAATACAAGGTCTCAGTTTACCATGTGAATATGTGGATGAACCCCCGGGTAAGTGAATCAGCACAATACTTCTCCTTAGCCTTATCTTCCAAGATAGAAAAAGGGTAAACCCGGCGACGAGGAGAAATGGCACCAAGTCGAAGGTTAATTGTGCAATCATAAGGCTAATGTGGCGACAAAATACTGGCCTGACCTTTGTCATAGACATCATTGAATTCACATTATTCCTCTGGCAATGAAGAGAGTGAAAACATGCACTTGACCTTAATCACTTTCTGAAAACATGTACAGTGAGTGAAAAAAGTATTTGATCCCCCTGCTGATTCTGTATGTTTGCCCACTGACAAAGAAATTATCAGTCTTTCTATCGGGTTATTTTAACGGTGAGAGACAGAATAACAACAAAAATATGCAGAAAAACACATTCCTAAAAAGTTAGACACACTACGCCGTGAAGGACTGAAATCCTGCAGTGCCCGCAATGTCCCCCTTCTCAAGAAAAGCACATGTACAGGTCCGTCTGAAGTTTGTTAACAAACATCTGAATGATTCAGAGGAAAACTGGGTGAAAGTGTTGTGGTCAGATGAGACCTAAAATCAAGGTCGTTGGCATCAACTCAACTCAAAGTTTTTGGAGGATGAGGAATGCTGCCTATGACCCCAAGAACACCATTCTCCCCGCCAAACATGGAGGTGGCAACATTATGCTTTGGGGATGTTTTTCTGCTAACGGGACAGGACAATTTTACTGCAGCAAAGGGATGATGGACCATATACTATCAAATCTTGGGTGAGAACCTCCTTCCCTCAGCCAGGGCATTAAAAATGGGTCATAGATAGGTATTCCAGCATGACAATAACCCAAAACACACGGTCATAGCAACAAAAGAGTGGCTCAAAAACAAGCGCATTAAGGTCCTGGAGTGGCATAGCCAGTCTCCAGTCCTTAATCCCATAGAAAAAATATGTGGAGGCAGCTGAAGGTTCAAGTTACCAAACGTCAGCCTCAAAACCTTAATGATTTGAAGAGGATCTGCAAAGAGGAGTGGGACAAAATCTCCAATAGATGGGTGCAAACCCAGTGGCCAATATAAAAAAACGTCTGACCTCTGTGATTGCCAACAAGGGTTTTACCACCAAATACTAACTTGTGTTTTGCGAAGGGGTAAATCACTAATTTCAAAACACTCATGCAAATCAATTTATAACTTTTTTGAAATGTGTTTTCTGGATTTTTTTTGTTGCTGTTCTGTCTCTCACTGGCAAAAATGTAGCTTACTGTGAAGGCATTTTGGTATTGGGGGAATTCCTGCTGACTCGGGCTGCTCAAACTGCTGTAAGGCCACGTACACACGATCAGAACGGTCCCATGAGAATGGTCCGACGGACCATTTTCATCGGGTCACCGCTGAAGTGGCCTGATGGTCTGATGTGCGTACACACCATCAGTCCAAAATCCGATCGGGTCAGAACGCGGTGACGTAGAACACAACGACGTGCTGAAAAAACGAAGTTCAATGCTTCCAAGCATGCGTCGACTTGATTCTGAGCATGCGCAGGTTTTTGGTTCGATGCTTTTGCGTACTAACCATCGTTTTGGTCCGATGGTCAGGCGTCCATCGGACCGATTTTAAAGCAAGTTTTAAAACTTTGGTCCCAGGCAACGGTCTGATGGGCCGTACACACGATTGATTTGGTCCGATGAAACTTGCCTTAAGGCCAGTTTCATCGAACCGGTCTGATCGTGTGTACGCGGCCTCAAGTTGTTACTCCATGAGTAGAGTTTAATACTGGTTCTAATATGGATCTTTGAAGTCACTGATTGCTCATCCAAATTTGACTCTGTGTTGAGCCGTAATGAAGGTGAGTGGCTTTGTCCTGAATTGTGTTGGGTATTTTATATGACTTATTATTAAAGTTTGAAACTCTTTCACTGGCCTGGCACTCCTTTCTGTGTTTCTACAGTTTGCCCTACTGTCAGGTACCCATTGAGGGAAACTTTGCTGTGTGGAAGCCGCCTTGCCAGAACTATTAGCTTGTTTAAAGTCTTCCTTCATCTGACTACACTTCCAAGTTTAACTACTTCCCGCCCACCATATAGCAAAATGACCGGTATATAAACATTTAAGACCTGCAAAGCATTGCATAATTTTAGAAGTAACCCTGAAAATACGTTTCTGCAGTAACTCTAGGTGTTTGTTATACACCTAACACTACCAGAGATGGTAGTTTCTTTACAGATGTTTTGTAGATTCTATGGGCCAGATTCACGTACATTGGCGCATATTTTGACCGGAGTAGCGCACCTCCTTTACGTTAGACCGGCGCAATGTAGAGGCGCAAGTACCGTATCCACATAGTATTTGCGCACAAATTTGCACCGGTGCAACGTAATTTCCGAGGCGTAAGGCAGAGTAATTCAAATTGGGAAGGACGTGGGCATGTTCCATTTAAATGAGCCGTGACCCCATGCAAATGAAGGGCCGGTCGGATTGCGCATGCGCACATGAAGCAGACCATGGTCAGCACCTCTCTGCGCATGCTCACTCGGCACGGTGCAATGAGTGAGATTGTAACTAGGCAAGGTCAACTTAGTGAGCTATGCAGAGAGCTTAAATGGACAGAGACAAACGCCCTTCCTTTGCAAAAGTACATCCATTTGTATCCCTTCCTATACAGCAAGGTGCTTTTGTTCTGTTGTTTGTTAGCGTTTGTTGGTTTGTGACATGTCTTTGAGATATTTTGTGACTGATTTGGAGATAGATTTTTGTCTTTTCTGTGTTTACTTTGCTGTTTTTTTTTTAAATACATTTTTGCTGGTCATTTTTTTTTGGCTGGGCATTTTTTTTATTTTTTATTTTTTCTGTTTGTGAATGATTTTGGAATGTGGGGGTGACATCCTCATTTGTGGTGGAGAAGTGATCCCCAGGTCCGTGTGAATGGTGTATGAATGTACAGTGACATAATTGGAGCCGTGGCGTGGCCTTGCTGCTCACAAGTCCTGCATGGTGGGCTTGTGCTAATCCAATTTGATGAGGATGTGGTGTGTGTGATATAGGGACCACAGTGGTGTGCATGCATGCATTCTCATTGTGCCATGATTAATGTGTGTGTTTAACGTGCAAAGATGCCTAATGTGGGATGTCTCCTGGCTGTTCTTCCCTCAGAAGACGGGGTAGCCTCGGTTAGGGGGGATTGTCTGGTTCGGGGGTCAGGTCATCACGTATGTCAATCTCCAGGCCCTTTCTCACTGGGAAGTTGTGCAGCATGCAACATGCACCGATGATCTGGCATACAAAGTTTGGGAAATACAACAGGGTACCATGGGGGGTTCCGCATAGAAGTCATGAGATGGGGTCCCTGTGCATATGCAGAGTCACCTTGAAGGGAAAAGAAAGGAGGATGTTAGTAGTGCATGTGCCCCTTGTGATTTCTGCATAATGGGGGGGGGGAGAGTCATGCCTGCCACCCATGTCACTCACCAACCAGCCAGCTTTCCCCATACATGTTCTGTTCGAATTCCATTGGGATGGGGCTATGATTGTATATGTAGCTGTCATGGGTGGTGTCATGTGTTGGGCTGGTGATGTCCTCCTGCAGGGTTGTGGTTAATTCCATGATGGCATGAGGGGTGAATCTGAAGATGCGAGACACCTCAGAATCACTCATGCCAAAGATGTCTATGCATGTGCGATATATCCTCTCCCATGCCCTCCTCCGTGCCCTCCTCCGTGCCCTCCTTCTTCTGCGCTCATCTAAAGTCAGTAGTATAGCTATGAGCAAGGATGCTCCTGGCATGTTGGCATACAGATTGTTGTCCTGCAAGTGTGGCTGCTCAGCTCGTCCCTAACGGTGTTTCTTTAGCTGACATGTAGGCGGATTGTCTAATTTTAAGCAAGCTTTTATATTGCCTAATTTTAGACAGAACGTGCAGCTGATGAGCACAGCGTGTAGCCTGCGCTGCACAAACTTACTTTTGTGGATCGCCGTAACTCCCTCATTTGCATATTTGCCTAGCAAATCAATGGTGTGTCTAGCACATTTTTTGCGCGCACGATGCGCCGGTCTATCGAAATTACGTCGGTCGAAAAAGTCTAGATTTAAGGAGTATATCGTTTTGGGGATACGGCACATAGATATGCAGGCGTATATTTCCAATTGTGCAGGCGCACCTCCTGATACTCCAGCGTAAGTGCTTTGTGAATCTGGCCCTATATATCCATCTAGTTTGGTTTAATCTCGCTTGTTTCGAGCATCTGGATAGGTAGGATCACTTCAGCAGCCAGACTCCCGCCTCCAAAAATAATTGCCATGCAACTTTCAAAACTTAACAAATCAATGCTCTTTGATTGACTAATCAACCCTCAGGATCTGATATGTCAGTTTTCACATAAAATGTGCTGATGACCTAAAGACTTTTTTAGAGGTTGCTGATATACATTATTATAAACTCCTGAGATGGCGGTTGCAGAAAAATGCATTTCTTGGAGGCAAACCAAGCCTGCTTGTAGAGATCGATACGCCTGAATGCTTTTTTCTTTTACTTGGAGATTTTAAATCTTGAATATTAGAGGAAACAACTATGAAGACATTCATACTGGTCAAAGGTTAAGACTGAAAAGAAACGTGCAACTAAGTTTGCATTTAAGAAAATTAAAAAGCAGAGCTATCATCCTACACCCTCTGCACCCCCCTGGTCCTTGTTGTACTTACAGTACCTTTTTGGGTGATAAACTTTCAGTGCCCGTGCAGCCAGTGTTGTTGCCTCATGATCCCTGCTCTTCTCCCTCTTCTTTCTTCAGAGCTTCCAGAACGGATCAGAGCATGATTGGTCAGCACCGACCCAGATTGGTGTCCTGGAAGCCCTGAAGAAAGAAAGGGGAGAAGAGCAGGGATTTCAAATTCCCAGACTACTACGCCAGCTGTGTGGGCACTGACAGTTCATCACCCATGGAAGTAAGTACATTGCAAATGGGGGAAGGGGGTACGGAGGGTATAGGATGTTACATACTCTTTTAATTTTTTCTGAAAAGGTAAACTAACCCCTTAAACATCTAACAGTGGTTAAGGGTGTTATGAATAAAAACAAATCTCTTAAATTACAAAATTTGGGGAATATCCTAAATATCCTAAAGCTATATGTAGTGATACAGAACAGCATGATTTTCAAAGACAGTCTAAAATACTCTATTGGTGAACTTTTATGCTGTGAAATAGATTTTTTTTTACAATTAGCTAGGCTTAAATGCAGCAGCAAATGCTATATGGGGCCAGATTCAGGTAGAGTTAGGCTGGAGTATCAGTGATACTCCAGCCTAAGGCGGCGTACAACCAGCGAGAACCTCGCTGGAAGCTGCATTCCAGCGAGGACCTCGGCCGCGTGTACGCTCCTGGCTCGCCCCGCCCGTCGGGAATCCCGTCGAGCGAAAAGAGAGCACGCTCTCTTTTTGCTCGACGGCCCGCCTGGATGAATGGCTGGTTGCCATTCCCGACGGGCGGGTCGCCGATTTCGACGGCCGGCAGAGAACCTCGATGGGCGGAACGATGTGTTCTGCCCGTCGAGGTTCTCTGCCGTGTGTACACGGCCTGACTGTCACTTTAAGCCGGCGTTTTTGTTTTCTGTAACCAGAAAACAAGAAACGCCGGGTTGGAGTTCCGATGTGAGCGGCGTAATTGAATTTTGCCGTCGCATCGCAACTGCAATTTTAAAAATGACGCTGGGGGCGTTCCCGCTGATTAACGCCGAAAATATGTTAATCAGCGGGAATCGGCAATTCACGATCGTATTCGGGCGCGACGCAGTGACTTTCCGACGTTTCCGTAAGCGATACGCGGCGTAAAGATAAAGCAGCCCCCTAGTGGAGTATCCTATGTTAAGTATAGCCGTCGTCATCGCGTTGAAAAAAAAAATTTGCGTTGCTTGCTTAAAACGTCCATGAATGGGGATTTGACGTCATTGACGTTCACTGACAGAATTTGGAGCATGCGCACTGGGATGCATTGACAGTCGACGCATGCGCAGTACGTTCGCCGCGGGATCGCGCCTAGTTTAAATAATACACGCCCCGTACCCGCCCAATTTGAATAACGCTGGCTCATTTTCGATACGCTGCCGCAACTTTAGGAGCAAGTGCTTCATGAATAACAGCACTTGCTCCTAAAATTTCGCCAGAGTAACGTAAATGAGAAACGTTACTCCAGCTTAAAGATGCTCCCATCTACCTGAATCTGGCCCTAGGACTGCACACTCCCACTAGCAATAGCAAATTGGAAGCCAGCAGCATACTCAACACATTGCATCCAACAAGTATTGCCCCACACTATAGGAGTAGAATATGCTTTGAGGGAGAATGCAGTCTAAAGCAAAGATACCAACTTCAGTGGTTATAGCTGCAACACAAGATAGCCTTTCTTCGTGTTATGTTATATTGTATTATTAACAGTGAACTCAAGACCCAGCCACATACAGCTAGACCAAAAGTGAGAGGTAAAAAAACTTTTTGGGTGGAGCTTGCTTCACCTATTTTCAAGTTACATTACAGCCAAATTTATCTTGTTTCCTTATGGCAAGAGGAAAGCCAACATAGCCCACAGCAATACAAACCAAGTAAAATTAATAGGCTTCTGAACGGGCGAGCGACGCGTTGTTGTCACCCAAGTTCCTGTATGTTTCCCCAGTGGACGAGTGCCTGAGGATTTTTGGTGTGTTCCAGCCGGCACATTAAGATTCAAGGCGTTTATCACACTGCATGATTGTAAGTGCATTTTTATCATTTTTAATACATTTTATACGTTTAATACACAATGCGGAGCATTTGATGGTTTTGCATGATGGGCATCCAAACTGCTGCAAAATTCTCGGCCACGAGTTTTCATCAGGATTGCTGACCTGACATCACGCGATTGAGACTCTGTATATGCTGTATCTGATCCTCTGTCATAAGGGATCATGGGTTTCCGGTAAGAGACCAATTCATAAGCTCGGTGGAGGATACACTTGTCTGCCTTTGGTCACGTTCATCAATTTGTTACGACTCAGAAGCACAGGTGTTTATTTTACCTTTTTCACGGACTCTCTTTCTGTTAATGCTTTGGACTGTATATTAACTGAGAGTTGAAGCCTTTATCCAGTGGAGGGTCATATATTTGTATATTACCATACAGTTTTGTTTTTTTAGTATATCACTATCACCTATTAAGGTGACTGTTTATTGGCTAGTGGCCATTACAGATCACCTTTCTTACATATTTGTTTTTATTCACTTGTATTTATTTGTGTTTGTCAATATATTTGAGGTAGCGCTATTTATTTTTTCTTCTGAACAAGACACTCTGATGGCTTACTTCTCAGGCCACGTACACACGAGAAAACATGTCCGCTAAAAACTGGTCCGCAGACCACTTTCCGCGGACATGTCCGATCGTGTGTACGGAAGAGCAGACAGGTTTCCAGCGGACAAAAGTTTCTAAGCATGCTTAGAAACTTGTCCGCTGGAAACCTGTCCGTCGGACTTGTCCGCTGGTTAGTAC
Source organism: Rana kukunoris (assembly GCA_029574335.1). Lineage (NCBI taxonomy): Eukaryota > Metazoa > Chordata > Amphibia > Anura > Ranidae > Rana > Rana kukunoris. The sequence goes on along the minus strand of CM056053.1, from coordinate 355,779,722 downwards.
GCCTAACCAGCGGACCGAAATCCCGCGCATGCGTCGAATTGATTCGATGCATGCGTGGAAGCATTGAACTTCCTGGTTAGAGCATGTCGGTGTTCTACGTCACTGCGTTCTCTGTCCACTGGGATTTTGGTCTGATGGTGTGTACACACATCAGACCAAAATATCCCTGGAGACATGTCCGATGAAAACGGTCCGCAGACTGATTTCATCGGACATGTCTCCTCGTGTGTACAGGGCCTCAGTCAAACACATCCAACCAACTATGAGTACTTTGGTGACATTGGCAAGGATTCAATCAGACAATAATCCTTGATTTAAGAAGGTTGTACTACTTATATATAAAATGTATAATAGAAAGTTACTTTAGTGATTGATCCCATCTCAGATCATAATGCAATAATAATAATATTAATAATAATTATAATAATATTGTAGTGCTTACCACTGGAGGGACTGCTGAGATCATACCCAGGTCTCCTCAGCTTGTACAGAGGCGGACAGTCACCAGCACGGTTTCATGCACACTAATGATATAGCCTCAGCCTGTGGGTTGTCTTTTTAGAATTTATTGCTGAATAAATTGAACAGGAAAGAGGTTCGGGGATCAAGACACTCTAAATAAAAGCAGAACTAACAGGACAGCTTCTCGTCAATCTTCTCTAAGTAGCCTTTCCTGGAGGTAACATTGGACGGCCAGTATATCTAGGACTCTGTAAAAGAAGTCTCAGTCCATATAACATCCCCTGGCACTTAGTTCCCTTCTAGCACTTGCACACCCAAGAGTCCACAACAAGGTCTACTCACAATGTGCCAGGATTTGTCTGCCATCCACCATTAACTGGTAGTTCTTCAGTGAGAGGGACAAAAGATCCTTCTCCAGATCAGGACTCCAGAGTGGTGATGCTCGCCAGCGAATAATCCTTAAAGCGGTTGTAAACCGTAAAAAAAAAAAAAAAAAAATTCCCCCACACCTGCAAGGCAAAAGTCATAATGAGTTAGTATGCACCGCATATTAGCTCATTATGAAATACTTTCCTCGGAACGAGGTGTAGGAAACTTACCTGGTCCACGCCGAGTGAGATCTCTTGACTCGGCGTGTCTTCTGGGTATCGCCGCTCCAGCGCTGTGATTGGCTGGAGCGGCGATGACGTCACTCCCGCGCTTGCGCGCGGGAGATTTAAATCCGGCCAGGACGGCGGTGGCCGGTCCTTTGGCCGTAGATTCCCCCCTGTGCATGCGCCGCTGCGCATTGCGAGGGGAATATCTCCGAAACCGTACAGGTTTAGGAGATATTCTTTATACCTACAGGTAAACCTTATTATAGGCTTACTTGTAGGTAAAAGTCAATAAAGTGGGTTTACAACCACTTTAAGCTATTTTCTCCATGCACTCAGCCCAGCACCTGCTAAGGGCCAGACTGCAATTTCTTTTCTTACTAGCTATCTCCCAGGGACAGCAGCCCCGGGAGTACTGGAACCCTCCCTGGAGAGTAAATAACACTCTGGAAAGACCTCCCAAAATGTATCACCTCCCCATGCTATTTTCAGGATGCCTCCTTCCAGGGATTGCCTGAGGCATGATAAATATTCATACTGGACATTTAACTCCCCTTGTCCCAAATTATTGAAACTTCTACCAGAAGCAGGTGGTAGACATCAAACACCCAGTTAGGAATACCTGACCAGACAAATACAATAGATTACCGCTCCATTAATTGCAGTGCAGCCAAAAACTATATTTAGCCTAACAACCTAAACAAAGAAGGGCACTACTCATTAATGTTAATAATTGTAGTACTCACTCCCAGAGGGGCTACAGGAAATAATTGACTCTCCCTCACCTGTTTGGAGGCTGCAATTCCCAGGTAGCAGTTCTAGAGCACACCAATAAACACTGACTCAGCCTGGGGGATTAATTGCAGTACACAAGTCGGTAAAGGGATGCAGGATACTCAATAACACACACAGAAATTAGAGGACAGATTCCCAAGCAAAGTCTTTCAAGAGCAGTCTTAATTTTTTCTGGGGGTGGAGGGTGAAGCAAGCTAATCTGGGAGAGAGAGCAGTCACTGTCTTTGTAGCAATCTCTGGTGTCTAACCCTCAAGGCACAGACACACCTGAATCTCTAGACAACAGGTCCTACTCCCAATGTTCAGAGGTAGCTGTACAACCAGCCTCCCTGTGACACTCTTCAATGAATAGGGACCTTCCTCAGTCCAGCCTCCTAAGGTAGTGTCCTCCAACAGATTTCCTTCAGGCCCTCAGCCAAGCACATAATGAGGCTTAATAGAAATATATCTTCAGTAGCACAGGTTTCCTTGGAGAGGCCAGGGCCCCAGGGGAGAGAGATGTCTGAACAGGTCCATCCAAACATGTATCCTCTACCAGCCACACCTTCTGGGCTCCTCCTCCCAGGGATTGGCTGAGGTTAGATAAATATTTATAACCCAGTGGCTAACACTCTCACTCTATTTCTGGAGGAAGGAACAACCACCAGGCCTGGGGAGACCTGACCAGACCTAAAAAAAAATTGCCGTTCAACTGGGTACAGCAGAGACAAAATCTAAATGTATGCAGGCTAGGGCAGAATACTACTGCTAAATAATAATAATAAAAAATGATTATTGTTTAAATAAAAATATATGGAATAATATGTCCCCACACTGTAAGTTATTAGAACTAGACATAAAGTAATAGAGAATCTAAAATGTTACAGTTGTCTCTATTAAGTGAAGTAGAACTAAAGGCAAACCTATTTTTTTACCGTGAAAAGAGTCAGGAAAGGACAGCAGCAAGTGAGAGGAAATTCCTTTTAATGTGAGCAAAACTGTAGTTGCCTTAGTGTCCCTCAAAATTTGGCATTTTTTTTCACTTTCACTTTCAGTGTTCTGGACACATAGAGTGGGTGCTCCTGCCTAACAGGGACACAGACACATTAAAATCGTGGCAGGCGCTCCAATCTGTATCCACTTTATGCAAACAAATACAAAGTTTTGCCATCAGTGGACAGACAGGGGCTATAATGACACGGGTCTCAGTTCACACAGCTGTATTAGTTCACTTATATTTTATCAAACAATAACATTCTCATGAAAAACTTCAAAAAATATACATTAAATATTCTTAAGTATGCAATAATTATTTAACTCTTATTTACAGTACCTGTTATTTGAATAACAGTCGGTATACTTTCTCATGAAGTCCTAGTTAATCACATTTTAGACACCTTACAATACCTACCAGTGAAAGTTACATGCATGCTTATTGATTGATTCTACTTTACTACTTTAGATGCCTGACAAACATACTTATGTTCACAGTTTATACTTTTTATAGACCAATGAGGTCTCTATGGATACATCACTATACCTATGCCATGCCTGCTCTCCGTTTGGCCCCTGGAGGGGTCAGTTTATGACTCCGCCCCCTTAGCTACCGGGTGAGGCACCTGCTGCTGCTGTCTTGGGGCCGCACACCTGTAGCCATGGTCAAGCTCAGTGGTGAGTATGGGGACCCACAACCCCTCCTACCCTGTGCCTTTAAAACCAATACTGTGCCATATTGCCAAACATATATACTTTTCATCCTAGGTACAGTGTTACACACCCATGAAGAGCGAGCTGGATCTTGCGAAACTAGTCTAGTCGGGTAGTACGATGACTGTGTACTCTGTCCAATACTATATTCATGTACCAATATTTATTGTTTATGTGTCTTTTTAATTGGCAATTGTTGGTGTTATCTCTGTATGTAACAATTTTACTTTACGCATGTAAACAATTTTACTTGAATAAACGATTTACTGTATAACTACTAGGGTTGTCCCGATACCACTTTTTTAGGACCGAGTACATGTACCGATACTTTTTTTTCATGTACTCGCCAAAACCAATTACCGATACTTTTTTTTAAATGCAGCCATGTGTCCCCAAATGCAGCCTTGTGTCCCCAAATGCAGCCTTGTCCCTAAATTCAGCCATGTCCCTAAATGCAGCCATGTCCATGATGCAGCCTTGTGCATAATGCAGCTTTGTCCCTAGATGCAGCCTTGTGTCCCCAAAGAGAAAGCCAAGTAACCCCCCCCCCCCCCGCCGCTGCCGACATCTAGTTGATTTGCGCTTGGAGAACATAACAGCTTTCATTTGAATAGCTGTGTGTTCCCCGCCATGCCTCGTCATGTATAGACACTCCCCCTTGCCCAGGCACTTTGATAGACAGATCACCCGTCCAATCCTGGGACGGGTGATCTGTCTATCAAAGTTTCCAGGCAAGGGGGAGTGTCTATACATGACGAGGCGGGGCAGGGAACACACAGCTATTCAAATGAAAGCTGTTATGTTCCCCAAGCGCAAATCAACTAGATGTCGGCAGCGGCTGGGGGGGACTTGGCTTTCTTAGGCCGCGTACACACAATCAAATCTATCTGCTGAAAACGGTCTGACAGACCGTCTCAGCAGACAGATTCGATCGTGTGTACGGGCGAGCCGACGAATTTGGCCAGCAGACAGATTTTAAAGCATGCTTTAAAATCTGTCTGCTGGGAACCCGTCGGACCGATATGTCTGCTGGTTAGTACGCTAACCAGCAGACATATCTGCTCGCACATGCGTCGAATAGATCTGACGCATGCGTGGAAGTAATTTACTTACGTCACCGCCACGTCACCGCGCTGTCTGACCAAATCGGTCTGTCAGTCTTCATTTGCTCGTGTGTACGGGGCCTTAGGGGACTAGGCGGCAGCGGCAGCAGCTCTCCTCTCCACCATACGAGGATTGCTCTGCTCCGCTCTCCGCCCCCTCTCCACCCGCTCTCCACCTGCACTTCACCCCCTCTCCACCCGTTCTCGAAAAAAAAAACGTATCGGTAAAGCATCGGGAGCATTTGTGCGAGTACAAGTACTCACGCAACTGCTCAGTATCGGTCCCGATACAGATACTAGTATCGGGACAACCCTAATAACTACTGTTATTTTTACTGACGGAAACGATACCCACTTCATTTAAAGTCCCCGGGGCGAATCCTTTGTTTTGACTAAGTGAAAGTTAGTGATCATTTTTGTAAATTGACTATATATATTATAGAGCCCTCAAAAATTCCAATGGCCGGCTCACATTTTGTGAGTGGATTTTAAGGGCTATGGCTGCCTGGGAGCGGGGGGGGGGCGAGCACTGACGGCAGCCTGGGTGAAAGGGGAGTCCTTCTTCCAGCAATCTAGGAGGGGAAGAGAATAAGAGTCACCCAGATGATCAGAGCACAGTGCAGGGAACACAACGATAAGAGCTTTCATTTCAATTGCTGTGTTCCCCGCCGATACAGCCACTCCTCCTGGTCCCAGGACTTTGATAGATAGAACACCCATTCAATCCCTGAACGAGCGATCTGTCAATCAAAGTTCCCCCGGCCAGGGGGCAAGGCTGTATATGAAGTTGAGCGGCGGGAACACAGCAATTGAAATGAAAGCTGTTATTGCTGTGTTCACTGCAATGCACTCTGATCACCTGGGTGGCTCCTCCAATGCACAGGTAGGCTGCATGCTGGGCACAGGCTGCATGGTGGGCACAGAATGCATGGTGGCACAGGCTGCATGGTGGACACAGGCTGCATGGAGGACACAGGCTGCATGGTGGACACAGGCTGCATGGTGGACACTGGCTGCATAGGGGGCACAGGCTGCATAGTGGACATAGGCTGTATGGTGGGCACAGGCTGCATAGTGGACATAGGCTGCATTATAGGCACAAGCTGCATAGTGGACATAGGGTGCACATAGGGTGCATGGTGGGCACAGGCTGCATTGGTGGACACAGACTACCTGCATTGGTGGGCACAGGCATGCTGCATTGGTGGGCACGGATAAAGTTGCTGTTGTTGTTAATATTTTTTATAACTTATTTCTGCATAAAACATTTAAGTGTGAGATCATTTATAAGGGGGTCGTGTTGAGGGGGGGGGGGGTACTAAAGGTGGGCGGAGTTGGACGGGGCAACTGGTGGCGAGCAACCCTTGAGGCCTGGCTAGTAGCTCAGGACTTGAAGTTTTGAGATATATATATATATATATATATATATATATATATATATATATATATATATACTGTATATAATCACCAAAATTTACAATATAACAATAATTAATATAACATTTTGTAAATTAACCTAACCATGCAACAAAATATCTGGGGAAGTGAAAATTTAAATGTCAGTAATAATATGTCACAAGTCAAGGTGGTGAAACTTCTGCAAGCTTCATCATTTAGTGAGAATATTCAGATATAATTACAGACCATAAGCATTTAACAGAACGCAATCATACTAATATGGCCAAAACAGACCCCGAAAAAAAAAAGAAACTACTGATTTTAGTCCCTAACATCTTGAATTTTACATTCAAGGAGTCAAGGCTTTGCCATGTAGCTTCTTTTCACATTTTGGTATTAAGATGAGGAAGAAGATAAAATGCACAGCTGGTGATGTAGTGAACAAAAAAGTCTCACAAAGATACACCAGAGGGAATAGTCATCAACATAAAACGAACAAGCACCCACACTATTGATTACATGCTGCTCACAGAATACCAGGCTCTTCTGCCAACTTATCTCCCACTCAGACACGGAGATGCAGACAGCATGTTGTACTTTGCATCATCAGTTTTGATGAATAATGCACTGATAAACACTGCAGCCAATAATCTGTAGTAGCTGAGAAGCCAGATGTCATTTGGACGTCTGATAGTTTTAACCCTAGGTCTTGATATTACATTAGAATTGGCAGCTTGTTTGAGTTCCAGAAAACCTAGACTGTGTTTCTTGATGCTTTTAACATGGCAGTCACCATAACCATCTAGAAAAATAAACACTTTTATTAATTTCCTCTTTTATTAAACAAATTTGTTATGATATTTTCTATTCATGTTTTTTTTTTTTTTTAACACACATGACATTAACCTTATAAGAGATATGGCTTAGTAGTTTGGTCATTAGCAATACTAACCCCTGCAGTTACATTCATTTCCCACTATGGTATTATCATTACAAATGTATTTGTACTTCGTGTTACCACCAAGTGATCCATTTTACTACAAAAGGAACAAAAAATACTGCCAGGTTCATTAGCTGTTTATTGTATTTGATTCAGATTGTATCACTGTAGTAAGGTAATTGGTCTTCATAGGGGAAAAGTTTAATACTGTATATCTTTCTATTACTTAAAGTTCTGCAGAACATCAATAAAATATATACGGAACAGTTTATCCACAGTGGTTTTTAAAGTGCTAGTATCTGGGGATGGCTCTCAGCAGGGGAAACCAGCATGGGAGTACAACAGTGACAATGCAGCAGGGAAGCAAGCATGGTAGAGAAATACTAAGAACCAACAGGATGAAGCGAGAGGCTCAAGTGCAGATTCTGAAACCCTTGATGGTGGATTTGGAAACGAGTCAGGTGGGCCCTCCCAGAGCGTCCTTCTGGGATAGCCATGCTGGTTTCAGCTGAAAACTAGAGCTCCATGTTCAACCAGGTGGAATTGGTGCCAGTGAAAAGACACAAATATAGTTGTTATAGTGTAGATCAAGTTCAATGCTGGGGTAGCCAAACATTAAATCCAAAGCAAGAGACAAATGCTTAATCAAACCATATCTCACGTAATTAGGAAATACAGCTGAGGTAAGAGTAGATGGGATACAAGCGAGGTCATGACGACCAATACCTTTGCGGCAATAAAGATATCTAGGTCTTAGAACCTTTATTTTAAAATAAAATGATAGAAACTAAGGATCAGGTGGAGGGGTAACCAATAGTGGCGTTAATTTAATGGCCAGTGTTCAGCTTTAGGAATTAGCATATGTATTAGAATTAAACTAGGTTATATGTGTACTTTAAGAATGTTATTGTATATAACATATATAACATATTTATACATTAGTATGAAAATATTAAAATAGTAAGAATAAAGTAAATTTGTCTTTTGGACATGTATGCCTTTGAATTTTATATGGTTTAATATCATGTAAATCCAAGGTTATTTTTCTATGAATGAGCCGAAGAAAATAATACTAATAAAGTGTAAGCTGCTGTAGCCGTGGCTGGGCTAATTAGCAATCCAATCATCTATCAATGTCCCCTTCCTCAGTCATGCAGGTTTGAAATTCAGTGCCCTCAGTTCTTGCTCATTCATGCATGCAGCATTGATCTCAGCATAGCGACAAGGTCTCCTGAAGCAAGCAACACAATGAGATCACAATAACTACAACTGCATTTACCATAATAGTTAAATAATTTCTTCTCCAAATCATAAATTAATTTAAAAAAAATACAGCTGGTGTTGTTTACCAGTCTTGCTTGTGCTATTATGTGACCTTTTCATTTATAGAGCAAGTGTATTACATGTGAAGCGCGCATATAAGTCCTAAACGATTTGGGTGCTTATACAATGTTAATGTTTCTTCTATGTAGTCAGATACATAATAAGGATATCTTTAAATTCAAGCTGCAGGAGGTCCTGGCCTTGTTATTCGCTTGTCATGGCAAAAGGTATCACCTTCCAAATGCTTCGTTGAAGGGCTGTAGCTATAGTCACAGTAGACTATACCCTGAAGCACAAGAGACCCAGTGCAGCTATATTGTATAGTTACTGCTGTGCATCCAAAAAAAAGGATATGTAGCTATGCCTATGGCTTTTCACTATTTGGGAAGAAGTTAGTAATGACAGCATATAGTTCTCTCATAACAGATGTGCTTTATGGGCTTACTCACAATTTAGCTATCTGTTGTGGTGCATCATACAAGGAAAATTTTTGCGCTCGTCCGATCTAATAATATCGGATGAACGGTCGTGATCGGCTTTTAAAAAAGTAGTGTACACACAATCCGAAAATCATACGATTCTTCCTCGGACGATCGTTTTCGTCCGATATTCGGATCGTGTGTATGGGCCATTAGCATTTTGGGAGGTTTGACCAATCAGGTGACAAAGATGGAAATCACCAATTACTTCTGACTTGATGAGGCTTTATTTGTTGGGAGGTATGATCCTAAGTGAACCTATGCCCACACTGTGCATGTTAAAATGGAACTAAACCAACTGATTTCCTAAACAGTTACATTTAAAGGAACACTAAAGGCAAAAAATATTTTTTGGTAAAATAACAAACATGTTATACTTACCTCCACTGTGCAGCTCGTTTTGCATAGGGTGTCCCTAAACCAGGTCTTCTGGGGTCCCTTGGTGGCTGTCTCGGCTCCTCCTCGCAAGAGCTTTCCACCTTCATGCGAGCTCCCTCGCATGGTGGAAAGCTATGGCGAGAGCGCTCCTGTATTACAGCGGCGACCATAGCCACCGACTGTATCACTCGGCCCCCCATTGGCGCGCCGCGTCATTGGATGTGATTGACAGCAGCGCCAGCCAATGGCTGCGCTGCTATCAATCCATCCAACCTAGCCAATCAACGGCCAGGCTGGGAACCGAACAGGATGACAGGGATGTGCGCGGGACTTTTCGAGGGGTGAGGTAAGTAAAACGGGGGCTCGGGGGGGGGGGGCGGTGCTTTTGGATGTTTTTTCACCTTAATGCATAGGATGCATTAAGGTGAAAAAAACATTTACCTTTACAACCCCTTTAATGTATGCCATGAATGCGAGCTGTCACAGTTGCTTGTTCTCTCAACCAAACTGTCAACCCATCAAATGGCTGGTGAAATAACTGATAGCACGTTCAGCACTGTGGCAACTGCAGATCAGAGGCTAAGATGGAAGCTTCTGTGGCTGCAAGTCTACAAGCACACTGACCAAAAAACGCTGCTTAACAGACGTTTGCCTTTTTTTTCAGCCTGTAAACGCACCTGTATGTTAGCCTATGCTATACAGGCAGTTTAGTAGAGGAGTGTTCACAGGCTGAAAAGGAGAGCAAACATGCATAGATGCTCATAAGTGGTTAGGCAGGTTAGCACGTTTGCAGTCTAATTGCCAGAATAAATTAATAAAGCTCTTTTACTGTTTGTTAAGAATATTCAAATACTTTAATGACCATTAGCAAAATGGTAACCGTTGGTGTACATGACAAATCAGGATGGAGTGTATTAGGATGAGAGACACAAGTGAAGGGACAGAAAAGGGAAACTTTCTTGCTCAGTAGAACAATAAAAAATGTAAAAAAGAAGAAAAACAAAAGCAAGAATGATAGAAAAAGGATTAAAGGCTTAGAAGAATAAAGAAGAATATATAACATTGTGTGTATTGAGTGTGGGGTGGGGTGGGGTGTGGGAAGGGTATAAATAACTCATGCTACCCTGTTGTTCTAATCTGCCTATTTAATGTTCTAGTTTGTGCAACTTTAGAACTACTTTGATTTGCTTAAACTGGGACTTGGAATTTGATTTAGCTGCTAAATTTATCTTATCCCTGTTAGTGCTGGGACCAGGTCCTCTGGCACCCATGCAAGGATGCCAAAACCAAGCTCTTTAATTTGGCTCTACAAGAAAAAAAAAAGCTGAAAGAAGAGAATGAATGCTGTAATACAAATGTTGTGGGTTATCTAAAATTTTAACTACAAATTGTAAAGGTTAGGAAAATGGAAAAAAGTATAAAACCGTATAAAATATAAAAACAAAAATGTAAAACCTTTATGCTAAAAGAAAAACCTGTTGCTGTTATTGCCTATAAAGTGTTAGCTTGAGTTCATCTAAATCTGCAAGTCTAACACAACCCTCTTCTCAGACTAATGCTACGTACCCACGATCTGATTTTCCGTCTGAAAAACCTTGGATTCTGAACCTTGGATTTTGAACGTTTGACCGCCAAGAACGCAATGATGTACAACACTACGACGAGCCGAGAAAATTAAGTTCAATGCTTCTGAGCATGCGTCAAATTGTTTCCGAGCATGCGTCAGAATTTTGCACGTCGGCATTGCTACAGACGATCAGATTTTCCGAAAGGAATTTTTTTCCGTCTGAAAATTTGAGAACCAGCTCTCAGCCTTTTGTTGCCAGAAATTCCAACAGCAAAAGTCCGATGGAGCATAAACACGTTTGGAATTTTTGGACTTTTGCTGTCGGAAAATCCCATCGTGTGTGCGCGGCATTACAGTGCATTACAGTGCTGCTGTCTGCTTTACTACTTCATGCAGAATGCAGACTCCCTTGCCAGTAACACACAGGAAGTATGTTATATTCAAGATTAGCAGGTGAAATAAAGGGAAAAAGCCCCCAAAAAAATCAATGCAGCCACAACATTTAAGAATTGGTGAGGTGCAATTTAAATGTTTATGTTTTATACCACTTTAACCTCCTTGGCGGTATGATTCTGTCTGGAATTACGTACCAAAAGCGGTACAATTATTTTGCATGGAAATTCTGCGTTTTATACTGTAGGCCTGCAATTTTTAGGAATAACTCACTTAAATTTGTCCAAACCAGAGTCTAGTAGACATCCCGGGTATGATAAAGTTTGAAACACAAAATCATAAAATTATAATATAATAAATAACTATAAATAATTATAACAAATAATAATGTAATTATAATAAAAATTATTCACTAATGTAATCAAATCAAAATCACTGAAATTTGCTCAGTTGCAGAATTGTCGCTGTCATTACTTTTATTTTTTTATGACGAATTTCCCCACAAATCGCTATCGCTCAATTCTCCTCTCCCCCCCTTTTCTTTTTTTTTTTTTCCCTTGATTTATATATATATCTTGAAATTTATTTAACAAAGTCAATGGAATATGTGACAAATTTGAGCTGCAACCATTGGTATATTGGTATAGTGGTGTTGTTTTTTTTTTTTTTTTGGAGTTGTATGTAAGAAGGAAGAATATTAAGGCTACATGGCTAAAGTCGAGCCGCAACAATTGGTATATTGAGCTTGATCTATTCATGTATTAATTTATCTACTTAGTGACTTATTTACTGAGTTAATGATTTATTGACTTATTGATTTATTTAAACTGCTAGTCCCACTTTGTATGTTTGATTAGCGGTGTATATATTTATTTATTCAATTATTTGTATATATGAGCGGTGTCATAATACCCACATGTTTAGTTAGCCCTAAATACCTGCGGTGAGATATCCTTTATGCCCATTAACTTTCCCCCTTGTAGGTACATCAGTCCTCTGGTAGGACTTGGTGTCTTTTTTTGGATATATTCCATTTCCCTTTGTTTTGGGGGGTGATTTATATCACCCCTCACATCTATTTCCCTTGAGTGTTTTTTGTGTGTGTTTTTTTTTTTTATTCCCCCATCCCCCCTTTTTTTTTTTCTTCTCTCTCCCCTTTGTTATTCCTTTGTATTCTTCTGGTAGTACGAAGAGTTTAGAGAGGGAGCCTCTCTTTTTATTAATTTCCCCATTTTTTATTTATTTATTTATTTATTTATTTATTTATTTTTTTATGGCAGCAACTTACTACTCTATAGCATCTCTGAAACTTTGTACCTACAATGTTAAAGGTTTAAATAATGAATCAAAAAGAGGCCAGATTCTATATAGTTTGCACAAAGCCAAGGTAGATATTATACTCCTCCAGGAGACCCATTTCCGTACAGGTGGTGTTCCCGTGTGTCCATGTAAACATTATTCTCAATGGTTCCATAGTTCTACACCGGGTTCAAAAGCAAGAGGAGTGTCAATAGCACTTCATAAACATATGCCAATACAATATCTGAATCATATAGCTGACCCAAATGGTAGATACATTTTTCTTAAAATTCGGTTATGGAATAAGATTATTACCATTGCAAACCTTTATATTCCGAACTGTGACCAAACGACAACAATCTCACATTATCTTGATCTTTTAGCAGATTTTGCGGAAGGAATTATTATTGTGGGAGGAGACCTTAACTTAGCCTTAGATCCCATATTAGATAGCTCCACTCAACGATCGAACATCTCATACTCTCGCCTGAGGGCTCTCAAAAAAAAATTCTATGAACATAGGCTACTGGATCTATGGCGGATCTTATATCCCAAAGACCGTAATTACACATATTTTTCATTGGCCCATAAAACATATAATAGACTGGACTATTTCTTAACTGGACAAAAGGTATTAGAATGGGATCCTTCAATGGAAATAGGCTGATTTACCTGGTCTGACCATTCACCAGTATTTCTAACAATAAATCCACCACAGACTCACGGAACAAATTGGTCTTGGCGTCTAAACGATACACTTATGTTAGATCCAATATGTCATAAGGCAGTTATAGAAGCAATTAGTAATTTTATCTCTGACCATGCCCAAGATGAAACCGCACTCCCCTTAAAATGGGAAGCTCTAAAAGCAGTATTACAGGGTCTGTTTATTCAACATGGCTCACGACTTAAAAAGAAAAAATCCATAATTATCCAAAATACTCTATCAAAGCTTCACTCTTTAGAAACTTTACATAAAACCAGTCATCGTGCAGAAATATTAGCTAATATTTCATCCACAAGGGCCTCTCTTTTGCAGCTATTTGAAACATCCCATAAATCATACGAACAGAGAAGAGCCCTGGAAAGATATAAATCGGGGGATAAATGCGGGAGACTATTATCACGAACATTGCATCCCCGTTCATCCCAGACCTTTATACCCAGTATAAAAAAGCCATCTGGAGAAATTACGTCAGACCCACAATCTATTCAACATGTTTTTAGAGATTATTTCTCAGGTCTCTATAACTTGGCTCCATCACCATCTTTGGAAGATGTAGTTGGAGTCAATCAACAAATTGAAGATTATGTACAGGAAACAGCTATCCCAGTATTAGATGATGACAAAAGAACATTGTTAGATCGTCCTTTTCAACTTGAGGAATTATTGGATGTGATTGCCGATATTCCATCAGGAAAGAGTCCAGGCCCAGATGGATTCACTCCAAAATTTTACAAAACCTATAAGGAATATCTATCTCCATTTTTGCTCCAAGTATTAAATTCTATCTCCCCTAGGAATCAATTCTCAACTCAGACATTAGAAGCGCATATCACTCTGATTCCGAAACCGGAAAAGGACCTAACTTTATGTTCTAGTTTTCGCCCGATCTCGTTAATTGGGATAGACTTAAAAATCTTTGCTAAATTAATTGCATTACGTCTCCAACCTCTTCTTCCAAACCTGGTACACTTAGACCAGACGGGTTTTGTACAAGGTAGAGAAGCACGGGACAATACTATAAAAACCTTTTTATTAATGAATTATGCTCAAACAGCAAAAATACCAGTATGTCTCCTTTCAGTTGATGCAGAGAAGGCCTTTGACCGAATTGGATGGCCCTTCTTAAAACAAGCATTAATGCAAATAGGTCTGGGCCCAAATTTACTGCACAAGATCCTGGCATTATATACTAAACCTGAGGCTAGGATAAAGATCAATGGATCGTTATCAACAAGTTTCACCATAAAAAATGGTACCCGACAAGGATGCCCACTATCACCTTTACTCTATGTCCTGGTAATGGAGCATCTAGCAATAGCAATTAGACAGAACCCTTTAATTGGGGGCATACAGATAAACCAAACGGAAATAAAATTAGCCTTGTTTGCTGACGATCTATTGCTATATGTCACTAATCCACAGGTTTCCATACCGGCTATTTTATCAGAATTTAAACGTTTTGGTACCCTTAGTAACTTTAAAGTAAATATATCAAAATCAGTTATTCTCAATGTGTCACTCAGTCCACAACAAGTGGCGGTATTGAAAAATAGTTTTCCACTCAAAATCTGTTCTTCGGTATTAAAATATTTAGGTATTTTTATCCCCTCTGACCTGAACCATTTATTTCTAACAAATTATATTCCTCTTATGCAACGAACCTTACAGGATTTAAAAAAATATGATCACAATCAATATTCGTGGTTTGGGAGGATTAATATTCTAAAAATGGATATAATACCGCGGTTTTTGTATCTCTTCCAAACCATGCCTGTCTCTATCCCTAGATCTTATTTTTCTACTCTACAGTCGGCCTTTACAGAATTTATTTGGGGCCATAAAAAACATAGATTGAAAAAGAAATTACTATCACTACCCAAAGTGAACGGAGGAGCGGGTGCACCTGATCTTTACCATTATTATGTAGCGGCAGTATTAACAAGGATAGTGAACTGGTTCCACTCCTCCAATACTAAACAATGGGTACTAATAGAGCAATGGCTAAATCAATTTGATCTTACCGCCCTCCCTTGGTTAGATTTTGAGAATAGTGATATCTATCGAGATTTATCTTCTACTATGCCCTCCCTAACATCTCACCTATTAAAAATTTGGACCAAAACAATTCTACAATTAGAACTTTCCTCATTAGTGGGACCTATGACACCTTTATTTGGTAACCCACGATTTCCGCCGGCTTTAAAACGTAAAGATTTGCTCATTTGGAACAAAGAATCTCATCGTAGAGTGTGCCAGATTACTTGCCAGGCAGCATTTCCACCTATACTAAACCTAATCTTTACATCGAAGCCCTCACTTACGCAATGGTTGGAATATCGGCAACTATTATCTTTCTTGTCCTCTCTTCCCTCAAATACATTTTTGTATAGAGACACAACTCAGTTTGAACTTCTGTTGCTACAAGATTCAAAACCAAAACATGTCTTATCTTCAATCTATAAGATATTAGCTATAAAAAAACACCCTGAACTCCCTGAATACATAAGGAAATGGGCGAATGAGTTAAATGTTCAAATTGAAGATGCAGAGTGGAAGAAAGCATTTAATTTAACACATTGTATGTCACTAACAATTAAAGCACAAGAGACAAATTACAAACTTCTTTCCAGGTGGTATTGGAGCCCAATGTCATTAAAGCGTATATACCCAGATAAATCAGACATATGTTGGCGATGCCATATATTTAAAGGTTCATTGCTACACATTTGGTGGGAATGTCCTCCAATCTTAAATTTCTGGGAAAAAATTATGCAGCTATACACTTTAGTTACTGGGGAACCAATATTAAATATACCACAAATCACTTTGCTCTCAATACTACCAGGATCATATAAGAATATTAAAAGGGGTCTTTTGAGACACTGGTTGACAGCAGCAAGATTAGTTATACCACGGCACTGGCGCTCAATACAAACTCCATCAGTTAAGGAATGGCCCAGTGAAATGGATGGTATAGAAAAGATGGAATCACTTTTAGCACTTGAATTGGATACATATGAGGAGCACCTTCGGACTTGGGTCCCCTGGAGAGTATATAGAGAAACAACTAGAATTTAGAAATTACTTGTAGGAACAGAACAAATTAGTGGTGAGTGGTGGGGGTTGTTGCTACCAATCCTTAACCTTGCCCTAATTTTTTTTTTTTTGTATATATATATATTATATATTTTTTTATATATATATATATATTTTTTTTTTCCTTTTTTTTTTTTTTTTTTTTGGGTATGTTGTCTTGTCTTGTCTAGTCCAGTTTTGTTTGTCTTGACCTGTCTTGTCATGTCTAGTCTTGTCTTGCCCAGTCCTATTTTGTATAGTCTTTTTGAACAATATATGGAAACAAAAATATATCAGAAATTGATTAGATGAAATAACTATATTACTTATTTGAACACATCAATGTCTGTATCATATTCTATAATGTATTGTCATAATATAATAAAATCAGAATGAACTAAAATCGTTATCGCTCAATTCTGCAAGTGATTATCATTTATTATCGCTGTTTTCTAGCTGCTCTAAAATCACTTTTGACATAAAGGGACACTTTTGGTTGCTATGGACAATCTATAGTTTGCAGGCACAAAAAAAATGTTTTTATTATGTAAAAGAACATGCAGGGCACTGGGCAGACCACTAGGGACAGGGGGGGTGTGTACTTTTTACATACAGTACTGTAATCTATAAGATTACAGTATTCTGTATGTAATGTGTTTGTTTACTTTTTTGAATTTGCTGCCGGTCTCCGCCCCCGTGCGCCGTTACGTCGCAGGGAACGGAGATCGGCGACGCGCGGGCACTGTGTGAGTCGAATGGAGGACGCCACTCGCTCACACAGCGGGGATGCATCGCTGGATCCAGGGACAAGGTAAGTACAGTACCATGCCTGGATACAAGGTAAGCCAGCGCGCGCTGCAGGCTCTGCATATTCACCCCGAGCACGACTCAGGGATATCGATTTTTACATAAAAAATCCACCCCGAGTCATGCTCGGGGATACCGGCAGAGGGGTTAACCCCTATTTTTTTTTTCCCTAACCTTTACAATTTGTAGTTAAAATTTTTGTTAACCCGTAATATTTTTATTATTATTACATTCTCCTCTTTCAGCTTTTATTTTTTTGTAGCGCCACATTAAAGAGCTTAGTTTAAAATACGAATGCAGCCACCACATCTAAGGTTTTGTAAGTTGCAATTTTTGTTTTTGTTTAATACCGTTTTCACTACACATTTTATTCATGATTTGACCCTTTTCCAAAGTCACTAGAATCAAGTTTCCCATACAAAGCATTTATTTTTGTGGTTCTACAAACAAGAACAAATGAAAATTGAACAAGCTGAGATAAAAACAGTTAAAAAAAATCTGCAAAAAAAATTAAAGCGAATGAAAGTATTAAAACAAATTGGGCTATTAACCTGATTATGTTACGTACGTGTTCCATTATATCTTCAAAAATGTTTTTGTGTAATAAGAAAAAAAACAAACACTAAGTAGGGATAGTCAAAGTTAATAAGTCAAGTTAATATTGTTCTTATTAAAGTGGATGTAAACCCCTCAAAAAAATAGTTTTTTTTTATGTCACAATGTAGAGTATAAGATTTCCTATCATCTGTGCCCAGTCTTTTAAAGTTCAGTGCAAATTAACAGAATTCCAGATAAAAACTTGCCAAATTATAAAGTCCGTTTCTCTTTTATTGCTTTCAGTAACAGGTTATTTACAAATCTAACTTGGACATGTTTATCCTAACAAGAGGTGATCCAAAGTTCATTGTATATTACTAGGATGTGTTATGATGTTATATCACCTCATGTTATGATAAACATAACATAACATATGATAAACATGTCCTAGCTAGATATGTAAATAACCTGTCACTCAAAGCAAGAAGAGAGAAAACTGACTTTTTTATTTAGGCAGGGTTTTATCTGGAAGGCTGTTCATTTTCACTGAACATAAAAGAGGATTTCTCAGATCTGGATTAACTCTGGGCACAGATGATAGGAAATCTTATACTCTACATTGTGACATCAAAAAATAAATATTTTTTTTTGGGTTTACATCCACTTTAAATCACCTGAATGTATTTATAATTTTATTTTTTAATCCTTGTAATCATGGTTAAATCCAATTTTTCCACCTTGCAAATTGTCCAATATCCTGACTGATGTAAAAGAAATTAAAGCATATGTGGGTATTTTGTTAATTTGCTTTTAGAAGCTATAGGACACTTTGAAAGTTTACCAATAATATTTAAGAAGTTCACCATGTGTGGTATAATTTTTTTTTTCAATTATTGAACAGAATCTAAAGGAATTTTATGTATAGCAAATGATGTTTGATGTATTCTGATTTCGATTAGATCAAAAAAGCTGTTTGGAATAATTAAAAAAATCCCAAACTTTTAATGTAAAAAAAAAAAAAGACAGCTACCAAGCCAGGCATGGAAGCATATCCTTCTTCAACTTGGTCAGTTTTTTGGCTGTGATGGGGGAACAGCCTGCCTACCCTCTTCAACTTGTTCTGATACGCCCCCCTGCATAGCCATTCACTGGGAGAATCAGTGCACTAATGTTTCTGCACCCCTAGTTCTCTGAGTCCCTCATGCTTAAGAGAAACAGAGGCCATGTGATCACTTTTACAAAATGAAAAACAAAAGTTATAATAAAAAATATATATATATAAAATATATATTTATATATCTATATAGATATATCTGTATAGATACAGTATATATCTACCGTATATATCTATATATATATATATATATATATATATATATATATATATATATATATATATATATCTATATATATATATATATATCTATATATATATATATATATAGATATATATATATATATATCTATATATATATATATATATAGATATATATATATATATAGATATATATATATATATATATATATATGTGTATATATATATATATATATATATATGTAGATATAGATATATATAGATATATCTACAATCTATGCATTGTTGTCACAAAACAGGTACAGTGCAGAAAACAAAGTACTGTGATGAAAATAAAATCTACAGTATATAAAGCTTTCAGCTTATGGTAGTTATACATATTGAGAGGGAAAAACAATTGTAGATGTAATTTGCACACATAGATGCATGTCCAAGACTTGCACATGGTAATATTTGCTTGGAGTGGTCCCTCATGTGTGGTCTAATTTGGAAACAAAGAATATGAGCATATAAATGACGCTGTGAATGCGAAGAGGAACACTAAGCAAATCCAAGGTTGGCAGGAGCTCTGGGATCTCTAGCTTTGCCCCCTGCTTAGAAATCAGTACAGAGTGAAATTACTGTGATATTTAACTCCTTGAAAACATCATGCTTCTACCTGACTGGTCTTCTTGTACCATAGAGCTGGCAAGACACACAATAGGGCTTTAACATTTGTGAATCCTTATAATTTTCAAAAGATCTACATGAATATAACTTAAATCAGAATCTATTTTACACACAGTCATTAAAACTAGATAATAAGAACCCCATTAAATAAAAGTGTAAAAAAAATAAAAATAATGATTGTTTATTTACTGTATTTATTAAGGAAAATTATTAAACGTTACTGGACACATTTCTGTGTGGCAAAACGTTATAAAACGTTGCTATTAGTAACTAATACGCCCTCACTTGGGCAGCAATAATTGCAAATTAACTTTCTGTGAACTGTTGATCAGTCCAGCACATCGGCTCAATGAAATTCTAGTCCAATTATTTTTACAGACTAGCTTCAACTCAGGGATGTTGATGGGCCTCCTTGCATGAACTGCCCATTTCAGGTCCTTTTACAACATTTCTTTGGGATTAAGGTCAGGAGTTTGGCTTGGCCATTCCAAAGCATTCACTTTCTTCCTCTTTAACCATTCTTTGGTAGACTAACTTGTGTCTTTAGATTTGTTGTCTTGCTGCATGAGATTTCTGTCTCCCAGGTGTCTTCTATACAAGTAGCAAGCTGAGATTAGGAGCACTGTCTTGAAGGGAGTGCTCCTAATCTTAGCTTGTTACCTGTATAAAAGACACCTATCCACAGAAGTGACCAATCAATCAGATTAGAATCTCTCCACCATGGCCAAGACCAAAGAGCTTTCCAAGGATGTCAGAGACAATATTGTAGACCTACACAAGGCTTGGATGGGCTACAAGACCATCACCAAGCAGCTTAATGAGAGGGTGACAACAGTTGGTGTGATTATTCGCAGATGGAAGAAACGCAAAATAACTGTCAATCTCCCTCGGTCTGGGACTCAATGCAAGATCTCACCTTGTGGAGTTTCAATGATCATGAGAACAGTGAAGTCCTGTACACAAGGGCCAAAATCTCGTCAGGAAAAAAACATAGTTTTTCCTGATGAGATTCTTGGCAAGAATCTCTTGCCGCCTGAGTGTACAGACACTCCTTTCAAAAGAACAGTGGTTCTTTTGAAAGGCAAGAATGTGGTGACGTATTGTATATGACGAGCATGCGCTCGCGCATTCGATGCCCTCGCCGCCATCTTGCTGCACCCTACCTATGCCTAGGAAGTCATTTTGAGCATGCGCAGGTTTCAACGGCAACAGGTAAGTATACAGACGCTTGGGTTTTTTGGCAGGAAAACACTGCCGAGAATCACAACAGCAGTTTTCTTGCTGGTTCTTGCTGAGAAAACTGAGCAGGTGTACAAGGCTTGAGGAATCATGGGAGAAGCTTGTCAATGATCTCAAGGCAGCTGGGATAGTCACTAAGAGAACAATTAGTAACACACTATGCCATGAAGGCCTAAAATCCTGCAGTGCCCGCAAAGTCCTATGTAAAGGTTCCTCTGAAGTTTGCTAATGAACATCTTAACGATTCAGAGGAGAAATGGGTGAAAGTGTCAGATGAGACCAAAATCAAGCTCTTTGGCATTAACTCAGCTCTGTGTTTGGAGGAGGAGGAATGCTGCCTATGACCCCAAGAACACCATCCCCACCGTCAAACATGGAGGTGGAAACATTATGCTTTGAGGGTGTTTTTCTGCTAAGAGGACAGGGCCACTTCACCCCATCAAAGGAACAATAGACGTGCCATGCTCTGTCAAATCTTGGGTGAGAACCTCCTTCCCTCAGCCAGAGCATTGAAAATGGGTCGTGGATGGGTATTCCAGCATTCCAGCATAACAATGACCCAAAACCCATGACCAAGGCAAGGAGTGGCTCAGTGAGTCAGTGAGGTAGGAGGACTAGCAGCAGGAGTTACAAGCGGCGCTCGTTCCTAGGAGTAGGAACGGGTGAGTCATAGCTCCAGGCAGGCGTAGCAGGTAGTCAGACAGGCAGGGTTCTTCCTAGCTCAGCCCTCCCCTTGCTCCAGCACCAGCCTGCTTCTGTACCTTGCCTCCCCTCCAGCTTCCAGCTTCCAGTTCCAGCCTCTCTCCAGCATTCCTCCCCTCCTTTGGAAGGTAAGCGCTACCTGTCTCCCTGGCACTGTGGGCGGCCGTCCTTCTCAGGACAAGCCGCAGCACTCGATCCCAGGAGGCAGACAAGGGCCCCCTCCCCCCGCCACCACCTTGCGGTTATTTCCGCCGTTCCGGGGCTCATTCGGGAGCACCGCGCCAGGCCGTTCTGAATCGCGGGGCCGCGGTCTAGGAAAGACCGCGGCTTCACTCGCGGCCTAACGGCGCGCCGCTCCCCACGTTTTCAGGGTCCTCACCCTGCTCCCAGGCAAACCTCCCCCTTATCCTTGTAGGACAGTTACCCTGCCCTGTTGCTCACCCTTCACCCATTCAGCCCAGATCATTCAGCTCCCCCTGTCAGCCCTTATCCCTGTACAGGCAGCCACCAGGCCAGCAACAAGTTCTCCCTCTCAGCCCTAGCCCCCTCGTCGTCCCAACTCACAGTAGCTTGATCCAGGGGTCAACCGATCGCCTCTTACAGGGGTCAGGAAGGAATTTTTTTCCCTACCGGAGCATATTGGCCGAGCTCTGAAAGGGTTTTTTGCCTTCCTCTGGACCAAGCCAGGAGAGAGGAGCCAGCAAATTCCTCTCCCCACTGCCCCAAACCCCCCCCTCCCCGGTGTAGTGGCGATCATGGTAAGTCGGCAATATTCTGCCGATACCATTTGGAGTTTGAGGCAATGCGCCGCAATACTTCCAGCCATCACCAAAAAGGCCCTAAGAACTGAGCGATTATTGAGAATCGATCATAGATCGACGGTCAGACATTTCAGCCATTTACCCCAACCCAAGCACATATCATGTGCTCTGATCAACACAAGATCGGCAGTAAAACACCGACTAGAAATCCGCGACTTTATTCAACAAAAGGATCTAGACTGCCTTTTTATTACAGAGAGCTGGCTCACAGCCGACTGTAACACCATTCTAGGTGAATTGGTGCCAGAAAATTACCGTATTATAACGGAAAACAGAATAGGGCAAAGAGGAGGCGGCCTGGCGGTGATCCACAAGACTCATCTTACGATCACCAAACCAGTCCGCCAAAACCCTCTTCCATTCATGGAAACCCTTACTCTGCAACTGCAAGCAAACACAAAGGAGACCGTCCACATTCTGCTCTGCTATAGGCCGCCAGGCCCAAAATCGCAGCTGCTATCATCATGGACAGATTTCTTCTCCACTTATACCCTCAACAGCAAACATCTTTTGCTGCTCGGGGATTTCAATCTCTGGGCCAACTCCTCACTAGACCCCATTGCCGATGCCTGTATTGACCGCCTAGAAGGATTAGGATTGCAGCAACTAGTATGTGGGCCCACACATACTTCAGGTCACACACTTGATCTTATTTTCAGACAAACTCTGGAAATAAAGATTTGGGAAAATGAAAAGTTGCCATGGACAGACCACCATGCAATTATATTCAGTATTTCCACCATCCCCCCCGCAACAAAAACATCAAATCCAGTGACAACACACTGGACTAGATGCCAGAAGAAGCTCCACTCGGAACTCTTCAAAACGACTTTAAGGAAAAAAATAGAAACAACTCAGCCGCATCAAACGGCCGTTGAAACTCTGGAAGCCATTAACTCGGCTATGCTACAGTCAGCTGACTTGGTAGCGCCGAAACGAAGTACCCGCATCCGGAAAAACAACCGCAGTTGGTTTAACAACCAGCTGTCGTTACTGAAGCAAGAACGCAGAAGGGCAGAATCTGCCTGGAAAAGATGTTCCTCAGAACTAAATCTATCCATCTACAAGGCAGCGACAAGAAAATACCACAAAGGAATTTTCCAAGCCAAGAAAAATTATTTTTCGGAGGCTATCAACGGTGCCATTAACCGCCCCCGCGAACTCTTCAAGATGGTCACCCAGACCATGGATCCAGAATGCATCAAAGCCCCCAGTTCGGATACACAAGAATTTTGCAATGAACTATCAGATTACTTCATTAATAAAATCGAGGCAATCCGTGAAAGCATTCAGCAAAACAATTCCCCCCTCAGCCCCCCCTGCAGCCTCTCACACAGCACCCATAGTAATTCTCCTATATCAGGTAAGTTTACCCTAGAACCCATCTCCATCGAGACCACTAAGAATGTCATTTGTACTCTGCGAAATAGCACATCGCCGAATGACATTATCCCCACAAAACTGCTGAAGGAATGCGCCGACATCCTGGCTCCTCCCATCACGCAGTTTATCAACCAGTCTTTTCTGGAGGGCAAAGTGCCCACACAGTTGAAAGAGGGTATAATCCAACCCATCCTGAAGAAACCCTCCCTGGACCCCAAGAACCCACTCCAC
Organism: Rana kukunoris; assembly: GCA_029574335.1. Lineage (NCBI taxonomy): Eukaryota > Metazoa > Chordata > Amphibia > Anura > Ranidae > Rana > Rana kukunoris. Next base: position 355,755,800 of record CM056053.1, on the reverse strand, counting down.
CGCCGTCCCATAACAACCCTCAACGTACTTTCCAAGACAATGGAGAAAGTAGTGGTACAACAGCTGCAACAGCATCTAGATACCTACAAGCTACTTGACCCATTACAATCAGGCTTCCGCCCCGGACACGGGACGGAAACAGCATTGCTGAAAGTATGGGACGATGTTCTCAAGGCCGCAGACGAAGGAGAATCTTGTCTTCTAGTTCTGTTGGACCTAAGTGCAGCTTTTGACACTGTAGACCACAAACTGTTACTGACTCGGCTTGCTGAAGTAGCCAGAGTCGCAGAAGGCGATTTATCTTGGTTCTCCTCTTTTCTGGAAAACCGATCGCAAACAGTAAAGTTAGGACCTTTTACGTCAGAAAAACGCACAGTAACATGCGGAGTCCCTCAAGGATCGCCTCTGTCACCAGTGCTGTTTAACATCTATCTTCGTCCTCTTTTTGAGATTATCAGCAGCAAAAAACTGCTCTATCACTCATACGCAGACGACACACAATTGTACTTCCGCATCTGCAATAGACAGGATCACCACCTCAATTTAGAGACTTGCCTCTCCTTGATAGAGGATTGGATGACAAAGAGTCATCTTAAACTCAATGGAGCGAAAACAGAACTTCTCCTGTTTCACGCCAAGCGTAGGAATCAACCTTCAACAGCGTGGACCCCCTCGCCCATTCTGGGCAAGTTCATCACCCCTAGCGCCAAAGTCAAAAGCCTAGGGGTCATTTTTGACTCCTTTATGACAATGGACGCACAAATAGGGTCAGTAGTCAGTGGATCTCACCATCTACTGCGCCTACTACGCAGACTCACTCCGTTCATCCCTAAAGAAGATTTAGCGGTCGTGGTGGGAGCTATTGTTAACTCCAGACTGGATTATGCAAATGCCCTTTACCTCGGCCTCCCCAAGTACCAAATCGCTCGTCTGCAAGTCGTTCAGAATACGGCCGCCAGACTTGTGACTGGGAAAAAACCCTGGGAATCCATCTCACCTTCACTGAGAGCCCTTCATTGGCTGCCAGTTAAAGACAGAATTGCTTTCAAAGCTCTCTGTCTTACGCATAGATGTGTCCATGGGAATGCCCCCCTTTATTTATGCGAAATAATAAAAACGCATAATCCCAATCGCGCGCTGCGATCCACGAATCAGAACCTGCTCCAGGTTCCGAAAGCCAACTTCAAGTCCAAAGGAGAAAGAAGATTCGCGGTCCAAGGTCCAAGACTATGGAATGCTTTACCAACCAGCATTCGGTTGGAGGAGAGCCACCTAGCATTTAGGAAAAAGGTCAAGACTTTTCTCTTTTGATATCAAAGGAGACAGGAACAACAAGCGCCCAGAGGCGATTCAGTTCGCATGTGCCGCGCTATACAAGTTTTCATTCATTCATTCATTCATTCATTCATTCATTCATTCAAGAAGAAGCACATTAAGGTCCTGGAGTGCCTTATCCAGTCTAGTATTGCTCATGAATATTCACATTGCGAATATTCGTTACGAATATTGCATATTCGAGTATTCGCGAATAAATCGAATATCGCGGTGAATATTCGCTATTGCGAATATTCATATTTTTTCAAATTTATTTTTAAAACAGATCACATCCTAGTGATCTCCATCGACGTCTAAAAGCATTGCTGGTATGATTAGAGACCCTGGGCCGAGTAGCTAAGGCGATCCTTTTATGTTGTCGAATATTCGCAATGCGAATATTCGCGAATACTTTCTCTGCCCTTCTGTGTTTTGTGTATAAAAAAAAAAAAAAATTAGCTTTAGTTTAGTCATATAAGTTTGTGTAAGTAGAGTTAGTGTTTAGTGCATATTAGTTTAGTAATCCAGAAAATGATCTCCGTTTTTGCGTGTTGACGAGAATTTCGCAATCAATTTCGCATTCGCATTAGCGAAATTTCGCATCCGCATTAGCGAAATTTCGCAAAAAAATTTTTTTGATAAAATATCACGAATATTCGATATTAACGAATATTTCGCGAATATTCTTCTATATATTCGTGAAATATCGCAAAATCGAATATGGCGTATTCCGCTCATCACTAAACCAGTCTCCATACCTTAATCCCTTAGAAAATATGCGGAGGGAACTGAAGGTTCAAATTACCAAATGTCAGCCTCAAAACCTTAATGTCTTGGAGAGAATTTGCAAAAAGAAGTAGGACAAAATCCCTCCTGAGATGTCATGTGTGCAGACGTGGTGGCTAACTACAAGAAACGTCTGACCTCTGTGATTGGCAACAAGAGTTATGCAACCAAGTACTAAGTCATGTTTTGCAAAGGGGACAAATACTTATTTCACTCATTAAAATGCAAATCAAATTATGCGTTTTTAAAAAAAAAGTTTTTTCTGGATTTTTTATGTTGTTTTTTTGTCCCTCACTGTTAAAATAAACCTACCATTAAAATGATAGACTGATCATTTGTTTTGAATGGGAAAACACACAAAATCAGCAGGGGATCAAATACTTTTTTCCTTCACTGTAGTAGTGGATCCATCCTTGCAAACTTGCCCTGCACACTATTCTGTTCTACTGCAGGTAGACTCATAAATACACAAATTCACCAATGCCAGGGAGACCTCTCAGCTCCTTGACGTTATCCTGGAGTTTCTGGTGTATTGCCACACTCTTGATGTGATGTTTGTTGGTCCACCACTCTTGGGAAGAATGGTTTTGAAATGTCTCTGTTTGTGTCCGAACTCTTTTAAAATAGTTGTGTAACTTATTTTGCTCTGCATTAATAAATGTTCTTGGAGGTCCTCCAAATCTCCTTGTGAGTTTTGCAGTGAGCATTCTCTTAGTACAGAACCTGGAAGCCCCATGGATTTATACGTACAGGGGCTGGGCATTAAGGCCCACCTGCCTTGGCAAATATATTACATGATCAGCAAGAGGTTAAAATCAGACTTTCTAAACAGGTCTGCCTGCCTGTTTCTCAGGCGGATCTAAACGTATCCTCCAGTCTCCCGTTTAGAGCAGCGGATGTCAGCTGTTCGCTGACACCTACCGCCATCCGATCTGATCCTGCCCGCAAAGTCCAAACAGGTGGTGGTCCTGTTTTCCATTCATCTGGTGGATCAAATAGGATCAATTGAAAACAGACAGGTGGTCCGTTTTGCCCAGATTTCCTCATAGAGGAGAGCGTGTCCATGTCCGCTCTGCACAAGCTGAGTAAGCGGAATATGGAGGATGGAGGCGCCCATGTAAAGGGGCCTTAGATAATAAAAACCTAGATTTCAGTTTTTAGTTTTTTTCTGTATAAAGATTTAGAGTTATGAAACCCATGCTACACTTGTATGGACATACCAGCTAGAGCTTGGAGATTCAAGCTATGTTCAGCCTACTCCCACACCTTGCTATAAGGGTTATTGGCTCATTCTATTTAATGTTCAGTAAAGGGCCATGGGTAGAAAGAGAGGGCGGGCAAGAGCCTGACTTTTTGAGCTGTAGTCAATGTTTTAATAACAGAGTAGCACAATGTTTGGGTGTTCCCAGACTGGTGTGGAAGGAAACTAAAGCTGCCTACAAGTATGTGTGCCTATAACAAGGTCCAAGAAATGGTTTGTAAGGAATCAATATACTACTAGTAAGCTTTGAATACATGCATGTAAAATATTAAAGCCTGTAAATTAGCATTATAACCACACAACTGGCATTTTAAAAAACAATGGACAGCAACTACAGCCAAAGTATTATACTAAAGACTGCCTTTAATGTTTCATTGGCTGCATAACTACGGAACATTTTTTCTGATTTTTAAATGCATGAACATTATATAATCTATTAGACACAATTCTCTGACAAACATAATAATGATGAGTTTTTCTCTGCTGTCAGCAGGACTGATGATCTATAAGGTCTTGAAATGACCAGAATATTACTGTGGAAAGTTTTAGTCCTGTGATGGCAGTTGTTCTTGGCAGACTTTTGTTGAGTGGGGGTTTAATCTGAAGTTTAATGTCCTCATAGAAATAGTGAACGCTAATAATTTTTCAGGCAATGTCTACTGTAGATGTATGTCAAGCTCTATCAATCATTTATTTTCTTTTCCTAACTGTGAATTGTAAATGTTACTGTGTAGGTGTGAAAGACAGACAGATTAGTAGAGGTGTATCAACAGAACAAAATAAACATTAAGACAAGAATGTCGCACAATGGGTCATTCATTATACTACGTCCAATAAAACGGCACCGCTTCATCAAGTTTCTTCTTTCCTATATACAATATGCAACTTTTCTTTCTGTTTAGAACACAACTTGTTTTCCTTTCGTTGCCTTATCTGTTATATTCTTTCATAGTTAATAGTGTCATTAAATCATATCCCTATTTTTCAAAAAATAATCCGTACACATCCACTACTCAATGGCCCTGTAACCTGTATTTCATTAAATAATTTCTTACTGTGCTTTACTGTGTCCTTGTAACATCCTTCATTAGCTGAGTGAACTGTAAGCACCCAGCATGGCGCCCGCTGTTCACCTTTTTGGACACCTATTAGAGCCTACAGCTCTAATCAGGTGCTTCAAAAAAATGTCGCTGTAATTCAGGCTCCCGGTGCCCGAAAAGGGGCCTGCTCCTGAATAGGGGGTGGCAGAGACAACCATAGATAGATTCATGCAATGTATGAATCTATCAATGGTGATAGAGGGGTGGCAGGAGAGAGGGGGCAGTGCCTGTGCACCCCTTATGGATGCACCGCCACTGACCAGAACTCCTCTGTAACACTAAACTGATTACCTATAGAGGACATTTAACGCATTGCCTATAGATAATTTAGAGTACTAACGTTTGTTGCCATTTCATGGGCCATTTAATGTGCGCAGATTTAAGGCTTGACATGCTAGGTATCTATTTAAAAGTTTATGACTATCAATTGCAAAATATGTGCTTAAAAAGTATTAAAATGTAGTAATCAGTCATGGGCCCCAGTGGAGAATAGCCAGGCAAGGCCTTGGTGTCAGTGGGATTGCTTCCCTTAAGGGAGAAAACTCCCTCTTTTTATTAGTGTTAGTGAGAGAGATAGTGACACTCAAGAAGGAATAGCTCATCAAATTATTGGTTTCAGTGGGATATTGGCCACCAGTGCAGAATAGCTTCCAAAATCATTGGTGCCAGTGGAAAAGTAAACCCCAGGAAATAATTAGTCCTTCAAATCATTGATGCAAGTGGGATAGTGGCCTCCAGTGGAAAATAGTCCCTCAAATCAATGGTGTCAGTGCAATAGGGGACCCCAGGGGAGCATGCCCCCTCAAATCATTGGTGTCAGTGGAAAAGTAAACCCCAGGAAATAATTAGTCCTTCAAATCATTGAAATCATCAAATCAAGTGGGATAGTGGCCTCCAGAGGAAAATAGTCCCTCAAATCATTGGTGTCAGTGGAATAGGGGACCCCGTGGGAGCATGCCCCCTCAAATCATTGGTGTCAGTGGAATAGGGGACCACAGGGGAGCATGCTCCCTCAGATCATTTGTGTCAGTGGTGTTGCTTAACTTACCTTATGACTGGAGTCATTGGCATCCACAGATAAAGATTGATTATCCCACGTGCTGTCGGCCAGTGCCTCATCTATTGATGTATTTTTGTGTGCAGGTGCAGCAGTGCCAGAACTGTTTTAGATCTGTCAGGTGCCAATAAGCCTGCCCATGAAGTAAATAGAGCTAAGGTACTTCTATTCCAAAAGTAGTAGTAGCAATGGTATCCTGGCTTTTTCATGACATGGCAGGTGTGGACCCACTGGAGGAACCTCCGACCCTTTGTAAAGCTATTGACAGCCTGGCCTGACAGTTGTAGTGGTCAGAGTAGTCAGAAATCTATTGCTCAGCAATAGGGAGGCTGTGGCCTGGCAGCTGACCATGGTTTAGTGAATGAGGACCACTGAGGTAATGAAATAAGCTGTGCTTTTGTCAGGCTTGGAATCCAAATCCTGATTTAATTACAGAGGTAGGTTTACACTTCAGAGTTCTCTGTTGAAATCTGGCAAAACAGACTAAAAAATTGAATAATGTAATTATTATGGGTCAAATGAGAGGTGGCAGATCATGTTTTTTACCCTTCTAAGTCTCATTGTCAACACATAGTCGTTTATGTGCAACCAAGAAATGTTATTAATGTAATATGAATTGTTGTTGCTGTGACTATAATGTATAATACAATTGTGAGCGTATAAATCATATATTATGCACACTTTGCATAACTATCTTAACTATGAAAACTACATTTTACATAAAAAGCATCCATAATCTTCTTTGATACCACATTTTAAACCATTAATTGTAATGAGCCTGAGCTTGAACTGTATGTACCTGGTGTGCTAACACCAGTGTTAATCCCCTTCCACTGTACGCAGCAACCAAATTCAGACCTTCCTAGATAAAGTTACACTTGAAACCATTTTTTTTTCAATGTGGTTAACAACAAAGATGACCAAAACAAAGGTCATGTAACAGTACAGTATCAATATTCATCTAGTGATTTGGGGTCCAAGATTAGTCATTGAGCATTGGGTGGGTGGTGGTCTGTCTAAAACTTATTAGCACATGGAGGAAGGCAGAATGACTTTTGACAATGAGATGTGGGGAATACCTTTAGAAGCCTTAAACACAACCGTTTTTCGGTTTGTAAAAAATGTTGAAGTTTTTAATGGTCTAGAAAAAACAAAGATTGTTAAAATGGCCTTGCCTACACACGATCGTGAAAAATAAATGCTCTAGCAAAGCGTGGTGACGTACAAAATGTACGACGGCACTATAAAGGGGAAGTTCCATTCGGATGGCGCCACCCTTGGGGTTGCTTTTGCTGATTTTGTGTTAGTAAAAGACGATTTGTGGTTTTCAGTCTGTTAGGCCGCGTACACACGTACGAGAACCTCGTCGGGCTAAACTCATCGTTCCGCCCGACGAGGTTCTCGGCCGGCCGTCGAGTTCGTCGACCAGGCTGTCGAAAAAGGCGTCGAGCCATTAGTCCCGATGGCCCATTGAGGAAATAGAGAACCTGCTCTCTATTTTGGCTCGATGCCTTGCTCGGCAGTTTGCTCGGCGAAAACGTACACACGATCGAGCTTCTCGGCAGAATATGGATCCCAGCGAGCTTCTCGCTGGATTCTGCCGAGAAGCTCGGTCGTGTGTACGGGGCCTAACAGTGTGATGAATGTGCTATCTCCATTACGAACGCTAGTTTTACTCATAACTTGCTTCTGAGCATGCACGTTTTTTTCACGTCGTTAAAGCCCACACATGACAATTTTTTATGACGTTAAAAAAAACGTGAAAAATTTGAGCACGTTCGAAATTTTTAATGCCCATTTTTTACATCGTAAAAAATGCTCTGGAGCCCACACACGATAGTTTTTAATGACATTAAAAAGAAACGTCATTTTTTACAACACGAAAAGCAGTCGTGTGTATGGGGCATTACTGTTAGATAATAAAGAATGGTCCAATATTGCTTTAAAAGTTTCACTTTTCCATTACCGAAAAAAGAGGGGAATATCTCCCTACTCTCCGCGCTGGTCTATATTCTGCATAGGGGACTACTAAAGAACAAGCCCTTGAAGTTTTTTCTAACCATTCACAGATAGGGTAACAGGGCTGTATGCTTAATAAACAGAAAATGGGCGCCAAGGACCAACATGAAAAAGTAATATGCATTTACCGAACTAAGTCAGTTTTAGAGCTTGTTATATTGCCGTACTAAGGACCTTTTTTCCAATCATCTATTGGCAGATCTGTACTGTATTGTAGTGTCATAAATCTCCATTGGTAAGTATCAATAACTGATTGTGTTATCTGTCAGTGCAAAATAATACATGTAAAATGTATACAAACAAAATAAATCCTTATACTATTGCAAAAAAAAAATCAAAGGTTTGTCCTGTGCTGCACAAAAATACAATAGCTACCTTGTTTCCCTCAACACACTTTTGTCATCAAAAAAGTATTGTATTTATTCTCAAATCAATCATCTCATCTAGCACCTGTCTCTCCATGTCTCATTGTCTGTTCCTATAACGTTGCCTTTGAATACCCAACCATCTGCAACAGCTTACCTGTATTTCCATGCCTCATTGACTGTCCAAATGTCATCTTCAGACATATTATTTTTGTCTCTAACATCCAATTTCAAACCCTCTTGGTCTTTTTTTTTATCCTGCCAGGGCTACAGTATATTGGCAACAGAGTTTTACAACTTCACATAATTTTGCACAATGTTTTTTTAATTGCAAGTTAATTATTAGAAACAAATTAGGCTAATATCGCAAAGCTGACCTAGTTTTAGCTAGTTTCCTGAATTCTGATCTATATATATATATATATTTATATATATATATATTACTACAAATTTTCTGTATGTGAAGAAGCAACTAGTTAATTAATCGCATTGGAGTTTGTGTCCCGTTTTTTTTTTAAGATAGAGATATCTATGACAGACTTATTGTGGCTCAGCTAAGCGACCTACTTGCAATAATTGTAGAATTTCTTTATTTATTTTATTTCTGCTTAAATATGGATGCAAATTGGGTCTTACTCACAAAATATCACATGGAAACATAAGGAGAGTTAAAGGGGTTGTAAAGGTAAATTTTTTTCCTAAATAGCTTCCTTACCTTAGTGCAGTCCTCCTTCACTTACCTCATCTTTCGATTTTGCTTTTAAATGTCCTTTTTTCTTCTGAGAAATCCTCACTTCCTGTTCTTCTGTCTGTAACTCCACACAGTAATGCAAGGCTTTCTTCCTGGTGTGGAGTGTCGTGCTCACCCCCTCCCTTGAACTAAAGGAGAGTCAATGTATATAAGTGTATATACACTTATATACGTCTGGCCAAATTCAGTGTAAAAGGTTTACTGGGTAGAGTAATTATAGATTTAGTAGTGATAACCCAACTACAGTATAGGCTTCAAAATTGGATTTTTCAACTATTCTGATCACTTTTTTCTTCAATTTAATCTCTCAAAATCAGAGGAAACCAGTGGAAATGGTAAAAAAATGTATTGTTTGATTGATAATTGATATTATATCAAAACATTATTTGGGGAGGTGCAGTGTGGTGCAGCGTCAGTAAACACTCAGAGACCAGATGTAACTACAAAACTGCATTTTAGTACAGTCCAAACAAACACAACTACCCAGGAGGGAGAGAACCAGACCGGGTGCGCTCACATAATGTCGCAGAGAGCAGCAGAAAGTGGGTGTGACCAGAGTTAGAATTCAGCCTGGCCGGTCTACGCCCAAATGGGGGAGGCTCCCAAAAAGAATAGGGTATCCCTGCTCATTCTCTCCTCTTCAGGAACCCCTATCACTGTTACTGTCCCTGTCAAATGGTTGACATGTCCCTACACTACCCACACACAGAATGTGTGCCAAGCCTAGGAGCCAGGCCTTAAATAAGCTCTGCCTGACCTAAGATGGCTTCCAGAGTCACATGGGTGGCAGCATCCAATTGGATTGGTTCTCCAGTGACCCAGGAATACATAGAGGAACCATGTTGCTCTTTATTTCCCCTCCAACTGCAATGTCGCTGTGGCTGAGTGCACTTGCCTACAAATAACTTAATTGAAAGATTGGATCAATATGTATACAGTAAAACCTTGGATTGAGAGTAACTTGATTTGAGAGCATTTTGAAGGCAAGCTAATTTTTTTAATACATTTTTACTTGATATACAAGCAATGTCTTGATATACAAGTAGCATCATGACACAACTGAGTGTTAAATGAAAAGAGAGGTGCCTCTAAGTGTAGCAGTATGGTTACATTTAATGAAGGTACAACATTTAGCAACATGGTTGATGATTAATACAGGCACATCTAAGTATGCAGGCATCTGGGGTAAAGCTGTCCACATAGACCGTCCTCTGCACCACCATAGATGTCATCCCTTCCATGCTGCCGTCCATGAGCGCTTCAAGCCTCGCTTTCAGATCGCTCTAATGCAGGGTAATCTTCCCGGTCATGATTGCAGACTGACAGCAGTGAGAGCCGGCGGTGCAGAGGACGGTCTATGGGGACAGCTTTACCTCGGCTGACTGCATACTTAGATGTGCCTCTTTTAATCATCAACCATGTGAGCTGCTAAATGTTGTACCTTCATTAACCACCATATCACCAAGGACGTCCATGGCTTTGTGCGGGGATATCTGACTGATGCCTGCAGCTAGAGGCATCATTCAGATATCGCCGTCTTCAGCCTGCGATTCTGTGCACCATAAGAATGATCAAACTGGCGGTGCCATCGGGGGCCCGGAGAGCGAATTGGCCGGCGATCGCTGAAGAACCATAGAAATGACTGGTGACTAGACAGTCACAGTCATCTCTATGAACGTCGGAGGACCGGGCGCGACGTTATGACGTCGCGCCCGATACCCGGAAGTAAACAAAGGCGCAATCGCGGCTGTCTACATGTGATCAGTGATTTTTTTTTTCACCGATTTCATGCTTGTAAGCCTGGAGGAGCTCCATAAAGAGGACCTGTCACAGTGATTCCTATTACAAGGGATGTTTACATTCCTTGTAATAGGAATAAAAGTGATCAATTTTTTTTTTTAAAAGTGTAAAAATAAAAAAATGAAGTAAAAAAAAAAAAACGCCCCTGTTCCGGTCGCTCGCGTGCAGAAGCGAACACGCATGCAAGTCCCGCCCACATATGTAAACACCGTTCATACCCCACATGTGAGGTATCATCGCGTGCGTTAGAGTGTGTGCAACAATTCTAGCACTAGACCTAGTCTGTAACTCAAAAATAGTAACATGTAAAAAAAAATTAAGCGACGCCTATGGAGATTTTTAAGTACCGAAGTTTGGCGCCATTCCATGAGTGTGCGCAATTTTAAAGTGTGACATGTTGGGTATCTTTTTACTCGGCGTAACATCGTCTTTCACATTATACAAAAAAATTGGGCTAACTTTGCTGTTTTGTTATTTTTTAATTCATGGAACAGTTTTTTTTCCCTAAAAAAGGCGTTTGAAAAATTATTGAGCAAATACTGTGCGAGAAAAAAAGTTGCAATGACCGCCATTTTCTTCCCTAGGGTGTCTGCTAAAAAAAAATATATAATGTTTGGGGGTTCTGATTAATTTTCTAGCAAAAAAAAATAGATTTTTACATGAAGGAGAAAAGTGCCAAAATAGGCCCGGTGATCAAGTGGTTAAAAGTAACAATATTGCTACACTTAAAGGCATCTCTCTACCTTTTTATACTCTGTAGTTCCTTCTGGATTTTGCTTCTAATCCTCTTGTGGTGGCTGCCATTTGTGGATGGACATTTTATGGTTACACAATCTATCACATTGCAAAAATCTTTTAATATAGACTATAAACTGAAGGACTTATGAATAAACGGTAGTGGAACAAATCATCTGAGATTCCATTATTTCTCGTGGGGTAGTTCTTCTCGGCGGGTGCCAAGCTCCGACTCACATAGGCAACAGGCCGTAGTTCTTGATATAGCACCCCGCCTAACCCATCTCGACTGGCGTCAACGTGTAGTTCATATGGTTTGGTTGTATCTGCATAGGCCAGAACTGGGGCAGTTGTTAGACTCCACTTCAGCTGCCTAAACGCCTCTTCGCATTGGCAAGTCCACTGTTCCTGAATGAACTCTCTGGGTTTTCTGGGCCCTCCAGCTGGTCTGACAGCCCTTTTAGGAGCAACAATAACACAAAAACCTCCCGCGCTCTGGTGTTCTGCCAAAACTGGGTACAGCAGTGTAATCTAACGGCAAAGTCTGAAGTCTTGCAGCCCGCCACAGAATAAAAGGGTATTCATATGGCTAAAACAAAAAGAAAAGAAAGGAGGGCACACCGACCTAGTGCATTACCACTATTTTTTTTTTTTATTAACCACTTAAGGACCGCCTACTGCACATTTACGTCGGCAGAATGGCACGGCTGGGCACATCAACGTATATATACGTTGGTTTTAGTACCCAGCCGTGGGTCGCGGGCGCGCGCCCGCGACCCAGTCCGAAGCTCCAGGACCGGGACCGCGGGATTCGCGGACCCGATCGCCGCTGCAGTGCGGCGATCCGTCCCTGGAGCGGAAGAACGGGGAGAGCCGTGTGTACACACGGCTTCCCCGTGCTTCTCTGTGGCCGGAGCATCGATCGCGTCATCCCTGTAATAGGGGGACGCGATCGATGACGTCACACCTACAGCCACACCCCCCTACAGTTGTAAACACACACATTAGGGCACACATTCCCTACAGCGCCACCTGTGGTTAACTCCCAAACTGCAACTGTCATTTCCACAGTAAACAATGCAATTTAAATGCATTTTTTGCTGTGAAAATGACAATTGTCCCAAAAATGTGTCAAAATTGTCCGAAGTGTCCGCCATATTGTCGCAGTCACGAAAAAAATCGCTGATCGACGCTATTAGTAGTAAAAAAAAAATAATTAATAAAAATGCAATAAAACTATCCCTTATTTTGTAAACGCTATAAATTTTGCGAAAACCAACCGATAAACGCTTATTGCGATTTTTTTTACCAAAAATATGTAGAAGAAAACGTATCGGCCTAAACTGAGGAAAAAAAATGTTTTTTTATATATTTTTGGGGGATATTTATTATAGCAAAAAGTAAAAAATATTGCATTTTTTTTTAAATTGTCGCTCTATTTTTGTTTATAGCGCAAAAAATAAAAACCGCAGAGGTGATCAAATACCACCAAAAGAAAGCTCTATTTGTGGGAAAAAAAGGACGCAAATTTTGTTTGGGAGCCACGTCGCACGACCGCGCAATTGTCTGTTAAAGCGACGCAGTGCCGAATCGCAAAAACCCCTTGGGTCATTTGCCAGCGTATTGGTCCGGGTCTTAAGTGGTTAAAGATAGAATAAAAAGCAATAGTCCTACTCACAAAGGAAATCGAGTGAACGCTTTTCAGACAGCTGGACTGGACCTTGCGGCACCTGCCAGTAGAACATCAAACATCTGAACGGCTCCCTTTTAGGGTCATCATCTTCCTCCTCACTTTTCAGTAGCTCATTGAGTGGGCGAGCTATCTTAGCGAATCTCTCAACAAATCTTTTGTAGTAGGAGCAGAACCCCAGGAATGACCTGAGTTCAGTCACATTAGTGGGCTTCAGCCAGGAAGTGACGGCTTCCAGCTTCTGGGGGTCTGTGGCCACTCCGTCGGCAGACACAATGTGACCAAGGTAGTTGACCAAGGGTTGATAAAACTGGCACTTCTCCAAAGACAGCTTCAACCCCTCATCATAGAGTCTTTTCAGGACCTTCTCCAGACACTCTTCATGCTCTTCCAGGGTATTCCCGAAGATGATGTCATCTAAGTACACCAACACCTCTATAAGGTTCATGTCACCCATGGTCTTCTCCATGAGCCTTTGGAAAGTGGCTGGAGCACCAGACAAACCCTGAGTCATGGGGTCAACCTCAAAGAACCCCACCGGGGTGATAAAGGCAGTTTTCTCCCTATCCTCAGGATGCATGGGGATTTGATTGTACCCGCTCTTCGGGTTCAGTACGCTAAACCACTTAGCTCCTGACAGGCTCTGCAAAGTGTCTTCTATCCGTGGGGTGGTATACTAGTTGTGAATGGTCCTTTTGTTAAGTGTTCTATAGTCGATACAAAGCCTCAGTGATTCATTCTTTTTCCGTACCACCACTATCGGAGAAGCGTATAGGCTCCGGGACTCTCGGATGATACCTGCTTTCTTCAATTCTGCCAATTGTTCACCCAGGTCTTCCAAGTCCTCTACAGGAACCTGTCATACTCTCTCTCTCTGAATGGCTTATCTTCTTGCAGATGGATGCGGTGTTGAGCGCTCTTGGCACGCCCCACATCGAATTCACTCTTTGAGAATGCGGTCTGCCATCTCAAGAGCTGAGTATTGGCTGATTCTTTCTATTCCGGAGAGAGAGGAGTGTTCTTCGGATAGAACTCCTCTACCGGTATCCCACCCTTTTCTCCCCATACCAAATCAGACGGTGAGACTGGGGTGGCCGTGTTCACCTGGCCCAACAACATCCGAGCTGGCATCTTCACAGGTGAGGTGGTTATGTTGCGAACACTAACTAAAACCATCCCATGACTTCTCTGCAACACCTTAGTTGGAACCACTTCAGGAATTATTTTAACGCCCATGTCTTCTTTCTGGCTGTGAGCCTCAAGAACGATGACAGGGACTGGTTGCTTCCAATTAACCTTGAATAATGCTCTTAAGCAGACTAGTTATACGGCGGGACGGTGGCACTGCTGGGCGAGAACAGGTAGCTCTACGTCCTATCTTTTTCGGCCGCTAGGGGGCGCGCGCGCGCCGTCGCCGGCCCGCGCGCACGTCCGCGCGCCCCACGAGTCACGCTCGTTCATTACAGAGCGGGGAACGAGAGCTATGTGTGTAAACACATAGCTATCGTTCCTGTCAGCGGGGGAAACGCTGATCTCCACTTCATACAATGATCAATCATTGATTCCCCCTAGTGAGGCCACCCCCCATACCGTTAGAACACACCAGGAACACACTTATCCCCTTCCCTGCCCCCTAGTGTTAACTCCTTCGCTGCCAATGGCATTTTTATAGTAATCCAATGCATTTTTATAGCATTGATCGCTATAAAAATGCCAATGGTCCCAAAAATGTGTCAAAATTGTCCGATGTGTCCGCCATAATATCTCGGTGCTGAAAAAAAAACGCTGATCGCCGCCATTACTAGTAAAAAAAAATATTAATAAAAATGCCATAAAACTACCCCCTTTTTTGTAAACGCTATAAATTTTGCGCAAACCAATCAATAAACGCTAATTGCGATTTTTTTTAACGAAAAATATGTAGAAGAATATGTATCAGCCTAAACTGAGGAAAAAAAAAGTTTTTTTAGATATTTTTTGGGGATATTTATTATAGCAAAATGTAAAAAATATAGATTTTTTTTCGAAATAGTCACTATAATAAAAACCGCAGAGATGATCAAATACCACCAAAAGAAAGCTCTATTTGTGGGAAAAAAAGGATGCCAATTTTGTTTGGGAGCCATGTCGCACGACCGCACAATTGTCAGTTAAAGCAACGCAGTGCCGAATCACAAAAAGTGCTCTGGTCAGGAAGGGGGTAAATCCTTCCGGGGCTGAAGTGGTTAACATGGGGTGCACACTTGTGGTTGAAGTGTCCTACTCTTGGACAAGAGGTGTTAACAGTCTTCTGACAGGATCAGCATTAGTCCGGATAAAGAGGGAACTTCTTCGGCCCCTCTGATACTTCATCGCTGGGTAGAACAATTGGCTTGGCGGTCAACAGGGCCATCATCTCTATCAGTTGTGACACTTGAGTCTTACGAAGCTCAACCTGAGGGTCGCCATCAGCTGCACTGATCATCCTGACCCTGACAACAGATTGTGGCTTTCCTTTTTGTTTTCCAGCATGGCCTTCTCTTCGCGGACTATCCCAATCAGATCTGGATACTTCAAGATGCCACCATCTTGCCGGGTTCTCAATAGGAGGGTGATGGGGTCCAAGGGCTGGGCACCCCTCAAGACTTGCTGTGCTCGGAATTCATCGACCTTCCGAGGGTCTAGACTCTTCTTCAGAAAGATTTTGGTGTATAATTTTATCCAAACGTCTCATGTACTCCGACAGCTTCTCTCCCACATTTTGGTAAGTGTGCTCCAACTGGTAAATAAGATCAGAAGCTTTCTCTGTGCGTCCAAACACATCTTGCAGAATGTTCAGATAGTTCTGAGCAACACAATCTCACTTGTTGAGCTTCAAATTGTGGATGGCTTCTGAGGTAGGCCCTTTCAAGCTCTCTGTGATACTCTGTTTCTTGTGGGTCTCAGGAATGTCCCATTCATCCAAGGCTTGTGTGGACTGGTCCAGCCCCTCTTCAAAGCTGTCCTCCCCTGTAGGCAATGCTGTATCCTGGCCTAGGCCAACATGGTCTAGGCCTAGGGCAGGACTTTGCAGGGGGCAGCACGGAAAGTGTCCCCGTTGGCTTGTGCTACACTGTTGGTGTAACGCAAGCTGTTTCTAATTTTTACTGTCCTATCATCCTGGACCACAAACCTTCCTCACTGTGCTATATGTTTTCTGCTGCCCCATTGGCATGGTTATATCTTCTTAGTCCTCTCCATTAAATTATCAGAAATTTGTGCTTGAAGTAGAACTATAGGCAACACTTTTTTTTTCATTTTGGATAGAGTAAGGGAGGGTTATAGCCCCTGTCAGTTTATTTTTTTACCATCCCTGTCCCATTGCAGAGATTTCCCTTCACTTTCTACCTCATAACTAAACAGGAAGTGATAGGAAATTTATGCAAATTAAGGGAATTCATTCCCCCCACCCAGGCAACAAGTGTCCCCACTCGAAAATGTCAGGGTGGGTCTTAAACAGAAAGAGCTGTGGCCTTGACAGGAAAGGGGTGGGTCATATTTAAATTAAGGGGTACATGAGTTTAGTCAGGCCTAGGGCAGCACAAAACCTAATTACACCACTGCCTGTAGGCACTGGTTGTCTTCCAGAGAAAACCCTGAGCTTCCGATACCCAGTTGCCGAGTATGTTGGAGGGTCTCTCTGACGTTTTGAAACAAAGTCTCCCAGGGCAGCAAAGAGTTCCTGTCAAACCGTGGCCAGAGGTGATGGGGAGGGAACTTCCTCTCTATTTTATTCAGCTTGACTGGGGGAGGTAGGGCCCTCCTCTGGAACGTTCAGGTGGATTATACAAAGCTCTGTCTTGTTAGCCAATTGCACACTGGCTCCTTTGACGTTTTCAGGGATTCCTTGTTTCCACTCAAGTAGTGCATAGGTGCGAGAGGTCCCATTTTTTTGACAGCAATCACCCATGCCTTCCTGTCTGGGGATATTGTCTTCACAGCTTGGCTAATTTGTTCCTCAGCCCAGGCCTTCCCTGGAAGTTTGATCACCACACTCGATTCTCAGCATCTGCCTTCTTCCTCACACAACTGGATAGCAGCAGCAGGGTCCATCCTGGTGCTTATAGGTAAGTTGATTGCAGAGCAACAGAAATCCCGGATGATGAGCCCCACGTATAGCAAACACATAGGGAGCTGCTTTTGTTTTTTCAGTCCGTTACTCAGCCATTCAACCCCAATGAACTGTCCCAGCCCCTCCAATCCCCTCTGGCACACCTAGTAATGTGATTAAGGGAATAACTCAACAGGAATACATAACACGGTTCTGTTTGTAGTTTACTTGAAGAAAAGTAAAGTTCAGGTTAACATTAGTCAGCCAGGACCTGTGTAATTATCCCAGGCCGGCCTATGATACCTCTACTACCATCCAGTGAAATTATCTCAATATCTCTGTGGACAATATTTGGATGTGGTATTCTTTGAAAAGCATTAAGGGTTCCTGGGCAAAGCCCCCTCACCAAATCCTGTACAAAGTCAGCGGTCCTCATCTGAATGATTGATCGATCTTAAATGCAGGTGTGTCACAGTGGCATTCAGTCCTTGAGCTGTTGCAGGGTGTCCTTCTTTAGCATGGACAGTCTGTTCCTCTGGGCTGGAGCTGCATGAACAATCTGTTCCTCTGGGCTGGAGCTGCATGAACAAACTTTTCCCCTGGGCTGGAGTTGCATGCTGTGTGCCCCTTGGTAGGCCGCAATTCCACACACACACATAGAGTGCAGGAGATGCTCTCCTGATGGGGTGCAGGCACAAAGAGGCTCCAGCCTTTGCTGCTGCCTGATGATTGGCTCAGACTCCTCCAATAGGGAGTTTACAAACAAGAAATTCTGAGTGTCTGTGTGTGAAGAGAGAAGGGGGGGGGGGGTTTAAAAAGCCCACACTGCTGCAGCAGACAGCTGTTCCCTAATAGATTAGATTAGTCTGGAGAAGTACCTGCTACAATAGTATTCTAGAGAAGCATGGAGAGTCACCCATTTATTCTCTTGAGCATCTGTCCCTGAAGAATTCTCTGAGCATGCCTGGGCTGCATGCACCTAACTGACATTTAACCTGTCTCTACCATCTTTCTCTGTAGTTTACTGCAAAGAAACTTGAACGGTGGATAGGGCTGGGGTTGGCGATTCAGGGGTTCAGGATACTGCAGAAATTATATTAAGTATCAACAGGAGAACCAACCTTTAGACAACCCCCTGCAGGGATTGGCTGAAGTATAATAAATATTCATAACAGACTGATTTACTCTACTGCTCTATCTTCCTTAAGCTTCTTCCAGAAACAGACAGGAGCAATCAATCACCCAGCCTAGGAAACCCTGACCAGAGTAAAAAAACTGATCCTTGCTCGACTAACTATGGTGAGGTGAAAACTACATTTAGAGGCAAGGCACTACATCTATAGAAGCCTTACATGCCTAACCTTTTCCCTTCAGTAGTGTCAACCCCTTTCCAGTTTTCTGGTCCTACCTGTACAAAGTGCAATTCAAACTTAACACATTTTACTATTATTCATCACAAAACAATGTTACTTTGGCTGTATATCAAATAGGCATGACAAAGTTATATTATACTGTATGGATAAAAGTACACAAGGACATTGTGATTTGCTCATTTATCTACAGCTTTGTCACAGAATAAAGGGCCTCTGAATAAAATACATGGACAGATGACTTATTACTAAAAGCCTCACTGAAAATGATTAGACTGATTTCATAAATTGAAAACAGTGTTAGTTATAAAAGTCAATTACCTTGACACTAACAGCTTTTCAGTGACATAAATGACATCACCAATCATACCAAGACTCCGGATTCTTGTGATGAAAAATTGGCAAAAGCGTGTGATGATAACTAAGGAATACAGGCCAACAATAACTTATGCACCTGTGTACATTTATTATTTATGAAGTCTGCAGTAATAGATGGCATGTCTGTCTATTTGACTTATTAGTAAATGTGTCCAGAATAAATGGTGAATTAGAACAAACTTCACGGAAATGACTTTTACTGACATATTTTTTTCAACAAAGTATTGATTTTTTTCTCCCATTTATAATTAAAATTATATCAAACATTTTGATCAGTCATTGTCAGCCAATCACAATACAGATGCCTGTAGATAATAGAATATGTGATGATAAAGCAGGTCCAGACAATAAAGACATTATTAACTAAACTGCTAATGCTATTAAGGAATCAGTTGAATCAGTTAACAGTGCTTAGTGTAATGATAGCCAAAACGTTTGTTTTGTTTTTTTGTTTTGGATACAGTAGTGAAGGGTTTAAACCCCTGTAAGCAGAGCTTTTTTTCTCAGAAAATAGGTGCAGGAACTCAAATACGACCCGTTCAGATTTCACAAACAGTAGAAGGGTCTTAAATGGGCATTAAATAACAGAATTGCATTACATACAGAGTGCAGAGTTCAGGGGGTTACACACAGAGTGCAGACCTGTCACTTGTAAACACAGAAACCAGACTTCTGTGTTTACAAGTGATTGTGGTGAGCAGACACCAAAGGGTCTGAGCCAGAGGTGGTGGAACTGAGTTCCCCCAAGTTCCCCCTGAAAAAAAGCCATGCCTGTAAGTATATACAGTAAAACCTTGGATTGCAAGCATAATTTGTTCCGGAAACATGTTTAATCCAAATCACTTGTATATTAAAGTGAACTTCCCCATAAGAAATAATGGAAACTCAGATGATTAGTTCCGCAACCATTTATTCATAAGTCCTTCAGTTTATAGTCCATATAAAAAGATTATAGCAATATGACCAGGTTGTGTAACCATAAAATGTCCATCCACAGTCGATAGCCTCCCCAAGGGGATTAGAAGCAAAATACAGCAGGAGCTACAAAGTATAAAAAAGAAGAGAGGCGCCTCTAAGTGTAGCAACATGTGGCTAAATATTGTACCTTTATTAAATGTAACTATATTGCTACACTAAGGCCTCGTACACACGATCAAATCTGTCCGCTGGACTGTTTCAGCAGACAGATTCGATCGTGTGTACGGCCGAGCCGACGGATTTGGCCACCCGACAGATTTCAAAGCATGCTTTGAAATCTATCGGGTGGGAATCCGTCCGCCCGACATGTCTGCTGGTTAGTACACTTACCAGCAGACATGTCGTCCCGAACCGCCGCCGAATGGATTTGGCGCATGCGCGGAAGTGTTTTACTTCCTGGTGCGGTGACGTGGCGGCGTCAACGTCACCGCCACGTCACCGACACGTCAGCGCGCTCTCTGCTGGCGTGGATTTTGGTTTGCTCGTGTGTACACACGAGCAAACCAAAATCCCAGCAGACAGATTTGTTCAAATCTGTCGGACGGACAGATTTGAACAAATCTGTCTGCTCGTGTGTACGAGGCCTAAGAGGCGTCTCTCTTCTCTTTTATATTCAGTTGTGACATGACGCTACTCTTATATTAAGACATTGCTTGTATATCAAGCCAAATTTATTTAACAATTTTGCTTGTCTTGCAAAACGCTCTCAAACCAAGTTACTCATAAACCAAGGTTTTACTGTACACTATTTTTGTCCCTTTGGGTAAACCTTTCTTCACTCCCTGTCCCAAAAACTAAACAAGTTTTAAGAGGAAATCTTTACAAAGTGATGGAAACGCTCCTCTTAGACAGTTGTCAAAAGAACAGAGGGTCTCCATTAATCACTTCAGCCCAGGGAGGTTTTACCCACTTCCTGACAAGGCCATTTTTTGCGATAGGGAACTGTGTCACTTTAACTAACAATTGCATGGTCGTGCGATGCTGTACCCAAAAAAAATTGATTTCCTTTTTCCCCACAAAAAGAGCTTTCTTTTGGGGGTATTTGATCACCTCTGCAGTTTTTATTTTTTTAGGGCTGTTACTGATCAACATTTTTGTGTTCGATTAATCTTTTTTTTTTTTTTTTTTATCGATTAATCGACTAATTTCGAATAATTATAATGCACATACAGATCCAACTACTTTTAGCTGATCTCCTTGCAGGCTGATTCCCAGTGCAGCTACCAACCACTGGAAAAATGGATAGCAGGATACAAAAAACACACAAAGGCAGCGCTCAATGGGAATAGCCTTAAAACTTTTATAGTCTTCAAGTAGGCAAACAAATAAATATTACACTGGAGATAAAATCGATGTAGCTACATAAACTGTAAAATGGTAATACCAAACGGTACCAAAAGCAGTCATAAAAACATGTAGCTAGGTATGATACTGGTATAAAAATGTCTACAACGATACCACTGCTGAATCCAGATGAGGAGGGGTTAACATCAGTCCGTCGGCATGTAGATGTCCCATGAAGGGAACTATCACAACTCCCAGTGGATGGCTGTAAAATCCCAAGGTTGATAGAGGGAAGTGATAGAGGGAAATGTAACAGCCCTTGCGTGTCGCAGATAGTAAGGTCCCATCGGCATTTTTTAACTATAAACAAAAAAAAGAATGACATTTTTGAAAAGAAAATATATTTTCCAGACCTTAAAAGCCCTATACAGGTCATCAGTTAGAGATAACTGTGAATAATGACCTTAGAATCATTGGGCCAGATTCACGTACATCGGCGCATTTTTTGACTGGCGTAGTGCACCTCCTTTACACTAGACTGCCACAATGTAGCGGCACAATCACCGTATTCTCTTTTGATTTGCGCAGAAATTAGCGCCGGTGCAACATAATTTCAGAGGCGTAAGGCGGAGTAATTCAAATTGGGAAGGACGTGGGCGTGTTACATTGAAATGAGCCGTGACCCCATGCAAATGAAGGGCCGGCCGGCTCGCGCATGCGCGCATGAAGCAGACCATGGTCAGCACCTCTGTGCGCATGCTCACAACTCGGGAACGGCGCAATCAGTGAAATTGGCAACTTTGTGAACTACGCAGACAGCATAAATAGACACACACAAACGCACTTCATTTGCAAAAGTACATCCCTTTGTACCCCTCCCTATACAGCAAGGTGCTTTTGTTCTGTTGTTTGTTGCGTTGTGACTTGTCTTTGTTATATTTGTTGACTGTTTGATCTAGTGTTTTGTAGAATATATTTGAAAGTGTTTTTTGGTGACTGCTTGTGAGACTTTTTGGTTGATAGATTTTGGTTTGTTTGTTTTGTTGCTTGATTTTTCCTGCTTGTTTTTGTGAGTGATTTTTGTTGATTGTTTGGGAGAGTTGTTGTATGAGTATGACTGAGAGGAAGAGGAAGTTGAATTTTACTTTGGGGGAGAAACAAATAATTGCCCAGGCCATTACCCAATATGGGCGTTTCCTCCACGGCCCAGAGAGTGCCAACACCACCCTGGCCAGGAGGCGGGAGATTTTGCAGCACATTACTGACCAGGTGAATGCAGCGGGGGGGGGGGGAGAACCCGGACACGCGCAGGGATCGAAAAGAAAATCAATGACCTCCGGCGTTTGGTCCAAAAGAAGCTGGCCAAAATGGCAGCCCATGCCAGGGGCACAGGAGGGGGCCATACCCTGTTAGGCCTCGTACACACGAGGGGATATGTCCGCTGAAAACGGTCCGATGGACCGTTTCAGCAGACATCTCCGCTCATGTGTATGGGCTAGCGGACAGATTTCTCCACCCGACAGATTTCAAAGCATGCTTTGAAATCTATCCGGTGGGAATCTGTCCGCCCGACATGTCTGCTGGTTAGTACACTTACCAGCAGACATGTCGTCCCCCACCGCCGCCGCGCCGCCGCCGAATGGATTCGGCGCATGCGCGGAAGTGTTTAACTTCCTGGTGCGGTGACGTGGCGGTGACGGGGCGGCGTCAACGTCACCGCCGCATCACCGCCACGTCACCGCGCCGTCCGGCGGCGGGGAATTTGATCCGATGGTGTGTACACGCCATCGGATCAAACTCCCGATCGGACATATCCGATGGAAATGGTCCGCGGACCGTTTTCATCGGATATGTCCGATCGTGTGTACGAGGCCTTAGGCTGACAGCGGAGGAGCGTGCGGTGGCCCAGACCTTTCATAGACAACAGGTGGAGGGCCTGCCTGGCTATGACTCCAGTCATGAAGCCGTGATGCCAGGTAAGGTTTTTTTTCCCTATCAGGTGTGTAGCATGTGAGGGGGGGGGGGGGTGAAAGGGAATCTGTGGCAAGTGTGTGGATCCTCCAACCGGTGAATGTTTTGTGTCATCCACAGATGTGCAGGAGGGTGCTGGGCCATCTGGGCTGACCGCACCATCCCCAGGACAACAGCCTGATGAGGACCCCCCGACAAGGCCGGAGTCCTCAGAGGAGGTTGAAGAGGAGGAGGTTGAGGAGGAGGAGTTTGAGGAGGAGGAGGATGTCATGTCAGCCAGTGGATTATTGTTTTTGGAGGAGTCTTCATCTCTGGCTGGCAGCAGCCAGCCCTCCATAAGAGCTAGCCCCTCCCACTCCTCCCCCAACAGGGCTCCCCTCCCAAGGGCCTCACAAGCCTCAGCTGGAGGCAGGAAGTCGTCCCAGAAGACTAGGGGGGTGGCCGAGGTTCTGCCCGCCAATCTGAGAAGGGACCAGGCCTTTCAGACCCGCCATCTGGGACAGGTCAGCCAGACTTTGGTGCGGATGGAGGAGAGCCTGTCCTCCATAAAGGATACGCTTGGGGACCTGGACTGCCACTCCCGGGCTCTTACAAACTGCCTAAACGTACTGCAGACTACAGCAGCAGACGTTGGGCAGGATGTGAGGGCCCTCACCCAGGCTATCCAGGCCAACATGGCAACACTAAGTGCTGGCCTGAACAGAATTTCCGTGGCCTTGGAGGGCAGGCCGCCAGGTGGGCAGAGACCAGGGGCTGCTCCTCCTTCCCATGAGTCTCCCCTGAGGAGCCGGGCCGTGGCCGTGGGCGCCCCAGGCGTGGCTCACGCCAGTGGCATTAATTTATTTTCCCCCTTTTTTTTCAGTTTTTTTTTTTTTTTGCTGGAAATTTTTTTTTTTTTTTTGCTGGACAATTTTTTTTTTTGTGTTGTGAATGTTTTTGGAATGTGGGGGTGATATTCCTGCAGGAAAAGGGGTGTCACCCTCAGTTTTGGTGGAGAAGGGTTCCCCAGAACCAGGGAGAAGTGATCCCCAGGTCCGTGTGAATGGTGTATGAATGTACAGTGACATAATTGGAGCCGTGGCGTGGCATTGCTGCTCACAAGTCCAGCATGGTGGGCTTGTGCTAATCCAATTTGATGAGGATGTGATGTGTCTGTGCTAGGGACCACAGTGGTGTGCATGCATGCATTCTCATTGTGCCATGATTAATGTGTGTGTTTAACGTGCAAAGATGCCTAATGTGAGCTGTCTTCTGGCTGCTCTTCCCTCAGAAGACGGGGTAACCTCAGTTAGGGGGGGATTGTCTGGTTCAGGGGTCAGGTCATCACGTATGTCAATCTGCAGGCCCTTTCTCACTGCGAAGTTGTGCAGCAGGCAACAGGCACCGATGATCTGGTACACGAAGTTTGGGGAATACAACAGGGTCCCCCCAGACTTATCCAGGCATCGGAAACGTGACTTCAGGAGGCCAAAGGTGCGCTCCACCACTGCACGTGTTTGGACGTGGGCTTCATTGTATCTTTCCTCTCCTGGTGTTTGGGGGTTCCGGATAGGAGTCATGAGATGGGGTCCCAGCGCATATGCAGAGTCACCTGTAAGGGAAAAGACAGGAGGATGTTAGTCATGCATGTGCCCCTTGTAAAGTGTGCATCATGGGGGGGGGCAGTCATGCCTGCCACCCATGTCACTCACCAACTAGCCAGGTGTCCCCATACACGTTCTGTTCGAATTCCATTCGGATGGGGCTCTGATTGTAGATGTAGCTGTCATGGCTGGATCCGGGGTGTTTGGCACGGATGTGCCATATGAGGCCTTGGGCATCGACTATCACCTGTACGTTGATGGAATGCCAATGCTTCCGATTGCGGTATATGTGCTCTGTCTCATGGGGGGGCTGGAGTGCCACATGTGTGCAATCAATGGCCCCCACGGTGCGTGGGAATCTGGCAATTCTGTAGAAATCTGTCATTGCCTTCAGCCGCAGCTTCTCAGTGGTGGGTTTGATGATTTGGTTGGCCATGCGTCTGAGGATTGCAGGGACAACCTGGTGCACACATCTGCTCATGAAGGATTGTGACATCCCAGCCACCACTCCACTTGTTCTTTGAAAAGAGCCACTGGCAAGGAAATGGAGTGTTGCCATGACCTTGACCAGTGGCTGCACTGCATGTGAGCGGTGTGTTGGGCTGGTGATGTCATCCTGCAAGGCTGTGGTTAATTCCAGGATGGCATGAGGGGTGAATCTGAAGATGCGATACACCTCAGAATCACTCATGCCAAAGAGGTCTATGCGTGTGCGGTATATCCTCTCCCGTGCCCTCCTCCGTGCCCTCCTCCGTGCCCTCCTCCTTCTTCTCACTCACGGCATGTGTGGCAATATGTAACGTGTATCACAAGCGCAGTTTTCATACATAGTCAACCCCAATGGGTGCACTTTCGTTCTTCTGTATGCACATGTGGGTGGAGCAGGTTAAAAAGTTATTGGGTCTAACCTTACTTTTTTCTATAACTTTCTGTTTCAATGATTTTTATTAGGGTTGCAACAATACCGATAAATGTATAAGTGCTGTATTGGTACTTGTGCAAATGCTTGGATAACTGAAACGGATACATGTATTCAGGCTCAGTTCTTTCAGTTGTCATTTGGATTCCCCCACTGACAGCTGAAATGTGAAAAAAATAAAAAAGTTGAAAATATCGGTTGTGAAGTAGCAGCCTTAACAACCAATGGGGTTTATTTACTAAGGAGGGGGAATATTTTAATAAGTATTAGTAATGTACAATCTGGTAGTGCATATCAATATAAACTAAGCATATGTGTAGATACACCTACCAGAATATGTTAACTCCATGAGTCTAAAGATAAATAATCAATAAACATAAATAATGAGGTCGTTCATGGATTACATGTCACTGTGTATATTAAGCGTTTCAATTATTCCTCTTTAGTTTGATAGATAAATGTGTTCCCTGGCTATTTAGCAGCCTAAGGAAAACTATAGCATGTTTGGTACTAGCTACTGATTCAGTTTAAATGAAAAGAACAATTCACACAGAAATACATAACTCGCTATATCTTTTCTTCCTGTTCATGTTTGATGCATCTGTAGCATTTATTATGCAGTTTGTTGATGTTTGACAAAGTAATTGTCTAGCAAACCATAACCATAATGACATTTTTCTGCTTCAAACAAAAGCATGTATTATCAAAAAAATATTCAAGCAAATGGCTTAATACATCAGCTTTTCCTATGGTAGCTGCTAATACATATATTGAATATACCACACAAGCTGTTTATTTGAAGGTGTGCGTAAGTAAGAATCACCTTTTTTTTTTTTTAAACATAATAACCGTGTCCTTAAACTACAGGCATAATGTAGTTTATATGACACCAAAGGGGCACTCATAATTCATTAATTGAAAACATATATTCTTTCACTGATTTACAATATATTCTGCCAGTGCTCTCCACTCATTCGCTCCTTGATTCCTAAGATTTCATCGTCGAGCTCTCCCTAGATATTTGCGTTTTGAAAAAAAAAGCCACAAGATTTACAATCTGTCCTTGAAAGTGCAGCATTCAGCATAGAGAATTTGGGCACAAAGTTTTAGCTGCGGATAATCACAAAGCTCTAGTCAGTGAGCTGAATGAATACGATTGTATACACACAGGGCATTTTATAAAGCAGTATTTCATATTCTTTGGTCAACTTTATACCACAAGCTTGACTGTTTTTCTTTTAATAAATGTTTATCAAGAGTTACATTCGCATGTCAAAAAAGTAATAAAAGGCTTGGATGTACATTAAAGTGTATGTTACCCCAAAATTTCATATTTCTGATCTGTACCTGTTCTACCATGTGCTTATATAAAAAAAAGTTTTCTGTTCTCTTTGAATTAATTCTTTTGTGAGAAATACCGGATTATCCTGCTAGTCCCACTGTTTTTTTTTCAAACTGACTACACTAGGCATGGAAGCACATCCATCCCAGCATGGCCAGTTTGCTTCTTTGAATTCTACTTGGAAGTACAGCCTGTCTTTAAACTAGTGGTCAGCTTTCTTGCTGACATGCCCCCCTTTTTTTACAGCTGTTCACTAGAAAGGTGAGTGTACTGCTATCTGAGTATGTATCTATAAAATATTTAATAAACAAAAAAAGCCACTCACATGGGACAATGTAGAGTAAGGCCGTGTACACACGCTCAAACTTATCCGATGAAAACGGTCCGACGGCCGTTTTCATCGGATATGTCTGCTGGGCTGTTTTGGTCTGATGGTTGTACACACCATCAAACCAAAATCCCCGCCGGCAGACAGCGCGGTGACGTGGCGGTGACGTTGACGCCGCCACGTCACCGAACCAGGAAGTAAAATACTTCCACGCATGCGTCAAATCCATTCGACGCATGTGCGGACAGATATGTCCGCTGGTTAGTGTACTAGCTAGCGGACATGTCGGACGGACGGGTTTCCAGCAGACAAGTTTTAAAGCATCCGTCGGACCGGTTTCAGCAGAAAAATTCAATCGTGTGTACGCGGCCTTAAGTTCACGATTCACAGCTGAGCCCGAAGAGATGGGATGAGACTGCAAATCCCAGTAAGTCCGTCTGGCTGGCACCACATCAAATCCTAGGTAGGAATGTGTGGGATGGCTGAGCGCAGCAGGTCTCCTTCAGGGGCCCAGGTTTGTCATACCACAGGCAGGAAAAGTCCATCTGGCATGGGTATGGGTTCCAAAAAGTTTAAAAAGAGTTAAAGTGAGGGGGGTAAGACATCAGGGCAGGAGGCTGGCCGCACTGTGGCTGGCAAAGGTCATTCGACTTCCGTAGTGTGATGGAGAGACTAAACAGAGGCCAGAATGAGGCTTGGACAGCACAATACAGCACAGCACCAGGCTATGAGGTCATAGATGTGCAACGCGTTTCAGAGCTGGCTCGCTATTGGTGGAAGAACAGCTGTGCTCCTTTCTCAAGCAGCGCGGCCAGCCTCCAGCCCTGACATCTTACCCCTTCACTTTAACTAATTTTAAACTTTTTGTAACCCATACCCATTCCAGATGGACTTTTCCTGACTGTGGTATGACAAACCTGGGCCTCTGAAGGAGACCTGCTGTGCTCAGCCATCCCACGCATTCCTACCTAGGATTTGATGTGGTGCCAGCCAGACAGACTTGATGCGACTTGCAGTCCCATCCCATCTCTTTAGCCTAGCTGTGAATCCTGAACTCAACTCTACATTCCCCCATGTGAGTGGATATTATTGCTTATTAAATATTTTATTGATACATACTCAGAGGCGCCCCCGAGGCCGGGTTCACACTGGTATGACATGACAGTCATACAACTTATGTTGCAGAGCAAAGTAGGATGAAAGTTGTATGACCGTCCGTGTCGTACCAGTGTGAACCCGGCCTAAGGCCGGGTTTACACTAGTGCAACATGACATTCTTCCTACTTTGGATCCGACTTTGCCCTGCAACTTGAAGCTGACATATGTCCGACTTTCAATGAACAGCGATCTCTCCCAATGCCAAGCACTGTGTTTGGTATGAAACTTGAGGGGGAAATCCACCCAAATTTAAATAAAAAAACTGGCATGGGTTCCCCCTCCAAGAAAATACCAGGCCCTAGGGTCTGGTATGGAGTTAAAAAGGAACCCCTACACCGAAAACACGGCGTGGGGGTCCCCCAAAATCCATACCAGACCCTTATTTGAGCACGCAGCCCGGCCAGTCAGGAAAGAGTGTGGGGACGAGCGAGCACCCCCCCCTCTTGAACTGTAACAAAGCGCATGCCCTCAAAATGGGGGGGTGGGTGCTAATGTTGCATGAGCTATGAAAATCAATGTTTCCCTATGTTTCCTGATCTGGGGGCCCCCATTTTAAAGGAATCCGATAAGCCCCCCGCCCACAGTGGGACTGTGACATCATAAGAGGCGAAGTCACCGGGTGACCTCATCGGGTTACCATGCCCCATGCCTATATAAATAATTGCGCACCGCGCACATGGCATTACAGCGGGAGAGAGCATTGTGTCAACATCGGGACAAGAGAAGAGGGAAGAAGATGACGGGGAAGACCGGGCCACTGCAGAGAAGGCACCGGAGAGTGAGAGAAGAAGCTGGAGAGTTGGAAGAGACCCCCGAAGTCAGAAGAAGACCCCCCAAGTCATAAGAAGACCCCAGGAGCTGCCTAATAAATGAACCTGTGTAGCGTGTTTTTTTCTTGATACTTTTCCTCCAGGTGAATGGGTAGGGGTACGATGTAGCTCCATACTCATTCACATAGGGTGGGGGGCTGTGATCTGGGGGCCCCCTTATTAAAGGATTCCAATAAGCCCCCCGCCCACAGACCCCGACAACCAACGGCCAGGGTTGACAGGAAGAGGCTCTTGTCCTCATCAACATGGGGACAGGGTGCTTTGCCATGTTAAGGGCATGCAGCCTGGTATGGTTCAGGAGGAGGGGGGGCGCTTGCTCATCCCCACCCCCTTTCCTGACCTGCTGGGTTGCATGCTCGGATAAGGGTCTGGTATGGATTTTGGGGGACCCCAATGCGTTTTTTTTCAGTGTAGGGGTTCCCATTTAAATTCATACCAGACCCAAGGGCCTGGTATGCTCCTGGGGGGGGGGGGGTGGAACCCATGCCGTTTTTTTTATTTAAAATTTGGAGTGGAGTTTCCCCTTAAGATCAGCAGAGCACAAGTCACATGTCATAGTCAGAGCATGCAAGATGGCGTTCCAACTTTGATCTGACTTTAATGAAATTCAATGGGCTGAAGTAGGATCAAAGTCGGACCAAAGTAGTACAGGGAGCATTTTCAAAGTCGGTCCGACATGTGAAAAACTCTTCTGATAATTATTTTCACTCCTCTGTCAGAAATATTGCGAGGAGCCCCTGGTTGAGGCTGGATTATGGTGATATTATGTTTTTTCCACTTCCAGATTATGACCCCAACAGTGCTCACTGGAACATTCAGAATTTAAGAAATCTTTTTGTAACCAATGCCATCTGTATGTTTTGCAAGAATAAGGTTGTGAAGGTCTTGAGAGAGATCTTTGCTGTTACCCATCATGAGATGTTTCTTGTGTGACACCTTGGTAATGAGACACTTTTGTGTAGGCCATCAGTTGAGACTGAATCAGCTGATATTAGTTTGCACTGACACGGGGCAGAGTTGTTTTCTAATTACTGATAGGCGGCGTACACACGAGGGGATATGTCCGCTGAAAACGGTCCGATGGACCGTTTCAGCAGACATCTCCGCTCGTGTGTATGGGCTAGCGGACAGATTTGTCCACCCGACAGATTTCAAAGCAAGCTTTGAAATCTATCCGGTGGAATCTGTCCGCCCGACATGTCTGCTGGTTAGTACACTTACCAGCAGACATGTCGGCCCCCACCGCCGCCGCGCCGCTACCGAATGGATTCGGCGCATGCGCGGAAGTGTTTTACTTCCTGGTGCGGTGACGTGGCGGTGACGCGGCGGCGTCAACGTCACCGCCGCGTCACCGCGCCGTCTGGCGGCGGGGAATTTGATCCGATGGTGTGTACACGCCATCGGAACAAACTCCCGATCGGACATATCCGATGGAAATGGTCCGCGGACCGTTTTCATCGGATATGTCCGATCGTCTGTACGCCGCCATAGATTTCAGCTGGTGTTTTGGCTTTCCATGCCTTTTTGCACCTCCCTTTCTTCATGTGATCAATACCTTTTCCCTGTGTCATTCCATTTTATTATAACTTTGTTTCTAAACCTAATTGTTTTGGTTTCTTTGTAAGTGTGAATTGCATGGGTTGTTTCATGTCAATAGCACCTTTAGAAATACATTTACTTAGAAAAATGGTGACATGTTCAATACTTATTCTACCCGCTGTATTTACATACAGTATCTCACAAAAGTGAGTACACCCCTCACATTGTTGTAAATATTTTATTTTATCTTTTCGTGTGACAACACTGAAGAAATTACACTTTGCTACAATGTAACGTAGTGAGCGTACAGCTTGTATAACCGTGTAAATTTGCTCTCCCCTCAAAATAGCATACAGCTATTAATGTCTAATGCCCCCCTGGCTCACTTTTTGCAAGTTGGTAGAGTAGGGACAGGTACCCTGCCTGTTAGGGACAGCACTAGTGGTAGGGGAAGGTACCTGATGAGGAGGGAAAGCGTAAGGTCTTAACTCCTTTAGACAGCATCTCATTTGGACACGGCCAAGTCGCATTCTGCTCTCTTAGCAGATCCTGTCAGTCAGGCTTACGCCTGCCCTCTACTTATTACTGGAGGCCATGAGTGTTCCCAGTTGGGCAGACTTCCAACGTGGGTTATTGTGACCTCTAATGCACCGTACACACGATCGGAATTTTCAAACAGACTTTTTCCATCGGAAATTCCGATGTGTATGCCCCATCGGACCTTTTTCATCAGAAATTCAGAGGAATTCCGTCAGAGTATAGATAGAGAACAAAGGAATTCCAATGGAATTCCGTCAGAATTCCGGTATGATTTTGGCCAGTCAAAAGTCCGACCTTGTGTACGGGGCATTACTGTGCTGTTTCAATACAAGCGATCCATTGCACTTGACTGTGTGAATTATTGCCCGCCGCACCACGCTGCACCTTACCTACAAGCGGGAGTTTTGGACCCAGTGGAAGTCACCATTCTTTTATGTGGCCAGTGTGCAGATACCCAGGACTATCTCTACATGTCTACACGTCTATAGCTTCTGGTAAGTAGCTTTAATTGTTTAATGTGGCAGAAGCACTGAATTGGTCAAGAGTGACCATCTTTTCCACGGAGCCCTTTTTTGGACTTTATATTTGTTACGTTTTGACATGTTGTTTTCAGCATTTATGGTAATTTCATACACGGCATTTGATTTGTTTATGAATGATTTTGGTATTGTTATTGCTGACACTTTTCTTTTTTATCGCAGTTGGTATTTTATTATTACTATCACATTAAGGCAGAGCAACACTATTTCTTTATAATTTTTGAACATGTTGGGTTTCAAAACATTTTAGTGTGCACAGTACCCTACTGTTTTTTACTTATATTTTTTTTTTTACACCTAGCACCAGACTTATTTTTTTTGCTTGTTAATGCAGTGAAATGCACACCAGCGGTGCCTTACCTTGTGGTACAGTAATGCACACTATAATAAGCATCATGATGTACTTTTTACCGAGAGTTATGGTGCAAACTACCCTAGAGCAGCATTTTCCAGCCAGGGTGCCACTACACAGTGAGGTACCTTCTGAAGTCTAAGGGATGCTTTGGAAAAATTTCTAAAATTGCCCCAAATGGCCCATAAAATGTCACCAAGCCAGTGGGTTGAACAAATTTGCCCTTTTGTTACCCAAAGCCACAGGTTTTTATTGTGCCGCATTACAACTTTGGGAACCGTGCAGGCCAACCTCTGGCATCCTACCAACTAGTAAGTCATTGGTTGATACGGACATTGGGTACCTGCACAGCATCCTTGTTTGCCCCTCCCCTGCCCCCCACTGTAAGCTCTGGGGGGGGGTCACATTAGCTGAATAAGAGAGAGAAAATG
The DNA here is from genome assembly GCA_029574335.1 of Rana kukunoris. NCBI lineage: Eukaryota > Metazoa > Chordata > Amphibia > Anura > Ranidae > Rana > Rana kukunoris. The sequence continues at coordinate 355,723,311 of CM056053.1, read as the reverse complement.
TGGAAGAGGCGAAACTGGAATACTGGTCACTACTAGTATGCAAGGGTATATTGCTTTGTAAACATCTCCTCTATTTTTAGACACCCTACATGTGTGGATATGTAAAACTATTAGTTTCATTATTTACATTTTAGAGTGGGGTGCCTTTAGATTGTGCATAGCTTTAATGGGTGCCTTGACGGGGAAAAAAAAAAGGTTGAACAACACCGCCCTAGAGTATAATAGTCTTGCAGAAACAACACTATTATAAACTCATATTTTTAGCTCTCTGACTCTGTGCTTTTTTCTACTCATAGTGAGTGGCAGAGAAGCTGTGCAGTAGGCTGGTGTCACACATGTGCCAATGTACATCCAATCAGCACTCTGCACATCCTGATGTGACAGTGCTGCTCCCTCAGATACACACCTCTGCAGGAGCCAACTTAGATCACCCTAGGATAGAAAGACTGGTGTCAATGGGTGAAAACTTAAAAAAAAGCATGCGGAAAAAGGAAAACTCCAGCAACACAATCAAAAGGAGAATAAGCCACCATGAATTGTATTTTTAAGGGGGTGGGCATGCATTATAATGTATTGTTACCCTGTAATAATAGTTGGTACCCTGTTAAACATGTAAGCAATCCATACCAACATGCATGTATATTAAATACAAAGTATAGTGGCACTGGGGAAAGTACTATAAAGCTGGCATTAAATGGTTTGGTGCTTCTGATTTTCTATATGAGTAGCATCTGCTACTGTGATTTGGAGAACTGTTATACAGTTATGTGCAGATATATCTGTCCCTATAAGATCCGCTTAATCAAATACGGACAATCAAACAATAAAAGGATAATTTCTGATTGGTTGTTATGGGTTACAAATTTCTCATTGGTTCTGAAGAAGCCAGATAAAATGTGTGTGTGCGGGAAAGGAAAGTTATTTGGGTAGTAAGATTGTTTTCTAATGTCCATTATCCCTCTCCTGTCTGTGATCACATGAACAGAGAATACATTCGGTAGGACCAGGTTGAAAAGTGACACATGTTCTTATTCAGTGACTGAGCACTTGTACAAAAAGCCAAATCAAACCGCAATGCATAGTACAAAATCATAAGACAGATAAATATGTCTACAGCACCCACATAGTATAGAAGTATAATCCGTCAGCAAACAGAGGAGAAACAGACACAAACATGATGCCCACATAATGCATTGTTCCTGTCCTGTGTGTCACAATGTATTTTTATTTGTATCACATAGATGAATTTGCTTGTTTTACACTACGCCCAAACATACAGACAAGCAAGAAAGACAATCTTTTGTGCCAAGTAAAAAGTATGTTGCTAGTGCCTGGTGTTCCAAGACCAGTGGATTCAAAATTTTAGCAAAATTTATTTTATTGTAAAAAAAAAGTGTATTAAAGAATTGTAGGATTACATGTCTTACACCTTCAATTGCAGGTTAGAGTTGCTGTGGTCTTTTGATGTTAGTCTAGTAGTGAATGAGGTGGCTACCTTAGGAACCTTAGGTTCCCGCTGAACCGGCCTTAAAGTATAATGCCATCTTTTATGTCTGTACAGGCCCTTGACATATCCATTAAGCCCAAATTGCTCAAGCCTTGCCTGCAACCATGTTGTCTGTTTACAGTAATGCTTTATAGTTAGGTCCACTTCACTTTAGTGCAGTGGGATGGACAGTTCTTTGTAATGTTGCTGGTGTGGTGACCTTCATCCACCCAAGACAGCCTGTGGAATGCTAGCAATGTGTCTAACACTTTGTATGCATCACTGCTTTAGTGTATAGATATATCAATAGGACACAAATGACAGAGCCTTTTATAGACCAGAGCAATTTTCACATTTTAGCTATTAGTCTACTGCAGTGTGTCAGGCCTGGGCTCGGCCCTCCCTTCTCAGTACTCATCTGTTGGTAAATTGCCAACACTCATCTTTCCACAGTGCCTCACCTGGTGATGATTTCCTGCTCATCAGTCAGCCCCTTCTGGCTATTTAAAGTAGTTGTAAACCCACGTTTTGGACTTCTACCTATAGGTAAGCCTAGAATAAGGCTTACCTATAGGTAGTGGATATATCTCCTAATCGTGCACCGTTTAGGAGATATTTCATTTGTAGTCTGCCGAAAATCCCAATGGAGCATGTGCGGGGAAGAAACAAAACTAAGTGTCGTTTCTTCCCTAGCCTGTGCTAGCCCGTGTGGGAGTAACGTCACGCGGCTCTGCCGAATCACAGAGCCGTAGTCCATGGCCCGGAAGGAAGAGGGGACAGAAGATGGACGCTGCCTACACTGGGGACATCCCTGTTTTTTTTTGCAGGTAAGTGGCACATAATGGGCTAGTATGCTGATTTATACTGCTCACCTGGATCCTTCCACTGTGGCTATTCCGGTACAACAGGTGGAGCAGGCCATCCCTGCTGCTGCTCAAGTCTCTGTACAGGCAACCACCTTGAATATTACCTCTGTAAGAGGTATGTCTGGTTCCGCTCCTCTTCCCCAGCGATTTGGGGCCATTCCAGTTCAATGGAGAGGGTTTCTCGACCAGGTTGGAAAATACTTTTAAATGCTGCCCCAGGCGTTCCCCACAGACAGAAGCAAAGTATGCTTGATTGTTCCTTTTCTTTCTGATAGAGCCCTGGCTTGGGCAAACCCTATATGAGAGACACACACACAAACTCATTATCCTGAGCTACCCAGAGTCTGTTGCTTCCTTTAAAAGGGTATTTGACGTTCCCTCTCGCTCCACTTCTGCTGCCAAGAGCCTCATATTCAGCAAATAGAGTACAAGAACTTTTGTTGATTATGCCATTGAATTCCGCTGGCAGCAGAAAACGCTTGGAACAATGAGGCTCTCGTGGCTACTTTTTCTCATGGTCTCTCAGATAACAACAAAGATGCGATAGCAGCCTGAGACATACCTACAGATCTGGAGAAGTTGATCACATTTGCTATTCTGATTGATTTCAGACTCCGAGAGAGACCTTCCTTTAAGGGGCGCTTGCGGAAGTGTCCTGTACATTTAGCTCTGAGCTTTTTTAGTCCCACCCTTGCTTCCCTCACCTGACATGCCTCCTGCTACTGAGTCTGCCAGTAAAGTAGAACCCATGCAGTTGGGCTTCACACGTCTCTCTGTGGAGGAGAAGGCCTTTAGGAGGAGAGAGAGATTGTGCCTTTATTGTGGCCATGCAGGTCACTTGTTAAAGTCTTGTCCTACTCATCCGGGAAACGCTTGCACCTAAGGTCCTGTAAGGGACAGACCTGGTGGCATTGTTACTTCCTTAGTTATGTTGAAGAATAAGCCTTTTGTTCCGGTTACCCTTTTTTGGTCTGAGTCGTCCATCAAGACGCCGACTATAATTGACTCCGGGGCTGCAGGCCTGTTCATAGATGGTGCTTTTGTGTCTAAGCACTTAAATCCACTGCAGCTTCGTGCCACTCCACTTGCCAATGGGGCTAATGATGGGAGACCTCTACAGCCTACCCATGTGGCTCATGAGACTGCTCCGTTGACTGTAGGGGCTCTTCACCATGAGATAATCCAATTTCAAGTTATTTCCTCACCCCATTACCCAGTGGTTATTGGTTATCCTTGGTTACAGAGGCTGAGAGATAATAATCTGTATTGCAAGTTGGAAAAGTGCAAGTTCTATTGTGAACAGGTTACATTTTTTGGTTTTGTAATTTCTACTGCTGGTTCTTCGATGGACCCAGAGAAACTATCTACAGTTCTACAGTGGCCTCGATCCATAGATCTATTTCCGCTACAACGTTTTCTTGGCTTTGCAAATTTTTATGGGAAGTTTATTCGTAGCTTCTCATCTCTGGTCAAACCCCTGACTAATATGACCAAAAAGGACGGTAACTCAAAGAATTGGTCTCTGGATTCCATTAAAGCCTTTGAGTCTCTCAAGGCTGTCTTTGTTTCAGCTTCTGTGTTGGCAAATCCTGATTCCACGTTACCCTTCATCCTTGAGGTTGATTCATCAGAGACTGGAGTTGATGCCCTATTGTCTCAATGTCCTACCGCTGAGAGCAGTATGCATCCTTGTGGCTACTTTCCAAGAAATTGTCTCCTGCAGAATGCAATTATGTAATTGGGAACAAAGAGCTGTTAGCAATCATTTTAGCTCTTAAAGAATGGAGGCATCTCTTCGAAGGTACCTCTGTGCTGGTTCTCATTTTGACTAACCACAAGAATCTCACATTCTTGTCTGAGGCAAAATCTTTATCTCCCAGAAGGGCGTGATGGGTTCTTTTTCTGTCAAGCTTCAACTACATGGTTTAGTTCTTACCCAGTACCAAGAATGTAAGAGTTGATGCATTGTTGTGACAGTTTTCCCCTGTTTCCAAGATGGAGTCAGTTCCTGTTCCTGTAATACCTCCCGATAGTGGCCAGTGTATTCTGGCCACTGTTCATACCAGTCTCACTTCACCCTTGGGTAACAGAATTCTTGCTGCTCAGATCCACTCTTCTCCCGAGAAACCTTGTGACCGCTGCGTCTCCGCACTGCTTTGTTTTAGACTTACCATTCTCTCAAGGCAGCTGGCCACCCAGGAAAGAATCAATTAATTTGGACCATTTCCCAACTATTCTAGTGGCCTAGTCTCCATGTGGATGTAGCTGCCTTCATTGTTGCTTGTTCCGTGTGTGCTCAGTGTAAGACACCATGACACCTTCCAGTGGGTCTCCTACAACCCATACCCAATGGAGAGAGGCTTTGGAACCATCTGTCTATGGATTTTATTGTGGAGTTACCCAACTCCCGGGGCAACAGAGTTATTCTTTGGTGGCTGACTGGTTCTCTAAAATGTCACATTGTATTCCACTTGAGAAGTTGCCCACATTCATTGAACTGGCATCCATTTTTGCTCAGGACATTTTTCGATTACATGGGCTACCCAAGGTTATCTCAGAGAGGGATAGACAGTTTGTCTCCAGATTTTGGTGAGCCTTTTATGCACAGTTTGGAATTCAGCTTTCCTTCTCCTCTGCTTATTACCCACAGTCCAATGGGGCCACAGAAAAAGCCAACCAAGCCTTGGAGCAGTTTCTACGCTGCTATATTTCTGACCACATAACATCTGGTCAGACCTTAGGTGGAGTTTGCTCACAATAGTGCCGCCAATACCGCTTCCCGATTGTCTCAGTTTTTGGCAAATTATGATTTCCAACCATCCATGTTTCCTGACTCATTTGCTCCTCAAAGAATTCCTACATTGGAGAAGCATCTCCCTGGTATTCGTTCCACTTTGGTACAGGTCCAAGAGTCCTTGCAAAGTGCCAGTGGTAGGTACAGACTCTATGCTGACCACAGACCTACCAGGTTGGGGAGAGGGTCTGGCTGTCTCGCAACCTCCGACTCCATGTTCCCTCAATGAAACTGGCACCACGGTTTATTGAGCCTTTCCGTATTCTCCGTAAGATCAACCCAGTGGCTTACACATTAGACCTTCCTTCTAACATGCGTATTTCGAATGTAATTCATGTCTCCCTATTAAAACCATTATTATGCAACCGATACACCACCTTGGTACCACGTCCTCACCCGGTTCAGGTTAAGAACCATGAGGAGTATGCAATACAGTCAATCATTGAGGGTCGTTGAGAAGGGGGTACTGACAGGGCTGGGCTCAGCCCTCCCTTCTCAGTGTTCAGCTGTCGGCTAATTGTAAGCACTCATCGTTCCACAATGTCTCACCTGGTGATCATTTCTTGCTCGTCAGTCAGCACCTTCTACTGTAGCTATTTAAACTGCCTGGTTCATTTCTCCGATGCCTTTGCCTTGGTCAACATATCTGTAGATTCTTTGCTGTGGTCCTGTTAAAGAATTGCCTTCCGGTTCCTGAACCTGTTTGCTGTCTCCGACTACTCTGATTTCTGGCTTCCTGATTTACTGGCTTGCAGTGACTACCCAGTTTGATTACCGAAACCCTGGCTATTTTTCGACTATGTTTACGATTTCAATTTTTTTTACCACTATATTAAAAATTATGATTTTTTACAGCATTTTCTGTCTTCGTCGGATTCATGGTTCCTCAACTCCAGTCCTCAAGGCGCCCCAACAGGTCATGTTTTTAGGCTTGCCAGTATTTTGCACATGTGATTTGATCAGTTTCACTGCCTTAGTAATTACCACTAGGGATGAGCCCGATGTTCGAATCAAACGTAATTTTTTTTTAATTATGGATCGGGGTTCCCCCTAATATTCATATCCAAAGGACCTGATAATGGACTGGGGTGAAACCCATCCTTTTTTTTTCAATGAATTATCTGTATTGCTAGGACATGACAATTCATTATAGCCGCGAGTAGTTTTCAATTACTTTTTTCCTTTAGAAATTTCATTTTGTGCAGACATGAGAAACATGGGAAAAATGCACCACTTTACAGGCATACTATAGACACCCCCAGGTACAATATTTAAAGGAATATTTATTCTCTTTTATTGTTTCGCTAAGCATTATTAAAATCACTGCTCTAGAAAAAGTGTAAGTTTTTAAATCTTTTTTTTTTGCATTTTATCCATCATTTTTAGAGGAGCTCCCACTCTTAGAAACCGAATTGCTCCCAATATTGTTGATCCACCCTGTCGCCCAGTGTTCTTTCAGGATATGAAGGGGTATTATCCATGTAAAAAGTGTAGTGTTTGCTTGGTAAACACTAATGGGAGATCGAAATCGTTGGAATTCAGGTCCACCAATACAGGTCGCAGTTACCCCATCAAGTCTTTCTGCACTTGTGCCACCACTCATGTGGTGTACCTTATCACCTGCCCGTGCGGAAAACAGTACGTTGGTCGTAATATACGGGCCTTTTCCGTACGGGTAGGTGAACATGTTGCTAACATTTTTGGTGGGAGCACCAAACATACTGTCCCACGACACTATATAGAATGTCATTTGCGCAATCCCACAGGTACTCAATTTCTGATAATTGATAATTATGTACCACCTTGGAGGGGAGGAGCCAAATTGAGAGGGGTCTCCCAACTTGAGGTTTATTGGGTATATGAACTGCGTACGTATGTCCCACATGGCCTCAATGTCGAGTGGGACATAAACGCCTTCATTAATAAATCCTGAAGTTTTTTAGATATATTATGTGTCTTTGCTCCATTATGGCTCCAAGACATATTAATCTAATATGTATTAATTTACATTTTTTTACACTTTTTTTACAATTTTATTTCATAGTGTTTCAATTTATTCCAATTTTATGGTGACACTATTGTTAAGTGTGCATTATTTATTTATGCCATTTGTTAACATTATGAGACTCTGTATAAGATTTGCATGTTTACACTGGCAGGTTATTCTCTTCTTCCTGCACGTGTTTTTTATTTATATATCACAAATTCCCCTGATATGGACATTACATAGTTGGGATTTTTACTCCTTCTATATTCTCCATATGCCCCGTCTTGTTTACCTGTAGGTGTGACGTGCAGTTTGTTGTCACGTTCTGTGATGACAGTCTCTGGCCCAGCATCCTGGACTGTGCCACGTGACTTCTCTGTGTTTACACGTACGACTTTGCGCTCCAGCCTCCCTTCCCGGCGTGAGGCTTGAGGCGCATAACGTCGTGCGGTATATGGGTAGACGCACTTCCTGTCACCAGCTTGATGCGCATGCCTATGACACGCAGCAGAATGTCCGCGTGATCGACGGTGCGTTCCATCCTGGTCCTGTGAGGCGAGGCTTGGAGCGCACGCCGACAATGTCCCTATCCATCCGGTAATTAACTACCAATCGATTGAAGCTGGAGCCGCGATCGTGGTAAGGGGGCATAGGTATATATTGTGAATAGTCACAGCAGTAAGTCAGCACCCCAGATGATGATCTTTGGATCGAAACGCGTCAGGTTTCCAGCTGATTCTACTGCTTAACTGTATGATGCTTTGATTTGTCTACTTAAATGTGAGTGTAACCTTCTATGCTTTGAAACCTTTTAGTAAAGATTTTAAACGGTATTACACTATGTCCGCATTTATTTTTTCCTCCCCTGGCTGCCACACATTGAGTTCTTTGGATCCTATGTAAAGAGCCTACGTTCCATATATGCTGATCCTGGCACCATATACCATTTCTTGGCTCCCATTCATCACATGAAGAGTCGATCTGTTTTGACATCTTATCATTGGGAGGTCTATTGCCTGGCTGTCATCATAACATATGCCTTAGTGACTCATTAAGTTTACGCTTAGCTGAGTCCACACTTTCCGGTAAGCCCCCTCAATTACCTTGGTGGTGGATCTACTATCAACACTATTTCCATTGTTGCTACATTTATTTGGACACTCAGATTGGGATACTTTCTTTCATTTCTATGAACCATTTTTGGGCTTTAATGTCACATTTTAAATGTATACACTTTTGAATTGTCACTCCTTACAACTCATATGATACTTCATTGTATGACATATTTAATTTTCATATAATCTTAGCGCTACACTTTTTTGTTTTTATCACTTGTTTTTGTGCAGAATTGATCCAATCCTGTAGTGTTTGGCAGCTTTTTTTATGTTTTATTGGGTAGCGCGGTGTTATATGTACTAGTGTGTATATATATATTTTCTACCTATTCTTGGATCACCTCACTGCAGCAACTTTTATTATATCCGTAGTCAAGTCACTTTGATCAATATGGATATTTTTGACTATAGAGCTCAACGCACTGTAAATACTGATGGTGTCTTTTCGATTATAGATCATGACACTGAAATAGGGGGCATGTTTCTGAAATTAAAAAACAACATGGTATCCGAATTACATTTGCAGTGGGATGTTGTTTTCCTACAGCAATATATTGCGGAGGATATGGTACCTAGGAGCCTTCGTTGGGAAGTACAACCCCAACAGGGAGATGTTGATTTAGACTCCTGGTACCGTTATTTTAACAAAGCTGGCACCAACTTTCTGGGTTTCCTGATTTCCCGCAAACAGGCTAGACTTGATGTTCTCGATAGAGAAATTAAGGAGTTAAAGGATAAACTGTTGAATTTTAAAAATTCTAATGAGTATAGTTCCCTTTCCTCGAGTCTCCAATTACATTTGGAGAAGGAAGATAGGGAACAAAAGAATAAAAAACATAAGAAATACTCCAGAGATGCCGGAGACTATAAAACCGGGATGGTTTTTAAATGGCAAAAGTCACCAGGTACTTCAGGTAGTTCTGACTCTACCCCTATGGATAACATCGTTGAGAGCCACTCTGAAAACAACACAAGTGGCCCACATCAGGTGTACCCTAGACTCCCACCCCCACCCCCCGCAAGGGGCCCCCCACCAAGGGTGAGACACCCTAGTTTCGATTCTCCAGTCAGGAACACTTTTAGCCGTCATAATAAAAAAGGCGGTAAGAATCGGTCTAGAGGTAACACATCGGACTATAGGACACCTGTCCATTACAATCAGGGCCACCGTGACTATGAAGGATCACCAAGGAGGACTGGTGGATATGTGGCCCCATATGGCTCTGGTCCATATCCATATCAATATCCTCCTGGCTACACCCATAATAGATTTTTACCCTTGCAAGAGGTCCAGGGTGGCCCTATGGGGTATCAACAACCCCACTCGGGTTATGATCACCATGGCTCAGATGGCCAGCCCAATAAGGATTTTCAGTGGGGCGTGAGAGGCCAAAAAAGGCCTTCAGATTCAAAAGAGGCAACAGGGGAGGCAGGAGACATCAGAGGAAAAAAGAGAAAAATGTAGTGGGGTCTAGACTGTTTAATCTCAGTGGGAAAGACCTTACTACTGATGAACTCGCTGTTTTGGACAAGGGTCTCAAATTTGCCCCTCCCAACAAGCTTAGTAAGTTTGACACCTTCATCGATGTCCATAAATTTGTTCGAAAAATTCATATACAGAGACATTTTATTTCTAACACATCACCTTTCATGGAACGAGCGGCAACGTCAGGGACGGTTCATTCTAGTCTCTCCAATCCGTCACTATTCAATCCCCCAGTTCCAGTGGGGTCTTCGGTCAATATATTCAAGGACCTAGTTCTTAAGGACCTTGAGTCTTTGGCCGTTAAGAAGTTTTACAATCATCCCCTACCCAAGGAAGGTTTCCAATCCCTATGTAACCGTAAAGACCTTGTCGTGCGTCCTGCCGATAAGGGGGGTGGCATAGTCATCATGGACAAAAATAATTACAATAATGAAATGAACCGCATTCTTGGCGATTCTGATACGTATTTTTTGTTACCTAACAACCCTACCAATAAATATAAAAATGAATTGGTTAACATAGTGTCAAAAGGCTTTAGTTCATTTATCTTGAACAAGAAGGAAAAGGCATATTTGGTGCCTGCAGCTCCCAGAATTCCCACACTATACCACTTACCAAAGATCCATAAAGACCTGTTGAATCCACCTGGTAGGCCTATTGTAAGTGGCATTGATTCGATAACGTCACGTATAGGACGCTACATTGATTCCTACTTACAACCCCTAGTGAAAGCAACACCATCCTATTTAAAGGATACCACTTCAACTATTAAGCTGTTAGAAGGGATTGAGATTAAGGGTGACTACCTTCTTGCTACCGCCGATGTAGCATCCTTATACACCTGCATCCCCCACCAACTTGGAATAGAAGCTGTTAAACTTTTTCTCGATCGCGAACATACCATTGTAGAAGCGCAGAAGCAATTTATTATTGAGCTACTAGAATTCGCAACCACCCACAACTATTTCTGGTTCGATCAGAAATATTATCTACAGACACGTGGGGTGGCAATGGGGGCCAAGTTTGCCCCCAGTCTTGCCAATCTTTTTATGGCCAAATGGGAGGAGGACGTTGTCTATCATGATCAACATCCGTCTCTCGTCCTCTGGGCGAGGTACATTGATGACGTCCTCCTCCTATGGGATGGTTCACGACAGAGTCTAGAGGAATACTTTTCATTTCTTAACACCAATGAACGTGGTATTTCATTCACTTTCGACTCTAGTCCTGTGAAGATCACTTTCCTAGACTTGGAAATTGAACTGGAATCTAGAAGTTTTAAATTTCGGACCCACTTCAAGGCAACCGATAGGAACAGTTTCATTCCAACTGATAGTTGCCACCATAAAAGTTGGCTCAATTCTGTTCCACGTAGCCAGTTTCTCCGTCTACGGAGGAATTGTACAGACGATGATACCTATTTTCTACAAGCATCTATGCTTAAAAGTAGGTTTGTTGAGAAAGGGTATAACATCACAGCAGTAGATCTAGAGCTACAGAAGGTAGCACTAATAGAACAAAGTACACTCTTGATGGATAAAACCCCACGAGAACCTGATGATTCTTTCAAGTTCTCTATGATTACTTCATATTCTAACCAGCACAGAGACATCAAGTCCATTATCGACAAACATTGGGATGTACTTAGGAGCGATAAAGTGTTGGGGCCTAATCTACCAGAGAGAGCTAAAATCATTTTTAGAGGAGCTCCCACTCTTAGAAACCGAATTGCTCCCAATATTGTTGATCCACCCTGTCGCCCAGTGTTCTTTCAGGATATGAAGGGGTATTATCCATGTAAAAAGTGTAGTGTTTGCTTGGTAAACACTAATGGGAGATCGAAATCGTTGGAATTCAGGTCCACCAATACAGGTCGCAGTTACTCCATCAAGTCTTTCTGCACTTGTGCCACCACTCATGTGGTGTACCTTATCACCTGCCCGTGCGGAAAACAGTACGTTGGTCGTACTATACGGGCCTTTTCCGTACGGGTAGGTGAACATGTTGCTAAAATTTTTGGTGGGAGCACCAAACATACTGTCCCACGACACTATAGAGAATGTCATTTGCGCAATCCCACAGGTACTCAATTTCCGATAATTGATAATTATGTACCACCTTGGAGGGGAGGAGCCAAATTGAGAGGGGTCTCCCAACTTGAGGTTTATTGGATATATGAACTGCGTACGTATGTCCCACATGGCCTCAATGTCGAGTGGGACATAAACGCCTTCATTAATAAATCCTGAAGACTTCCGGTTCCGGCGCCGCATGGAGTAGCTGCTCCCCTCAGCAGCTCCCGCAACCAGGCTAAAATTCAGCCTATAAACTCTGCAAACCCGCCACAGACTACCCCCAACGCTGCCCACCATCCCCGAGGGGAAGATGGACAAGTACCTAGAAAAAAACGGAGCGCGATCGTACGCGGCCGCGGCGGCGCGGACGGGGCAGCCGCAAATCGAGGCCCCGGCTTCGGCCTATCCGGATCCATCTGTGGAAACGGCTCCCGCGATGGAGGTGAGTGCTGAACCTTCACCCCCACCACATATACAGACTGCCTCAACGTCCCCAGCCTCTCCACACCAAGGGGACCTCCACAATATAGACCTGATAGCACAAGCAGTAGCAGCGCTGCTGGCCCCTATGATAGCTGCTTCTGTGGAAAAGGCAGTGGGAGCAGGCATGCAAAAACTGCAGGCCCAGGTGGGGGAACACGCGTCCAGGCTGAACGAGGCAGAGCATCGTATCACCAACATTGAGGAGGAGCTGTACCAGGCCCAATCCACCGAAATGGCCCAGGATAAGACCAATAAATACATACTGGACAAGCTGGATGACCTGGAGAACAGATCTAGGAGAAGTAACTTACGTTTCGTTGGTGTCCCGGAGTCGCTCCAGCCCGCGGCACTCTCAGACCTCTGCTCACGCCGCATTCCAGAGGCTCTAGGCCTTCCAGGTCCCTGCACAGTCGAACGTGCTCACCGTATGGGTATCTTCAATTCCGATCGTAAATCACCCCGTCCTGTGATTGCCAAGTACCTGAATTACTCGGAGAAAGCCCTCATCCTACAGAAGTTCAGACAATCCAGAAACCTCCGGATAGACGGCATGAATATCCTGGTCTTCGCGGACTACTCGGTTGACGTCTCTAAGAAAAGGAAGGCCTTCCAACAAATCTGCTCGGAGCTTCATCGGATGCAAGTTAAATTCACTCTCGCCTTCCCAGCCGTGCTCCGGCTCAGGGCCCCCAACGGGGAACAACTCTCTTTTCACGATCCATCTGCAGCAGAAGCATTCCTGAGGTCACACCGCTCTGGATCTCATGCCAACCCTTCTCCTAGTCCGGCGTCATTGAACCGGGCCCTGGAACAAGGCAGCCCACGGAAAGACTCACCCAAACGCTTCAGAGCCTCGGGACCGGAGCAACGTCAGCTCTCCTCATCCTGAACCCCCTCCACCTGGTACACGGCACAGTTTCCTGCTGACACAGCTTTTGGTCCCTTTTGTACCCCGCATATCATGCTCCTCACCTCTGACGAGCCATCCCCTCTCCCTTATGCCTGAGGTCGACCGGTAGGCTGAAAGTTTTTCTTTTTTTTCTTATTTTTTTTTTTGTTCCATCATATTTCTTCTTTGTACAACCCCTGCAATTACTATTGTGTGTTCTTGCTCATTGTTATACATTTGTACATTGTTATCTGCTGTTGACAATTTTTTTTACATGCGGGCTACTCCCCCCCCCTTCCTTCTTTCTGCCAATGGTGCCCCTGCACGCTACTCATCCCCCACACTTTACTCCCGCTGCCTCCGGCCCACCCCCCTCTTAAGCGTGGCGGGTGACATATCAGCGGTGCGAGTCCTGTGTTGGGAGCTGACCTACTCACTGACTCCATGTGGAAAAAAGTGAAGTTCCCTAACTATGTTTGTTGTTATCCTTGCCCCCCCCCACCACTCCCCCCATCTGAACCTTTTACTGTGTGCCCTGTCCTATGTGCTATGGTCACTCATACACCCACAAACATGTCCATTCCTACATCTTCGCTCCCTTCCTCAATCTTCCCCATGGTTAACTACAGCTCATTGCTTCCTCTACGCTCTCTGCCCATGCAGTTCCACATTCTACCATACACTCTGGTCCCGAATGCAGCCCACATCCCTCTTCTGGCCCTCCCACCATGAAAATAATCTCTTGGAATGTCAAGGGGCTTCGTTCCCCCAATAAGAGAATGAAAATCCTGCGCCACCTTAAACGTCTAAAAACAGATATAGCCCTCCTTCAGGAAACGCACTTATCCACTCCCGACTTCCCACGTATGAGAAAACTATGGGTGGGCCCGGTCCTTGGCTCCGAGTCCAACGGCCGTAAGGGGGGTGTAATGATCCTTATAAACAAAAACCTCCCATGCACGGTCCTGTCTACAGAATCAGACTTTGAGGGCCGTTTTGTGTCTGCACGAGTCCAACTGGGTGCTAGGATCATAGTGATCACCAATGTCTATGCCCCTAACAACCCCACAAGCAAATTCTTTGGGGACCTTACGACGTGGGTGCTGCGCGACCCCTCCCTCCCTCACTTGTTGGACGGGGACTTTAACTCCATCATGCACCAGACAGATGACAGATCCTCCAACAGGAAGCAACGACCCCCCTCGCCGTCCCCTGGCCAGACACTTTTGGCATCTACGATAGACTCCCTCCACCTCCACGACATATGGCGCCTGCACCACCCGGCAGATAGGGAATTTACATTCTATTCCTACCCCCACAACGTCTTCACGAGACTAGATTACTTATTTTGTTCTGACGCCCTCCTTCCGGTTCTTACTGATGCTGACATTCATGACATCGCGATCTCTGACCACGCCCCGATATCCTCCACTCTCGACGACCCCGACCTGCACTCCAACCCCAAAATTTGGCGTTTCCCCTCTTACCTCCAAAATAACGCTGACTTCCAACAACATCTAGAGACGGTCTGGACAGATTACGCCTCTAACAACGCACTGCATTCCAACAACCCCAACCTTTTTTGGGAGGCGGGCAAGGCAGTCCTCAGGGGCTGTGTAATAGCATATGCTGCCTCTTTCAAAAGAAATGCCCTCAAGCACTACAAATTGGCCAGTGCACGACTACACCTGGCTCAACGTTCCCTCTACACGGACAACTCCCCGTCCAACCGAGATGTCTGGCTTACGGCTAAACAATCTTTTGACACATGGGCTGCGACCCTTGAACAGACCCAAAAGGCACGCTTGGACGCCTCCTTACACAAATTCGGGAACAAGGCAGGGAAATTGCTTTCGAAACTGAGCAAGGGCCCGAATCGCCCTACGCATATCACCTCTCTCAGGAACACTTCGGGCACTGTACACACCACCCCAAAAAGATATCAATGACACTATGCGTCAATACTACTCATCCCTATATGCCCCTGACCCGATAGATATCCCAACGGCCCTAAATTTCCTACAAAACATTACCCTAGATCGAGTCTCCCCCCCCCAATTGGAGACCCTGAACGCCCCCATCTCCGCTTTGGAGATTCATAATGTCATTAAAAACCTTGCCCCCTCCAAGGCCCCGATGGCTTTACGGGTGAGTTCTATAAATCCTTTCGCGAGACATTCGTCCCTACCCTCCACGAAGTCTACCAACACATCTGGGCAGGCGGCTCCTACCCACCCACAGGCAACCAGGCCATTATCAAGCTATTAGAGAAAAAAGGGAAAGACCCTCTAGAACCCGGCTCCTACAGGCCCATATCCCTCTTAAATCTCGACATAAAGATCCTCTCCAAAATTGTTGCCACCAGATTGGCAACTATCATACCCTCCCTGATACATCCGGCTCAATCTGGTTTCGTGAAAGGGAGGACAGCCACTATGAATATCCGTAAGGTAATGCTAGCCCTAGAGCATGCAAAAGGCGACCCGGAAGGTGACCATGCCATCATCACGCTAGACGCAGAGAAGGCCTTTGATAATGTCAGCTTCGAATGGCTCTCCATGGTTATGGCCACAATGGGCTTCCAAGGCCCCTTCGCCCATCTCATAAAGGCTATGTACACTGCCCCCACCGCAAAACTGGTGGCGGCGGGCCTCCTATCAGACGAATTTCGTCTCCACAAAGGCACTAGACAGGGCTGCCCAATATCCCCTCTCCTCTTTAATATTGCCCTAGAACCCCTATCTCGATATCTATCCCAAGTCGCCCCCCTTCATGGTATCAAGATGGGCGACCACGACATACGCACCTCCCTCTTTGCTGATGATGTCCTCATATTCACTTCCAACCCCTCACAGGACATGATCACGATCAAGGACACCTTCGATATCTTCAGAAAGTGCTCGGGGCTCCGCATAAATTATAGCAAGAGCGAAATCCTCCCCATAGGTTCCCTTTGGGTCCCCCCCTGGACCCAGGGTTCCCTGTTCACGGTGGCGAAATCCCATATCACGTACCTGGGAATTAAAATAGGTAGGATACCCTCCTCCCTATACCATCTCAATTATCCTCCGCTGTTTGCAAAAATAGCACAGGAACTGGTTAACTGGATGGATTTGCCTCTCTCGCTTCTGGGAAGATGTCACTTAGTGAAAATGGTCAGTTTTGCCCGTCTACTGTACCCCCTACAAACCATTCCCTTACTACTACGCCATTCAGATGTCAAAACCCTAAATTCAGCCATATCCAAATTTCTCTGGCGGGGTAAGCGGGCACGTATAGCTTTTGCCAAACTCCACCTTCCCAGACGCGAGGGTGGTATAGCCCTGCCCAATATCAGGACATATAACTTAGCCTGCCTACTCAGGACGAGTCTAGATTGGGTGACCCAGTCCTCCCGGTACTCAAACTTCGTCCTGGAATCAGCCATGGTCAACCCCTTCTCCCTCACCGCCCTGCTCCACTGCCCATGGAAATCTGTTCCCCCACCCCTCCAACATAACCTTCTCCTCAGAGATACGGCCATCGCCTGGAGAGAGGTCAGAAAATCCCTAAATCTCCCTTCTTACATATCCCGCTACCTCCCAATCCGGGGAAACCCGAACTTCTCCCCTGGCCTTGAGACTCAACCCTACGTCCTCTGGCACAGTAGGGGACTAAATGATTTTTTCTCACTATGCGACCCACAGATGGGCCGCCCCATCGGTTTTAGAGCGCTAGCCGACAAATACTTACTTCCCCCGTCACATATTTTCCAATATGGGCAATGCATTAGCTTCCTGAAAAATGCTTGTAGAGACGATACTAAAAGATTCAAAAGTTCCTTTATTGAATCCCTCCTCGCTCTGGGCTCCTACAAGATCTCTGACATATACCTACCTCTCCTTCTGCAAACTACCCCCCCTAACGCTCTCATCGGCCGCCAACTGGGCAAAGGACTTCCCCGACACCGAATTGGTGGAGAAGCTTCTACATGGTCTCAACACTGTCCACAAGCTGGTTCCCAACGAGGTCTGGAGGGAAACTCAGATTAAGATAGTCCACCGGGCCCATATCCCTTTTAGTCGTGCCCACGCCTCACCGGAATGCCCACTGTGCAAACAACCTAAGCCTAACCTCACTCATCGCTTCTGGTCCTGCTCTCATATCGCCACCTTCTGGGACCAAGTCCTCCAGTATATCTTCGACATAACCTTGTTACGGATACCCAAGGACCCCTTGTTACTTATCTTCGGCCACTGGGACCCCCTTTTGCTCCCCTGGTCACCCCCTCAAGCCTACCCCGGGAAAAACTGGATCCTGATTTGCCTCCTTCTTGCTAGAAGAGCCATCCTTCACAACTGGATTTCCGACACCGTCCCAACCACTGCCCAAATCAAAAAGGATCTCCTGAAACTACTCTACAAAGATAAACTCAACACGGACCTAACCCACGAGCGATCTAGGACTCGCTTCTACCATATCTGGAAATCGTTTATGGTGCACACCCTCACCCCTACGGATATAACGAACTTTGAGAAGATGTCTTTCTTGTACTGTGACCCCCCCCTCCCCCCTGACCCCACACCCTTCCCCCCAACCTAGAGCACAGATAGGCTGCGTTATGTTCTCAGTATGTGTTATTTAGAGACGCAGCTCCCCCTCTCTCCCATCCTCTTCCCCCCTCCCTTTCCCTGTTACCTCTCCCTTCTCCTTCTTTTGCCATTTCAAAAGTTTACAGTTGTTGTCGCATCATACTCTGTTTGAAATTTCTTTAATAAAAATATGTTTAAAAAAAAAAAAAAAAATCCTGAAGTTTTTTAGATATGTCAGAAGGCTGGCCGGAGGCCGGCCTGTATTTGTGGGAGGAGTCTGAGAGTACTTAAGACTCCCTCCCTGTCGATGCTGGGTCGGCGTAGGGTTCTGGGTTGAGGAAGGGGGGTGGCATGTCGGCGTCAGCAGACGCCATTCAGCCGTCGGCTTTGGAGGAGGGAGGGGTTGTCCACCCGCCCGCACGCGCATGGCGGCTCCACGTGTCTGACCCAGATTTGTTTCTTTCCCCCCGGGTTCCACATCTTCCCACCCTACCTGCCTGCCTCTCCAGCCGGTCAGCCACCCTTCTTCCGCCGCCGGCGGTCACGTGGTTCCTCCGGTACTCGTCCGGGTCCTCCTCTCACCGCCGCTTCCCCTGGTATTCACGGGGGGGGGGATGCCCGCCCGCTGTTTTCTCCCTCCAGCATGGAGGGAGCTGCCCGCTGCTTCCCCCGGTATTCACGCGGGGGGGGGGGGATAAACGCCCGCCCGCCCGCCCGCCCGCCTGTTGTATTTTCTCCCTCCAGCATGGAGGGAGCCGTCCGCCGCTTCCCCCGGTGTCACGTCGAGGGGGGGGGGGGGTGCCCGCCCGCCTGCCTGTTGTATTTTCTCCCTCCAGCGGGGAGCCGTCCGCTGCTTCCCCCGGTGTACACGCCGGGGGGGGCAGGGATGCCCGCCCGCTGTTTTCTCCCTCCAGTATGGAGGGAGCCGTCCGCTGCTTCCCCCGGTGTTCACGCCGGGGGGGGGGGGGCGGGGATGCTCGTCCGCCCGCCCGCTGTATTTTCTCCCTCCAGCAGCGGCATGGGGGGGCTGTCCCCATATTTCACTCGGGACATACTGGAGGAGGGGGGGGGGGGCGGTTCATGTATGGGTCTTGCTGGCAGCTGGGGGGGTGTCTGCCATTTTTTTCCAGGGGTCACATGCTGGCTACTTGGGGGAGGGGCTGGTCATGCTAGCGGCATGGGGGGGGGGCTGTCCACCTTTTACTCAGGTCGGGGGGGGGCTTTGCCCCTAGGGTTTTGCGTCATAGCGTTCTGTCCCCAGGTTTTTGCGTCATAGTGTTTCTGCCCCTACTTTTTCTGGCACAGCGGTCTGCCTTCACGTTTGCTGTCATAGCGTTTCTGGCCCCAGGTTTCTGTCCTAGCGTTTCTGCCCCTACATTTTCTGTCCTAGCGTTCTGCCCCCATGTTTGCTGTCATAGCGTTTCTGGCCCCAGGTTTCTGTCCTAGCGTTTCTGCCCCTACATTTTCTGTCCTAGCGTTCTGCCCCCATGTTTGCTGTCATAGCGTTTCTGCCCCCACGTTTGATGTCGTAGCGTTTCTGCCCCCACGTTTGCTGTCATAGCGTTTCTGCCCCCACGTTTGCTGTCATAGTGTTTCTGCCCCCACGTTTGCTGTCATAGTGTTTCTGCCCCCACGTTTGCTGTCATAGTGTTTCTGCCCCCACGTTTGCTGTCATAGTGTTTCTGCCCCCCCCACGTTTGCTGTCGTAGCGTTTCTGCCCCCAGGTTCTTCTGTCGTAGCGTTTCTGCCCCCAGGTTCTTCTGTCGTAGCGATTCTGCCCCCAGGTTCTTCTGTCGTAGCGATTCTGCCCCCAGGTTCTTCTGTCATAGCGATTCTGCCCCCAGGTTTTTCTGTCATAGCGTTTCTGCCCCCAGGTATTTTCTGTCATAGCGTTTCTGCCCCCAGGTTTTTCTGTCATAGCGTTTCTGCCCCCAGGTTTTTCTGTCATAGCGTTTCTGCCCCCAGGTGTTTCTGTCATAGCGTTTCTGCCCCCAGGTGTTTCTGTCATAGCGTTTCTGCCCCCAGGTGTTTCTGTCATAGCGTTTCTGCCCCCAGGTGTTTCTGTCATAGCGTTTCTGCCCCCTGGTTTTTCTGTCTTATTTCTGCCTCAGCGTGTCAGGCGCAGTGTTTGTCTCACACAATTCTGTCTCAGGTTCTATTCTTGCATTGGCCATAGCTATAGTATCATGCGTTTCTGCCCCCGGGTTTTCTGTCTTAGCGTTTCGGCCCACACGATTTCTGTCATAACATTTGGCATTGCATATCTGCCTCAGTGTTGCAGGTGCAGCTTTCTCTCATACCGTTTCTGACAGATTTTGCCTCAGCGTTTCAGGCTCAGGGATTCTATCATACCATTCTGCCTCAGGTTTCTGTCATTACATTTGCCTCAGCGTTTTCTCTCATACCGGCAGGTTCTGCCCCAGGGTTCTGTCATAGCGTTTCTGCCCCGGGTTTTTCTATCATAGCGTTTCTGTCATAGCATTTCTGCCCCAGGTTTCTGGCATAGCGTTTCTGCCCCAGGTTCTGGCATAGCGTTTCTGCCCCAGGTTCTGGCATAGCGTTTCTGCCCCAGGTTTTCTGTCATAGCGTTTCTTCTGTAGCTTTTCTGCCCACGTTTTTCTGTCTGGGCACTACGGCCCCCACGTTTTTCTGTCTGGGCACTACGGCCCCCACGTTTTTCTGTCTGGGCACTACGGCCCCCACGTTTTTCTGTCTGGGCACTACGGCCCCCACGTTTTTCTGTCTGGGCATTACGGCCCCACGTTTTTGTCATTTCTGTCTGTCATTGCATTTCTGCCTCGGCATTTCAGGCTCAGTGTTGCTCTCATACCATTTATGCCCAGGTTTTGTCATTTTAGTTTTGCCTCAGCGTTGCTCTCATACCATTTCTGCCCCAGGTTTCTGTCCTATAATTTTTTTCCTCGGCATTCAGGTTCAGCGGGTCTCCCATACCTTTTCTGCCCCAGGCTTTGCCATAAGTTTTCAGGCTCAGCAGTTCTGCCGCCCCCACGATTTCTGTCCCCCTCATTTTCTGTCATAGCATTGCTGCCCCCACGATTTCTGTCATATCTTTGCTGCCCCCACGAATCCTGTCTGTGTTGGTTTGTCTTGGCGTTGTCTTTGTGGTTACTATGTCTCGTTGTTTTTTTGTCCACGTTGCATCTGGGTTGTTTAGCTAGTGCTCACATCTCAGGATCTGTCACGTCTACAGATTCATACGGGCTGAGGTTTCGTTTTTAATTGATTGTTGACCACAATCTTCTCGCCTGTTTACATACGTCATACGTTGCACGTGCATTCATTACACATACTCGATTACCCACAGCAGTCCGTGGGTACACTAACCCTGAGTGTTCAGTTGTATTGTCTGTCTCTGCGCGGCAGGTTACTCAGGCTCACGTGCCAGTCACACTGGGTTGGGGTGTCATCGGTGCATTCATGCGCAGCGGTCTTAGGTAGGCACAGAGGGCGTTTGTTGGTTCATGTGTGTTTTCTGTCTTGTCTAGGTTGTGTCAGCGCACCCCCAGTTCCTGCTCTTCCATTTCTGCCGGCCACGTCATCATCTTTTTGGGTCCAGTCTATCAGGCCTTCTGGTTCATGACTGAGCAATAGGTGTTCCTTGTCAGAGGGGGTGGAATCACCCATCCCTGTTTCTCTGACATCCCTACTGTGGGTACTTTCAGACCTTTTTTTGGGGCTCATTGCTGCATCATCAGGTTTTTCATAGTGTTGTGGCTTCAGCTGACAGTCATGCTTTCATTTCCAATCAAGTTTCTGGAGGCAGCTTTTCCAGGGGTTGGTCTGGTTTCTCTACCTTCATGCTGTAGGTGAGGGGCTGGGTTTTTAGGTTCCTAGTGGCTAGTTTTGTAGCATTGTTACTATGGGCTGCTCTCCTGCAAAACTGGTCATTCGGTACTTGTCCATGGTCTGGCGTTCAGCACTTGGGGGGGGGGTTGGTTTGGGTTAGCTGCCATACCGATGTCATCTATCCTTATGCTCGATTTCGTCAGTCCTGACGGTGGCAAGGTAAGTCTTTTTTGTGCAGCATCATCGGGTCTTGCTTCTGCCTGTAACCTGCTAACCAAGTCTATCAGGTAAGAACGGGTTCTGTGGGGCGGTATGGGCCATGTTGGGTTGTTGTTACCTTAGCGCAAAGGATTCGTCCTTCTGCTCCGTCAACATGTCCATCAGGTATCCAGCACTTTAGGCTCCTGCTAGTTGTCAGATTTTTTTGCAACTCACCCGCTCACTTTCCTATCAGTATGGGTAGGCCAGGGGTGTGGGGGTTTCCTCACAGGGCTGCGGCTCTGATGTCCGGTTGTAGCTTTCATTGTTAGGCATTTTTGCAGGGGCTTCTCGGGCCAGCTCTGGTTCAGTTGCCCACAAGTGTCCACTCATCATAAGCATATCAGGCTATCATATGGGTTGTCGCAGGCTCGAACCAATCATTCTCGGGGCATTGGTCGAGTTCAGGGCTGCTTCACGCATTCGGCAGGGGCTTCCTTCTATCACAGCTCACGAGTCGGTAGCTTCTCCAGTCATAACGGCTACTTATCAGGTGTACATACGATTGCCATCCGGGCGCGTGCTGCTTTGCTTCTTGTTTGCTCATCTACCCCTCTTCACCTACATATGTGTCTTTTGCCCTCTTTCAGGCGTACCTACCAGCCGGCCAAAGGCACACTCCAGGCCTTGGTTATTAGGGTCAACGCATTCCTTACTCGAAGACTCTGATTACAAGTCAGAAGGCTGGCCGGAGGCCGGCCTGTATTTGTGGGAGGAGTCTGAGAGTACTTAAGACTCCCTCCCTGTCGATGCTGGGTCGGCGTAGGGTTCTGGGTTCCCACCCACCCATTCCCCCAGCTTTCATACATTCTCATTGTTCTTTTTCTTGTTCAGGGTATGCCCTCTTTCAGGCGTACCTACCAGCCGGCCAAAGGCACACTCCAGGCCTTGGTTATTAGGGTCAACGCATTCCTTACTCGAAGACTCTGATTACAAATTATGTGTCTTTGCTCCATTATGGCTCCAAGACATATTAATCTAATATGTATTAATTTACATTTTTTTACACTTTTTTTACAATTTTATTTCATAATGTTTCAATTTATTCCAATTTTATGGTGACACTATTGTTAAGTGTGCATTATTTATTTATGCCATTTGTTAACATTATGAGGCTCTGTATAAGATTTGCATGTTTACACTGGCAGGTTATTCTCTTCTTCCTGCACGTGTTTTTTATTTATATATCACAAATTCCCCTGATATGGACATTACATAGTTGGGATTTTTACTCCTTCTATATTCTCCATATGCCCCGTCTTGTTTACCTGTAGGTGTGACGTGCAGTTTGTTGTCACGTTCTGTGATGACAGTCTCTGGCCCCAGCATCCTGGACTGTGCCACGTGACTTCTCTGTGTTTACACGTACGACTTTGCGCTCCAGCCTCCCTTCCCGGCGTGAGGCTTGAGGCGCATAACGTCGTGCGGTATATGGGTAGACGCACTTCCTGTCACCAGCTTGATGCGCATGCCTATGACACGCAGCAGAATGTCCGCGTGATCGACGCTGCGTTCCAGCCTGGTCCTGTGAGGCGAGGCTTGGAGCGCACGCCGACAATGTCCCTATCCATCCGGTAATTAACTACCAATCGATTGAAGTTGGAGCCGCGATCGTGGTAAGGGGGCATAGGTATATATTGTGAATAGTCACAGCAGTAAGTCAGCACCCCAGATGATGATCTTTGGATCGAAACGCGTCAGGTTTCCAGCTGATTCTACTGCTTAACTGTATGATGCTTTGATTTGTCTACTTAAATGTGAGTGTAACCTTCTATGCTTTGAAACCTTTTAGTAAAGATTTTAAACGGTATTACACTATGTCCGCATTTATTTTTTCCTCCCCTGGCTGCCACACATTGAGTTCTTTGGATCCTATGTAAAGAGCCTACGTTCCATATATGCTGATCCTGGCACCATATACCATTTCTTGGCTCCCATTCATCACATGAAGAGTCGATCTGTTTTGAGATTTCGTTCACATCTTATCATTGGGAGGTCTATTGCCTGGCTGTCATCATAACATATGCCTTAGTGACTCATTAAGTTTACGCTTAGCTGAGTCCATACTTTCCGGTAAGCCCCCTCAATTACCTTGGTGGTGGATCTACTATCAACACTATTTCCATTGTTGCTACATTTATTTGGACACTCAGATTGGGATACTTTCTTTCATTTCTATGAACCATTTTTGGGCTTTAATGTCACATTTTAAATGTATACACTTTTGAATTGTCACTCCTTACAACTCATATGATACTTCATTGTATGACATATTTAATTTTCATATAATCTTAGCGCTACACTTTTTTGTTTTTATCACTTGTTTTTGTGCAGAATTGATCCAATCCTGTAGTGTTTGGCAGCTTTTTTTATGTTTTATTGGGTAGCGCGGTGTTATATGTACTAGTGTGTATATATATATTTTCTACCTATACAACTTTTGTTGTCTGATTTCCTTTAGATTTACCATAAACATGTAGTGCAAGGACATGCCTGATTGCATACAAATTGAAACTCTTAAAGGGGTTATAAACCTTTGTGTTTGGTGAAAAAAATTCTGACACTGACCGGCCTCCTAGCACCCAACCCCCCCCCCCCCCTCGTTTTACTCACCTGAGCCTGTTTGTTCCCTCGGCTGAGACACTGACGTCAATCAAATCCAATTATGCAGGTAACGGGGGGCAGGGCTGAGTCCGGCATTCTGTGTCTATGGACACAAATGCTGGACTCGGGAGTGCACCCGCAAGGTAACCCCCAGGGAGCGCCATTGGGGGACCCCAGGCGTCGAGGACCGGGGCCACATTGTGCAAAACTAACTGCACAGTGGAGGTAAGTATGATATGTTTTTTATTAAAAAAACTAGGGTTTACAACCCCTTTGAGGTTTGACCTCATATTATATGGTTTTGGTAAATGTGAAAACTGTATAGTGTGTATCCAGCTTTAGTGTCACAATGCTTCATAAAAATAACTACTACAGTTATAGATAATATCTTTGATTTAGGATAAAAAAAAAAAAAACACAAACAATCTGGAATAGCACAGCGAGGATACAAAAGTTTTCCTATTTCTGGCTGAAGCACACTAATCTTCTGTTGAAAAGACTAGGCAGGGTTGCCATTTTACAATCAGTCTTAACACTGCAGTGATTTCCACAGTTCAATGGTTGCAGCTTCAATAGAAATGTGAAGTTTCCTATGTATAATAAATACATTGATTTTCCTCCAGCTAATAAATAAAAAGAGATATGTCTACACTTTTTGTAGAAAAAACATCTGCGTGTGGCAGGCTCAGGGCCCCTCGGTGAGACATAAAATGTGTGTTTTTATCTTGTCTAAGAAATCTCTAATGCCAGTTGCTATTGCAGCCTTCAAGGACAGTACTACTTATTCGCATATTAACATTTATATATACAATGCTAAGCAGTCAATACATAACAAAGTGCAACCTGGCTACCAAATATCAAATCTACACTAAAACATATGAGGGTTTATTATATAAAAAATACTATTGGGTGTGCAGTAATCATGGCAACCAGTTAGGAATGCATTTTAAGCATATCTATGGTAAAAATGTAAATCATATAATAATTTCCAAATTGCATTTCAGTTATTTCTAGCCTACTCCTAATAATACCAATCCCACCTTCTGAACTACAGAGGTGCTTAGAGAAGGAGTTTCAGGAGGAGGAGGGGTCAGTACCGGAATCATTGGTAGGGGGCAGCAAGGTACCATGGGATATGTAGTCATTTGAAATTGAAGGTAAACAGCAGAGGAGATGCTGCAAAGCATGCTGGGAATCCAGGAAGTTGTGGAAGAGATGACCAGCAGACAGACGGAACTCACAACATGAAAGGAGACTTGTAAAGTAAGTTTATATTGGATTGTCAAATATATATTTTCTTTGTATTGCTATTATAATGCTGATGTTCTAAACTGTTTATGTTGTGACCATCGATTTCCCTTAACATCTTCGATCAAATCAATGGAAAGACATTTTTGATAGTCCACACCACAAATTTCTGCATTATGTTATAAAATGAGTGGTCCTACATTATGGGGTAGATTATGGGGGGGCTTTGAAAAGTAAATATTCCCTTAGATGAGGGAATCAGGGGCTGTTGTACAAAACTTCAATCATCTAATTAGGTGTGAGAAAAAGCCTTGTTTTTGTTACCTTGTACACGGCTGGATATAATTTAATTTGCATTTAGCATCTCCTTCTTCACTACACAAAGGTATAATTCATTTTCAAAGTGAACCTGCTTTACTCCATTAGTAAATCCAACCCTATGAGTTTAGCTATCCATATTCTGTTGATACAATCCAATTCAAGAAGTATTTTCATGGAGATTGTATATTCCCTTGATTTATCCCAAATGCAAGAAATATATGTTGCAATGACAGGTTTTGTTGCATCTAAATTGTGAGTTTTATTTAAGAACTAGTATCCTTGGTTCAGAGTTCAAAGAGCTGCAGAATGTATTGGTGCCATATATGGCATGTAATTTAATACAAATGGAGGAAAAGAGATTTAATCTCTAAGTACAGAAAGGTTTCTTCACAGTAAGAGCTGTGAAAATGTAGACTAGACTCCCTCAAGAGGTGGTTCTGCCAGCTCAGTAGATCGCTTTAAAAAAGGCCTGGATTGTTTCCTAAATGTCCATAATATAACCGAATACTAATATTTATAGGTACAGCTGATGCAGGGAATATCCAATTGCCTCTTGGGGGATCAGGAAGGATCCCCTGCTGGAGAAAATTTGATCATGCTTTGCTGTTTTTTTTTTTTGTTTGCCTTCCTCTGGAATGGATCAACTGTGAGTATAGGATTGTAATTTTTTTCCCATTTTTATGATTGAGCTAGATGGAATTGTGTCTTTTTTCAACCAGACTAACTAGCAATAAAAATAATAATAACATTAATAGGGGGTTTTAAGTGATTGTAAACTTTTTTTTTTTTTTTTTTAAATAACAAACATGTTATACTTATTTGCTCTGTACAACGTTTTTGCACAAAGCAGCCCCAAACCTTCTCTTCTGGGGTGTGCTGCCAGCACTCCTTGCTCCTCCCCCCCACCCAGTGCATAGTTGCCAACATTTAAAAAAAGTTTTTAGGAACACCTTTTTTTCTGTGTCCAGAAAGCCACTGTAGGTGGAGTATTCACTTGTTAGGAGCGTGGCTTTCAGTAAGTATAATAAAAATCCAGTGTGTGCCAAAAGTGGGCATGGTTTAAATGATGCTGAATATTGGGTGTGGCATAAAGGGGTTTGGTAAATAGAGTTTAAGATTACTTACGTGCAGAACAGAGTGCAGAACGGAGTGCAGAAGCAACTGCACT
Organism: Rana kukunoris; assembly: GCA_029574335.1. Classification (NCBI taxonomy): domain Eukaryota; kingdom Metazoa; phylum Chordata; class Amphibia; order Anura; family Ranidae; genus Rana; species Rana kukunoris. Next base: position 355,696,153 of record CM056053.1, on the reverse strand, counting down.
GCTGTATTCCACAGGAGAAGACTTCTTCTTTCCGGAACATGTATGAATAGTATACACAAGGCCCCTTTCACATGGTGTGGGTTCCATGTGGTATCTGTTCCAATCAGCAGGGGATCAGCCCACAGATCCCCTGGTGATCAGAGCAGAGCGAGCAGATGACATATCCGTATCCGTTCAGTCTCTGCAGAGTGGACACGGACACTCTGCTTTTTGGGCAGCCAGGAGTAAACGGACTCCACTGTCGTGGTTTTGGACACACGTTTTTACTGCTCTCTATCTAAGTCTGTCGGAAATTCCGACAGAAAAAGTCAGATGGGGCATACACACGGTCGGAATATCCGATGAAAAGCTCCCATCTGACTTTTTCCATCGGAATTTCTGACCGTGTGTACGTGGCATAAGAGTCTCCAGGAGGACTACTGGTTGCAGCTAGGAGGGCTGGTGAGTGAGCACAGTCAGGAGGACTGGGGAGGCACACCAGAGAGAACTGGGAGACTGCAGTTTTAGAGATGGGTGCAGAACCAGTGGAGAGAGGACTGTGGAGAATGGCAGTGGAAAGAGGTCGCTGCAGCCAGGCTGGCTGGTAGGGCCTGAACAGAGCTATCTGTGATTGGTAGCTGAGTAGAGGATAGATAGCACCTGAACTTTTTCTACACTACAGGGACCCGGGGTCCCTGCCCTCAAAAGGCAGTTCATTGAGGCCTTACTGAAGCAGTGTCAGGCCTACCCATGCAGTACTAGAGGAGTAACAGTCTGCTGCAAGTGAAGTGCTGGAGGAGGAACGGTGTGCAGCAAGTGTTTGTGCTGAAGAGAAGATTGAGGTGTATATACAAGAGAGTATATAGGAGTCCCAAGCAAATTTTTACTGGAAATTCCTGGGCATCCCATAATTCCCAAAATCCCCATGCAGGCTGAATCCCTTAATGGACTGGTCTATGTCTCTGAGTGACTGATAAATGGATGTCAGGCTGGGCCGGGTGACAGGTGAACCACAACATACAGCAACCCTTATGGGGGCTTGGCTACACGTGCTATGTGGGCACTCATGTGGGCTCATTCCTGAGTCAGCTCTGCATGTCCATTTACTTTGACTTTCTAGTCTGTATTCTTGTTCTGCGTCAGTAATTTAATAGGTTTTAGGCTGCATTCACACCTAGGCGTTTTGTCGCCCTATGCCCGACGCTGTAGCAGCCTGAGATACGCTGGAGGGGCGAATTAACATTGTCGGCTCTGGAGATGGTTCACATCTCTACGCCGAACGCCGAAACACCGTACGCCTGAAGCTTGAAACAAGTCCCGGACCCTTTTTTTCAGGCGTATCAGGCGTTTGGCAATAGCCGACAATGTTAAAATCACCCCTCCCAGCGAAAACAAAGAGCGACTTGTCGCCGCAAATCGCGGGGACAATACGCCAATGTCGTGTCGCGGCAATACGCCGGCTGCCGCCTACGCTCAGGTGTGAATGCAGCCTTAAGGCCAGATCACTAGAATTTTCAGAAGGAGGTGGGCAAAGGCACCCCCTATATTACGCTCAGTACAGGTTTATTTTAATATATTTTGGGAAAATTTACTAACACTGGGCCAAACACAATCTGGATCAGCCAGATATTATAGTAACCAATCAGCTTCTATTGTCATAATTTTTTCTGAAATTTTTTGAAAATTAAAGCTGGAAGCTGATTGGTTGCCATGCACAACTGCTCCGGTCTTAGTACATTCCTATAAAAAATAAAGATGACAACTCACACAGAAATCCAGTAAATAAAATAAAAGTAAGATAAGAATGCCACGCCATGCACCGAACAGGAAGAAAATGCTGCGTTACCCAACAAATATGAATGTACAGAAATAATTCTAACAGGACTACTGGAGCTATTAATCATGTGTCATCCATCCACCAATGTGTTGTGTAAACGAGGTTTAAATATCAGATGTGATAGAAAGTTTAAAGGTTACTCTGACAAAAACGTACAAACGTTTCAAGCAATTAGATTCAAACTTCTGCAACGCAAAGCCAGGAAAGTGAAAAGCAAATCTGACAAAATGCTAATCTTTTCTATAAAAAATAGTCTTCTTCTAAACCACTCTGGGCCGCAGAAAAGCTGACACCGAAGTTACGAGCCGCCTGTCTAACCAGACAAAACGATGGAGAAAATCTGCTTTCAAACAAGATCATAAATCGTCTATAGCGCAGGGAACGGAAACCAAGAAACGGCTCTAACCACTTACGGTTTTTTATTGCTATGCAAAAGTCTGTAGGGCTGTTGATCAAATAACAATAGGGCAAGTGACACAATGAAAGCCAGCTTTCTGTTATTACAAAAAAAAAGGAAGGGGAAACTAGTAAAGGTGTCGGAACACAGGAAGGTTGCTTAATCCTGCTTTTTACAGTTATACTGGAAAATGATCACATATATATGTAGCCAATGACAATTGATCATGTGATGTAAAAAAAGCTTGGTAATCATTTTTTTTTTCTCCTCTTCCAGTGAAAGAGGCACATTAGTACACACAAGTACCGCCTGCCAGTGCCCCCTGCCAGTGCCTACAGTGACCACCAGTGCAAACTGTCAGTGCCAATCAGTACCACCCATTAGTGCCCATCACTGCCACCTATCAATTCCCACCAGTGGTGCCAGTCAGTGCCTCATCAGTGCCACCTAGCAGTGCTGCCTATCAGTCTTACCTACCAGTGCTGCTCAGTGCCCATCATTGCCACTTATCAGTGCCCATCACTGCCAGCTATCAGTGCCACCTATCAATGTCACCTATTAGTGCCAATTCTCAGTGCTAATCAGGGCCACCTATCAATGCCCTTCAGTGCCACCCATCAGTGTCACCTCTCAGTGCCCACGAGTGCCGCCTCTCAGTGCCCACCAATGCCGCCTATCAGTGCCACCTTATTGGTGCCCATCAGTGCAGCCCATCAGTGTCCATCAGTGCAGCCCATCCGTGCCTATCGGTGCCCAGCACTGCAGCCTCATCAGCGTACATTAATGAAGCAGAAAAATTACCTGTTTGCAAAATTTTATAACAAAATATAAAACTAGTTTGTATTTAATTTTTTAATTCAGTCTTTTTTATTTATTTTTTACCAAAAAATAAAAACTGCAGAGGTAATAAAATACCACCAAAAGAAAGCTCAATTTGTAGGAAAAAAATTATAAAAATGTTTATTGGGTACAGTGTTGTATGATCACGCAATTGTCATTCAAAGAGTGGGAGCGCTGAAAGCTGAAAATTGGTCTGGGCAGGAGGGGGGTTTAAGTGCCCAGTAAGCAAGTGAATAAAAGAGGCAATAGTAGAAAGAAATGTTTGGACAGACGCACTCTGGAAAAACCTTCTCGGTTGCCTTTTATTGATAAAAGTTTTCAAACACCACACATCACAGCAAAGACAGGGGCATACAGCTGACGTTTCGCACTACAACCAGTGCTTACTCATAAAGGCACATCTAAAGCCCTGTACACACGACCGGTTTGTCTGATGAAAACAGACCGATGGACTGTTTTCATCGGACAAACCGATCGTGTGGGGGCCCCATGTTTTTTTTTTTTTTATATCGGTGAAAAAAAAATCGAATTTAAAATTTTCCTATGGATAAAAAACTGATAGGAAAAAAAACGATCATCTGTGTGGAACTCCATCGGTCAAAAATCCATGCATGCTCAGAATCAAGTCGACACATGCTTGGAAGCATTGAACTTAATTTTTCTCAGCACGTCGTAGTGTTTTACGTCACCGCATTGGACAAAGTCAGCTTCATCGGATATCTGACAAAAAAATCCATCGGATTAGATTCCATCAGATATCCGATTGTGTGTACAGGGTTAAAGTATGCAGGCATTTGGGGTAAAGCGATCCACATAGACCATCCTTCTCACCACCGGCTCTCATCCCTGTTAGTCTGTATTCGTGACCGGGAAGACTACCCTGCAGTAGAGCAATCTGAAAGCGAGGCTTGAACCGCTCGTGGAACGCAGCGTGGAAGGGGCGACATCAATGGTGGTGCGGAGGATGGTCTATGTGGACAGCTTTACCCCGGATGCCTGCATACTTAGATGTGCCTGTTTTAATCATCAACCATGTGAGTTTCTAAATGTTGTACCTTCATTAAATGTAACTGTATTGCTACACTTAGAGGCACCTCTCTCCTTTTTTATACTCAGTTGTGACATGACGCTACTCTTATATCAAGACATTGTTTGTTTATCAAGTAAAAATGCATTACCAAGTTTTGCTTGGCTTGCAAAACGCTCTCAAAACAAGGTTTTACTGTATATACAGTGTATATATATATATATATATATATATATATATATATATATATATATATATATTTATGGTCGTTACCCTCTGACCGACAGAGATGTGGATCACATAAACACGTGACAAGACTTACAACATAAATAGACCTGAAGTGTGCCTTGGTGGTCTGGTCAGTATGCCAAGAAAAGGGGGCATAACCAAAGTAAGTAATGGGTAGTTAATTGAAGAAGGATATGCTGAGAAGTGCCCTGAAAAAGGGAAAGGCGGGAGGGTGACGAATGCGATTGAATGCGCAGACTCACGGACATGAGGTGAGCTGGGAAGAGTCGGCCCAGTGACATGTAGTACCGCACACTGAACCGACAAAAGAGCATGTGTGAGTGGGCTGCTTAACCACTCAAGACCCAGACCAAAATGCTGCTAAAGGACCTTGCCCCTTTTTGCGATTCGGCACTGCGTCGTTTTAACTGACAATTGCGCGGTCGTGCGACGTGGCTCCCAAACAAATTGGCGTCCTTTTTTCCCCACAAATAGAGCTTTTTTTTGGTGGTATTTGATCACCTCTGCGGTTTTTATTTTTTGCGCTATAAACAAAAATAAATATCCCCCCAAAATATATATAATTTTTTTTTCCTCAGTTTAGGCCGATACGTATTCTTCTACCTATTTTTGGTAAAAAAATCGCAATAAGCGTTTATCGGTAGGTTTTCGCAAAATTTATAGCGTTTACAAAATAAGGGATAGTTTTATTGCATTTTTGTTAAAAAAATCGCAATAAGCGTTTATCGGTTGGTTTTCGCAAAATTTATAGCGTTTACAAAATAAGGGATAGTTTTATTGCATTTTTATAAAAAAAAATTTTTTTTACTACTAATAGCGGCGATCAGCGATTTTTTTCATGACTGCGACATTATGGCGGACACTTCGGACAATTTTGACACATTTTTGGGACAATTGTCATTTTCACAGCAAAAAATGCATTTAAATTGCATTGTTTCCTGTGAAAATGACAGTTGCAGTTTGGGAGTTAACCACAAGGGGGCGCTGTAGGATTTGTGTGTTCCCTGTGTGTGTTTACAACTGTAGGGGGTGTGGCTGTAGGTGTGACATCATCGATCGTGTCCCCCTATAACAGGGATGACGTGATCGATGCTGCGGCCACAGTGAAGCACGGGGAAGCCGTGTTTACACACGGCTCTCCCCGTTCTTCAGCTCCGGGGACCGATCGCCGCACTCCAGCGGCGATCGGGTCCGCGAGTCCCGCGGTCCCGGTCCCGGAGCTTCCCACGGCTGGGTACTAGAAACCAATGTATATATACGTTGATGTGCCCAGCCGTGCCATTCTGCTGACGTAAATGTGCAGTTGGGGGTCCTTAAGTGGTTAAATACCCTCCGGCTCCTCCCATAAACGCAGGCCACCATACTGGTCTTCTTATATATATATACACTACTCAAAAAAAAAAATTAAAGGAACACTTTGAAAACATATCAGATCTCAACGGTCGATAGACAAAAATCTCATGCTGGATGTCTCTACTGATAGGGACTGGGTAATGTGTCAGGAATGAAAGGATGGCACATCATTTGATGGCAATGAAAATTATCCACCCACAGAGGGCTGAATTCAAAGACACCCCGAAAATCAAAGTGAAAAAATTATGCAGTAAGCTAGTCCATTTTGATGAAATTTCATTGCAACAACTCAAAATGGTCCTCAGTAGTTTGTATGGCCCCCAAGTGCTTCTATGCATGCCTGCCAACATCAGGGCATGTTCCTAATAAGACGACAGGTGGTGTCCTGGGGTATTTCCTCCCAGATTTGGACCAAAGCATCACTGAGCTCCTGAACAGACTGAGGTGCCATCTGGCAGCACCGGATTGACCGAAACATAATGTCCCAGAGGTGTCCTTTTGGATTGAGGTCAGGTGAGCGCGGGGGCCATCCAATGGTATCAATTTATTCATCCTCCAGGAACTGGCTGCATGCTCTCGCCACATGAGGCCGGGCATTGTCGAGCACCAGGAGGAACCCAGGATCCACTGCACCAGCGTAGGGTCTAAAAATGGGTCCAAGGGATATGCCTCCCTAAACCATCACTGACCCACCGGTCATGCTGAACGATGTTACAGGCAGCATAAAGTTCTCTGGTGCTTCACCAGACCCTTTCACGTCTGTCACATATGCTCAGAGTGAAGCTGCTCTCATCTGTAAAAAGCATGGGGCACCAGTGGCGTACCTGCCAATTCTGGTGTTCAATGGAAAATCCCAATCTAGCTCCACAGTGTCCGGCAGTGAGCACAGAGCACACTAGAGGACGTCAGGCCCTCAGGCCACCCCCTCTGATTGTTTGGTCAGAGACATTCACACTAGTGGCCCTTTGGAGGTCATTTTGTAAGACTCTGGCAATGCTCATCCTGTTCCTCCTTGCACAAAGGAGCACATACCCGTCCTGCTGATGGGTTAAGGACCTTCTACGGCTCTGTCCAGCTCTCCTAGAGTAACTGCCTGTCTCCTGGAATCTCCTCCATGCTCTTGAGACTGCTGTGCTGGGAGACAGATAAACCTTCTGGCAATAACACGTATTGATGTGCCATCCTGGAGGACTTGGACTGCCTGTGCAACCTTTATACGGTCCAAGTATCACCTTGTGCTACCAGTAGTGACACTGACCCTAGACAAATGCAAAACTAATGAAAAACAGTCAGAAAAGATAAGTAGGGAAAAAAATGTTAGACACCTCCACCTGAAAAAAACATTCCTGTTTTGGAGGTTGTCTCATTGTTGCCCATCTAGTGCACCTGTTGTTAATTTCAATTAACAGCAAAGCAGCTGAAACTGATTAACAACCCCCTCTGTATACACTCCTCCCCCTCTGATACTTAACTAACCAGATCAATATCCCAGGAGTATATATAAAATACTGTATGTAGAGCTGCCCTGTAGAGCAACTGAGTTTTGTGTCTCCCTATAGTATGCACAGCCAGGCAAGACGCATTTTCCAACTTGCATCCAGACACAAGAAACAGTCTATGGGCTTGGTTTTTAATATTTATTTGGGATTTCAAGTTGCATAAGGTAAAGGGGTTATGGGATGCCCAACTTGACTTTAAGAAACAAAATGAGGACAATTTCCTTCTCTGGCACTCTGCAATAACAGATTCCCGCCAGAACAGCAGCGGTCTTTAACACAATAATCTCCTCCTAAGTTCCAGCTAGTAGGAGCTCGTGGTCTCCTTAGTGAAAAATACCAGCCCATCTGGCTGTGATTCCAGAACAAGGGATTGGGTAAGCAATAAACTGTCCCCTAAAGACTTGCAGAAACTTGCACCTTGCAGACTTTTCGAGTATATCTCGCAAAATTTTGAGTCGGGAATGAGGGACACCTATTAGCAAAAGTATGTAAGCATAGGACACACACCACTGCCATGTCCCTATAAAGGAGAATAATATGAAAAAAAAAATGATTACATAAACCCACAAGTGCTTTTTTTTACCATTACTATTCCTTTATAGTGGACTTTAAAATATACAAATGCAGCAATTTTTAAAACTGGATGAAAGACTTATCACTGGAAAACCCTGTTTGAAAGATAGAATGTGCATTTTATATAAAACTATACTACAAAGATCAATAGAATACCCCCAAGGAAGCGGGACTTTGAAGGCCAAGTTCAGAAAAGATATTTTTAATATATGGTATAGACCAAATCAAATACAAATTGATACTTGTTGGGAAGGTGAACTGTATGGTCCACTACCTCTTTGTGACAATCACTAGGTAGGTATGGAACATCAGGGGTTAGAGAAGTGCATCCGGTGAAAGAAATAGAAGAAAGATAAAATCAAATAACAACACAGTATATAATACAACATAGTAAAAAAGCACAATCTCCGTGGGACAAAATGGAGAATGCCCGACGCGTTTCTGGTCTCTTGATTTAGAAGAGAACCGTCATCAGGGGCCAGGGAGTTGTACCGCATAAAATTCTCAATTCGCTGGCTTTTGCGGAGAGAGAAAGGTCCCTAGTTGGGATGATAGTGGTCACGAGTGGGTTCAGGATGGATCGCTACAGGGTTATGGCCCTTCCTATATGAATGGTCACACTCCCGATATGGGAGGGGGGTGAGTTTATTTCAAACGCCCCCTAAAGTTCTGTGTGATGATGTTCAGGTGATCCCTCTGGATCAAAAACAGTTTTTTCAAAGTGTCCACGGCTCGGTGGCGTTGTCCCTGATGTGCATAGGGTGCCTAGGCACTATCATCCCAACTAGGGACCTTTCTCTCTCCGCAAAAGCCAGAGAATTGAGAATTTTATGCGGTACAACTCCCTGGCCCCTGATGACGGTTCTCTTCTAAATCAAGAGACCAGAAACGCGTCGGGCATTCTCCATTTTGTCCCACGGAGATTGTGCTTTTTTACTATGTTGTATTATATACTGTGTTGTTATTTAATTTTATCTTTCCTCTATTTCTTTCACCGGGTGCACTTCTCTAACCCCTGATGTTCCATACCTACCTAGTGATTGTCACAAAGAGGTAGTGGACCATACAGTTCACCTTCCCAACAAGTATCAATTTGTATTTGATTTGGTCTATACCATATATTAAAAATATCTTTTCTGAACTTGGCCTTCAAAGTCCCGCTTCCTTGGGGGTATTCTATTGTTTTCTACAGTTATCAGGGATGTGGCCACTCTCAGATTGTCCGGATGTGTAAAATCCTCTCTTTTATTTTTGCATACTACAAAGATCAGACCAAAATGAGAAACAGTTGGGGAGGAAGAAGGGACAGAGGGATTTTGCCCCAAATCAGGGGTAGTTGGGAGGTATGATAGGGGTACTTTACATTGTCTTTGTTCTGCAGCTATGGATAAAACTGCTTTTCAGGCCTTCTGCTAGGCTGGTTCCCTTCCAGGCTATGCAGGCGGTCCTTTTTCCATGGTGGACTGCAGGGCAGCGTAGCTCCCTCTGTCTACTTTGCTTCTTCCTCCAACCTCCAGTCTGGAGGCAGAACCCCCCTTCTCTTGCAGGCAGAACCCCCCTCCTCCCTCCCAGGCTACAAAGCAGAACTGCAACCATCAATCCTCCACCCAACCTCTCTGCTGGCCAGGCTCCTCAAAATGTATGGGCTAACCAGACACCCTATCAGGATCCTTCCTGGGGATTGGCCAGGTTACCATACATATTCAGATCAGCACCTCCTGGTCTCCGACCCACTAACTTTTAGAAATGTCTCCAAGTCTCTAGAACCGGGGGGGGGGGGGGTTGCTGGGGGACCAGAGGCCTGAACTGTAGAGCCCTCCAGCCTGTTGTGTCGGAATACAAATTTTCACTCATAATGAAATATTTGCACTTTGCAAATAATGAAGACTTTGATGAGAGTTCTTATCCAGCTCCAAAACTGAAAAAAAATTGGGAGGTTTATCAAAAAATTATGAGGAATTTCCAGCAGACCTAAGTACCAGCCAGAGACATAAGTATTGACGAAAGTCTAATGGCCTACAAAGGAAGACTCAGCTGGATACAGTATATCGCGTCAAAGAGAGCACGATTTGGTATAAAATCGTTCATGCTATGTGAATCCAGCACTGTGTACATATGGAATTCGGTCCTATACACCGGGAAAGAAACCAAATTCAGCGAACAATTCAGCAGTTATGGAATGGCAACCGCTTTGGTTCTTTCTTTGATTGAGCCATTGCTGAACCAGAGCTACTGTGTAACCACAGACAATTTTTATACTTCTCCAAAACTCTATGAGTTCCTTCTACTGAACAAGACGGATGCATATTGACTGTTAGGTCTAACCGGCGTGATATGCCACCAACCTTTGGCAATAAAAACTCAAGGCAGGAGAAATAGTTGCCTGGCAGAAAACAGGTACGGGACAAAAAAGGCGTGTGCCTAATGAGTACCATTCACAACACCTCTACTGTCATGGTACACACAAAAGGTGGAAAAGATGTAATGAAGCCACAAGTCGTGTTGGATCACAACAATACCATGGGAGGTGTGGACAGAGCTGAACAGGCCATGATCTTTTATCATCCGATGAGGAAACAACAAAAAAAGTACAAAAAAATCTTCAGGCATCTTCTTGAACAATGCCTATGGAATGCATTCATTCTGCTGAAAAAGAGTGACAGGCCTATGGTTCATGGGGACTTTGTGTGGAAGGTTGCCGAACGTATTTTTCTGAAGCACCAAACCCCAACGGCTGTAAACAGATCTGGACATTGTGCTGCTGGCGTTGTGAACCCGGAACGCCTGACTGGTCGTCACTTTATGAACCACATTCCACCAACGGAAAATAAGTCAGCACCCACAAGGATGTGTGTGGCTTGCTGCTCTAAGTGTGACGGCACTGACAGAAAAATCCTAAAAAAAAAAAAAACAGGTTCTATTGTCCTGATTGCGACGTCGGACTTTGTGCTGTCCCATGTTTTAAAATGTTTCATACCCGGGACGTTTACTGAAGCAATATGACTACTAATATTGCACCCTTGTTTGACCAACATTTTTTTTGTTTTATTAAATTATTATTTGTTTTTATTTATTAAAATTATTATTATTATTGAATTATTATTTGTTATTATTTATTATATTATAATTTATGATTTTGTGTTTCAAACTTTATCATACCCGAGATGTCTACTGTAGACCCCTCCCTGTTTAGACCCCTGATATTTTACCAGGGCCCCTAATTTTTTTTTTTCATTATTAAAAACAAAACTGTAATAGATAATAACTACTGACACTGTCCGCTGCTCTGCTGATATACTGCATATGCATGTGTTTTTAAGCTCTGAGGTGCACACCCTACTGCCAAAGGCTACGCACACGAATGATATAGGAATATCAGATATCTGCTATGAAGCCTCCCTATAACAAACAATTATACTTGCCAATTACGGTGGTATGGTTTCATACATCCAAGCCACTCGTTGGTCTCAGTCAAACAGAGCTCTCCGAACTACAAAAAAATAAATACTTATAGAAGAAACAGCAAATAGATGTACAGTATACAGTACAGACCAAACGTTTGGACACACCTTCTCATTCCAAGAGTTTTCTTTAATTTCATGACTATGAAAATTGTAGGTTCACACCGAAGGCATCAAAACTATGAATTAACACATGTGGAATTATATACATAACAAAAAAATGTGAAACAACTGAAAATATGTCATATTCTAGGTTCTTTAAAGTAGCCACCTTTTGCTTTGATTACTGCTTTGCACACTCTTGGCATTCTCTTGATGAGGTAGTCACCTGAAATGGTCTTCCAACAGTCTTGAAAGAGTTCCCAGAGATGCTTAGCACTTGTTGGCCCTTTTGCCTTCACTCTGCGGTCCAGCTCACCCCAAACCATCTCGATTGGGTTCAGGTCCGGTGACTGTGGAGGCCAGGTCATCTGGCGCAGCACCCCATCACTCTCCTTCTTGGTCAAATAGCCCTTACACAGCCTGGAGGTGTGTTTGGGGTCATTGTCCTGTTGAAAAATAAATTATGGTCCAACTAAACGCAAAACCGGATGGAATAGCATGCCGCTGCAAGATGCTGTGGTAGCCATGCTGGTTTAGTATGCCTTCAATTTTGAATGAATCCCCAACAGTGTCACCAGCAAAGCACCCCCACACCATCGCACCTCCTCCTCCATGCTTCACGGTGGGAACCAGGCATGTAGAGTCCATCCGTTCACCTTTTCTGCGTCGCACAAAGACACGGTGGTTGGAACCAAAGATCTCAAGTTTGGACTCATCAGACCAAAGCATAGATTTCCACTGGTCTAATGTCCATTCCTTGTGTTCTTTAGCCCAAACAAGTCTCTTCTGCATGTTGCCTTTCTTTAGCAGTGGTTTCCTAGCAGATATTCTACCATGAAGGCCTGATTCACACAGTCTCCTCTTAACAGTTGTTCTAGAGTTGTGTCTGCTGCAAAAGGTGGCTACTTTATTCATAGTTTTGATGCCTTCAGTGTGACTCTACAATTTTCATAGTCATGAAAATAAAGAAAACTCTTAGAATGAGAAGGTGTGTCCAAACTTTTGGTCTGTACTGTATGTATACTTGAAAGATGGAAAGCATATGCGTTCTGTAGGAGAGCAGAAGGTAAAAAGATGTGGCAATAGTACTCATCTGCTAATCATTTTTAGCCAGTCCCTCTAATATAGGGGTATAATATAGATGGTCATTATCTATTAAGACCTCACTCTCTCAAGATATTTGACTGGCCAATAACCATGTGTCCCATGTGACATCCCAAAATAAAGTGCAAAAAGGTGCAAAAATAACTTTAATTTACATGTTTCGCTCACCAAACAAGTTTCATCAGGAGTACCAAACAGTGCACCAAATCAAAATAATGGGACAAACAAACATATAAGGTGGTGAAAGAAAACATCCAATTGTTTGGTAATTCTGTATTTATAACATCATAGGTAAAATGGCCAGCATGCATCCACGTGCAGGGACGTCATGATGCATGTGATGTCATTGCAGAATTCCATCGTAACGAAATCATGCATTGGCGTTCACGCATGTACAAATAGATATTTGCTATTTTATCTATTAGCCACAGAGCCATCTATCAGACTATTTGAAAAGTGTTAGACAATATTGTCCTACATATCAAATGGAAACCAATTTCTCCTCACTCCATCTTGTGGATAAAGGATAAAATAACACTCATTATCACTTTTCAGAATAAATAAAAGTGTTTTGTAATTTCATTTATGCCCAAGTCATCCCAATGTGCTTATCTCTCACATATCTCATCTAAAGAAGCTTTCATTTTTTATTTGTCTATTTGGATTTTTAAAAATTCTTTTTGGTTCCATCAATTTCTGTAGGTCATATGCCAGCATGCACTGCATTGCTGAATCACAGAAGAGAGAATGATAGGACGTGTTCACCACTCTGGACCACACCTCCCTCTAGGGTTGCCACCTGCCCAGGATTCAACTGGGCAGTTGGAGTTTGGAATCATGTGTCCGGACACGTTATTTAGACTGGACTATGGCTTCCCAGCAGGGTTGCTGGCTGCAGTTGTCTAAGCTGAGAGTGTCTGTTACATTCTTTCACACTGCCCAAAGCCAGCACTAACACCCCCAAACACACGCACACAGACAGGTGAGGAGAGAGGGCTCACCATCCATCCCTGTCTGTGACTGAAGTCTCTCCCCTTCTCTCTCATGCCTCTGCTGAGTAAGTACTGTACACTAAGGCAAATCAGGGTTCATAAAGAACCCCTTAAATAAGAGTTCCCCGTTACACCAGAGACCACAGTAATTACCCTTACATCAGAATCTTCTCCATACATCAGAGTTTCCCTTAAATCAGGGTTCCCAGAGCATCCCTTATGTTAGAGTCCCCAGAGTTCTCCCATGCATTAGAGTTAGCAGCGTCCCCCCTTACAGTGAAAGGGAACGTGAGTTCTGATGTAAAAGGGGAACTCTGTGGACTCTGATGTAAAGGGGGACTCTTGTTACTAACTTCATATGATTAGAGATGTTATTAAATAGCAAAATATATGCATAGTTTATACTATAAAAAAAAGTTAAGGGTTTGACTTGAAGAAAAGCTGGCAACACTACTTCCCTCATTACTATACCACCTCTTGTTTTATTTCCACCCACTTTCTGTACAATGTTTAATCTCCTTTAGATATACCATCAGCTATGTATGGCAAGGGCCTGTCTGTGCAATACAATAGGGGTTATTTACGAAAGGCAAATCCACTTTGCACTACAAGTGCACTTGGAAGTGCAGTCGCTGTAAATCTAAGGCCCCATACACACGATCGGACATATCCGATGAAAACGGTCCGCGGACCATTTCCATCGGATATGTCCGATCGGGAGTTTGATCCGATGGCGTGTACACACCATCGGATCAAATTCCCCGCCGCCGGACGGCGCGGTGACGTGGCGGTGACGTTGACGCCGCCGCGTCACCGCCACGTCACCGCCACGTCACCGCACCAGGAAGTAAAACACTTCCGCGCATGCGCCGAATCCATTCGGCAGCGGCGCGGCGGCGGTGGGGGACGACATGTCTGCTGGTAAGTGTACTAACCAGCAGACATGTCGGGCGGACAGATCCCCACCGGATAGATTTCAAAGCTTGCTTTGAAATCTGTCGGGTGGACAAATCTGTCCGCTAGCCCATACACACGAGCGGAGATGTCTGCTGAAACGGTCCATCAGACCGTTTTCAGCGGACATATCCCCTCGTGTGTACGCGGCCTAAGGAGTAGATCTGAAATGAGGGGAAGCTCTGCTTTTTTTATCATCCAATCATGTGCAAGCTAAAATGCTGTTTTTTTAATTTCCTTGCATGTCCCCCTCAGATCTAGAGTTACTTTGCTTCCAAGTGCACTACAAGTGCACTTGTAGTGCAAAGTGAATTTGCCTTTAGCAAATAAACCAATATATTGAATAGATTTTTCAGATAGGTCATCCTTTTCCATAGTTTTGGTAAATCTAAAGAAGATAGTACAATCAGATTGCATAGTGTATGGCCAGCTTTATATAAGTACGTAAGAGGTAGTAGACAGGGAGACTTAGGCCACGTACACACGATCAGACCGGTCCGATGAAACTGGTCCGGTCTGTTGGTCTGATGTGCGTACACACCATTGGACCAAAAATCCGATCAGACCAGAACGCGATGACGTAGAACACAACGACGTGCTGAAAAAACAAAGTTCAATGCTTCCAAGCATGCGTCGACTTCATTTTGAGCATGCGCAGGGTTTTTGGTCCGATGCTTTTGTGTACTAACCATCGAATCTGTCCGACGGACAGGTGTCCGTCGGACAGATTTTAAAGCAAATTTTAAAACTTTGGTCCGACGGACAACGGTCCGATGGGCCGTACACACTATCGAATTGGTCCGATGAAACTGGTCTGCGGACCAGTTTCATCGGAACGGTCTGATCGTGTGTACGCGGCCTTAGTTGTAAGGCCCCGCTCACACTCACAGTTCCGTATGCGTTTTTTTGGGGTGTTTCAGAGCTTTTCTGCTTGTCACGTATAGGGCAGTCTATTCACTTGAATGTGCTGCACTATCCATGACAAACACCCAATCACAATGCGCATTTGAAGCACATTTCGGACATGCACATTGATGAATGAAGCTTCATTGTTCTTGTGTAAACACATCAATTTCACATTTGGGCCCAATTTACAACTAGTGTAGTGGGAATGCATGTTTTTTGACTCGTTTTCCTATAACACATATATGCCAGCCCATTGATTTCAGTGGGCTGCCCTACACGTGGCAAAGTATCTCATTAAACATTTGCCTTTTGCTGCGTTTGTCAATTGTTTTTTCATGTAAAAAAATGTGTGTTTGCTTCTGCATTTGGGGTGCCGTTAACAATAAATGGCACCAAACGCGTAACTAATACATTTTAGTTGTATAAAAGTGGCCATACACTATACAATCTGATTGCACAATCTCCTTTAGATTTACCAATACTATATTATAGGAGGACACACCATCTGTTCACTCTGTATTCAATTAGGCAGGCTCTTGCACTGCATAGTTGATGTTAGATCTAAAGGAGATTTTACAATTGGTTAGTATAGTTTATGGTACACTTCACAGACTTCCAGGACACATTTCTGTTTTTAATACTAAAGCTCTGCTCCACATGTTATGAGCTCCTCCACACTCAGTGAACGATCTATGCAAGACAAAGGTAAAGTAGAAAAAAAACAGATGCTAGCCTATTTAGTGAGAATAGTGGTCGCTCATTGCATTGGAAAGCATGCACCCGCAGAGGTGGATGGAAGCAATCTCCTGGAGGAGGGAGAGGACCTGTGCAGGGTGTATGTTAATAAAGTCAGCTGCTGAACTACTTCCTTTGGCCCCTTTCACACAGGCTGTCCGATCAGGTTAGTCTGTCAGTTTTTCAGGCCAACTTGATTGGACCCTCTAGTCTCTTTATGGAGAAGTGGATGTTAGCGCCCACATACCCGCTGACACCCGCTGCTATCCAATCTGACAAATGGTGTGGGGTTTCCCCCAGAATCCATACTAGACACTTATCCGAGCATGCAAGCCAGGAAAGGGGGATAAGCGAGCGTCGCACTCTCCTGGACCATGGCAGGCCACATGCCCTCAACATGGGGGGGGGGGGTGCTTTGGGGCTAAGGGCTCTGCCCCCCCACCCTAAAGCACCCTGTCCCCATGCACTTGTAGGTGCCCGCTAGTCGGGGGGTGACCTTGGGCCTGGGCTCGGAAGGAACACTCTTCACGACACACAGAGGTGTCCTGACCAGGAGGCAGGGGAGCAAGGTTGAGGACAGCAGGCAAACACTGCCGGGCAAATCTCCAGGAAGAAAGACAGCCAAGAGGGCTGGTGAGTGTACAGTCAGAGGACTGGGGGGCATACCTGAGAGGACTGGGTGCAAGCAGTCTCGGATGAATGCAGAGTAAGTCTGGGAGGACTGTGGAGTCTTAGCCAGGAGGACTAGTGAAAGGGGTAGTTGCAGCCAGGTGGGCTGGTAGTGCCTGAAAAGGTGATGCTGAGATCAGTAGCCACAGGAGTTGGACAACTGAGCACTGGGACTTCATTTTCCTACACTACCAAAAGGGCCTGCGGTCCCTGCCTGTAAAAGGCATTTACTATGGTCTGATTGTGCTCTTGTTAGACATTCCGTACAGTGCAGCTGGTCCTGGAAGTTGTTGTTCTACAAGTAAGACTGTGCTGGAGGTAGAAGGAGAAGTGTATATACAGGCTGTATATAGTTTGTGTCCCTAAAGATTTCTGAGTTTAATCAAGTGGGCCTTTTATAAATTCCTCAACCCAATCCAAGTTATTTAATAAAATACAAAAAGGACTGATTCTTGTTTCCAGCGTGTGGTGGAAAATTCTGTGTGCCTGGCTGTGCAGGGTAGGCGATACTAACATTCAGCCGCGGGTCCTGCTAGGTGATATCAGGGTTTGTAAAGGCATTTGGTGCACACAAAGTGGATGTATGTCCTTTGCAGGTATAGAGAAATATAGTATATTTAAATGAAAGTTTTTGTACTGGGGGTCATGGTCAAAGTTGAATTCAAGGTATGGTTTTACTGCACAGTTACACTGGTTGACCTTGAACCAATACAAGCAGGGGCGGACTGCCAACTCAAGGGGCCCCCGGGCAATAGAAGATTATGGGGCCCCCAGGCTTACAGATGGCCACCAAGCCAGGTGGCAGTACAGAGGCGGGGGAGCTAAAATCTCAGGATTTTCACATCAAAAGCATGTCGGTTTTGGACATATCAGGGACAGATGTAAAAAAAACACAGATTTTTACATACTGTCCCTGGTTTTAATGAGCCTGGCAACCCTGATGGGGCCCCCTAGTGGCATGGGGCCCTCGGGCAGTGCCCGAGTTCCTCAATGGTCAGTCTGCCCCTGAATACAAGTATACATACCTGTGGGATTCTTGTGGAAGTGAAGAGTCACTGTAGTAGTTACTGTACAACAGTTATCAACACAATCTTCTGACTGTCGCTCTGTGCGCACATAGGGCCAGATTCAGGTAGATGCGCGCATCTTTTCGCCAGCTTAGCGCAACGCATATACGCTGCGCTCACGCAAACTAGCGAGTGAAGTACAGTATTCACCAAGCGCATGGCCGTTACTTTGCGACAGAGTAACAAAGATGCGTTGGCGCAATCCGACGCAAGTGGAAGTGGGTGTGATCATATGTAAATGATGGGCGGAGCCCAGCGCAGAGGCTTACGTTCAGCGCATCATCCACGGAGCATGCGCAGTGAGTGAGCCTTTACTCGGCCGCCTGTGCGCATGCTCACAACTTCCGTCGGCACCACTTCACGGTAAACGTCAGCGCAATGTGTTCCGTTGTGCTTTTAAAAGCGCTAGCGTAAGCGCCATTCCGGCGCAAAAGTATTTCCGTTTCCCCCCACCCCAGGGAAGTTACTTTTGCACAGAGATGGCTGCTCCCGCTACCCCCAAAGAGAGGAGAAACTTGAATTTCAATGCACAGGAGGTCTCTGTGGTAATCTCCGCTATGGAGACTTATAACGACTTTCTCCACGGAAAGAAAAGTCGGAAGACCAGCCGGGAGAGGAAGCAGGCCATCCTGGACACCATTGCTGGCAGGGTGAATGTGTTGGGGTACTCCACCCGGACTGCTGGTGATATCCAGAAGAAAATTAACGACCTGCGGCGCAAGGTCCGTGGCAAGGTGGCCACCATTTGGACCCATGAGAGGGGCACGGGTGGTGGACCTCCATGTGCGGTCAGCCTGACCACGGAGGAGGAGGTGGTCGCCCGCTGCCTGGAGAGGGAGCAGTTGGAGGGGGTACCGGGATATGATTCCGTGGAGGAAGGCTCCAGGACAGGTAAGTGTTTTTTATCCCCTATTTGGTGTGTTGCATGTGGGGGAGGGGGGGAAGGGTACATGTGCCAAGTGTGTGGGACCACCCAACATGTGTCTGCTTTGTGTCATCCACAGATGACGGAGCTGGGCCATCATCTGTCGGCGGCCAGTCCACCCCATCCCCCCAACGGCATCCTGTGCCCGACCCCCTGGGTGGTGAAGACACTGTGATGGAGGGGAGTGCCCACACCTCACCTGCTGAGGTGGTTGAAGAGGAGCCTGTTGTTCCCGAACAGGACTTTGTATTATTTTTGGAGGAGTCCTCCCCTTCTGCAGGGCCCTCTCAGATCCCCTCCCCCATCATAGGAAGCCCCTCAAGGGCGACTCCATCCCCCCGGGGACTACCATCTCCTGGCCCCAGGAAGGCGACCCGGAAGACCAGGGGGGTGTCTGACGTGGTCCATGACCAAATGGCGAGGGACCAGGCCAGGCAGACCCAGCAGATGGGGGAGATTGCTGGGCATCTGGACCGGGTAGCTGGCAGCCTGGCCTCCGTGGGACAAATGTCAGAGGCAGTACAGGACGTCAGCTGCAACTGCGCTGCAGTGGTGACCAGCCTGGGGGAGGTGCAGGCTGATTCTAGGCACCTCACTGCAGCCGTCCAGGCCAACACTGCTGCCATCCGGGACCAGGGGAGGCAGAGGCAGCGTGACCAGCGGCATAATGTGACCCGCCAGCTGAGGATGCAGGCCCAGACCAACCACTATCTCAGCCGGATTGCCGTGGCCTTGGAGGGCATGCAGCCAACACCTGCCAGGAGTGGCCCACCCGGGGATCAGCCACCTGCAGATGCCCCCCCACCCCCACCCACTCCCTCCAGGCAGCTGAGGAGTCAGTGAGGGCCCACAAGAAAGAGCCCCCGTCAGCCCAGATGAGGGCTTTTTTTTTTTGCTCAGGTTATGAGTTTTTATTTTGATTTTGGTTTTTGCTCAGGTTATGAGTTTTTATTTTGATTTTGGTTTTTGCTCAGGTTATGAACTTTTGATTTTGAGTTTAACTGCACATGGTCAGGAGTGCAGGGGACAGTGTGAATGGTGTGTGAATGTGAGGGGATGGCACTTCTGCCAGTAAGGTGTGTCACCCTCGGCCGTGTGAATGACGTGTGAATGGTGTATGAATGGACAGCGACATCATTGGGGCCTTGAAGCCTTGACGCCGGCGTTGCTGCTCCCAAGTCCTGCATGTTGGACTTGGGCTAATCCAATGCGATGTGGATGTGGTGTGTGTGATCTAGGGACATCAGTGGTGTGCATGCGTGCATTGTCCATGTGATCAATGTTTTGCTTTAGTGTCCAAAGATGCCTACGGCGAGGACCCTCCTGAATGAATGAATGAATGAATGAATGAATGAATGAATGAATGAGAACTTATATAGCGCAGCACATGCGAAGTAAATCGCCTCTGGGCGCTTGTTGTTCCTGTCTCTCTTGAGATCAAAAGAGATGAGTCTTAATCTTTCTCCTAAAGACTAAGTAGTTCTCCTCCAGCCGAATGCAGGCTGGTAAGGCGTTCCATAGTCTGGGACCTTGGACAGCGAATCTCCTGTCTCCTTTGGACTTGTATCTGGCTTTCGGTATCTGAAGCCGATTTTGATTGGTGGATCGTAGAATACGATTGGGATTGTGAATTTTTAATTTTTCGCATAGATAATGGGGAGCATTCCCATGGATACATCTATGCGCTAGACAGAGAGCTTTAAAGGTGATTCTGTCTTTAACTGGTAGCCAGTGAAGGGATCTCAGTGAAGGTGAGATCGATTCCCAGGGTTTTTTCCCAGTCACAAGTCTGGCGGCCGTATTTTGAACGACTTGAAGACGAGCGATTTGGTACTTGGGGAGTCCGAGGTAAAGGGCATTTGCATAGTCCAGTCTGGAGTTTACAATTGCTCCCACCACGACCGCTATGTCTTTCTTGGGAATAAAAGGCGTGAGTCTGCGTAGTAGGCGCAGCAGATGGTGAGATCCGCTGACTACTGCCCCTATTTGTGCGTTCATTGTCATGTCGGAGTCAAAGATGACCCCAAGACTTTTGACTTTGGCGCTAGGGGTGATGATTTTGCCCAGAATGGGCGGGGGGATCCAGGTTGTTGTCGATTGATTCCTACGCTTGGCGTGAAACAGAAGGAGTTCTGTTTTCGCTCCGTTGAGTTTGAGATAACTCTTTGTCATCCAGTCCTCTATCAAAGAGAGGCATGTCTCTAGATTGAGGTGGTGATCCTTTTTATTGCAAATGCGGAAGTACAGTTGCGTGTCGTCTGCATATGAGTGATATAGCAGTTTTTGGCTGCTGATGATTTCGAAAAGAGGACGCACATAGATGTTGAATAACATCGGCGACAGGGGAGATCCTTGAGGGACCCCGCACGATAATGTGCGTTGTTCAGAAATGAAGGGTCCTAGCTTCACTATTTGCGAACGGTTTTCCAAAAAAGAGGAGAACCAGGATAGATCTGCGACTTTGGCTATTTTAGCCAGCCGAGTCAATAGCAGCTTGTGATCAACTGTGTCAAAGGCTGCGCTTAGGTCCAGCAAAACCAGAAGAGAAGATTCTCCTTCGTCTGCGGCCTCGAGAACGTCGTCCCATATCTTAAGCAATGCCGTTTCCGTCCCGTGACCGGGACGGAATCCTGATTGAAGTGGGTCGAGTAAGTTGTGGGTATCTAGATGCAGTTGCAGCTGCTGTACCACAGCTTTCTCCATTACCTTGGAGAGAACATTTAGGCCTGTTATGGGGCGCCAGTTGAGTGGATCCTTAGGATCCAGGGTGGCTTTCTTCAAGATGGGTTGAATGAAACCCTCCTTCAGCTGGGAGGGCATTATGCCCTCCCTGAAGGATTGGTTGATAAGCTGCGTGACAGGAGGTGCCAGGATATCGGCGCATTCCTTGAGCAGTTTAGTGGGGATAATATCATTTGGCGCAGTGCTGTTGCGCAGAGTGCCGATGATATTTTTAGTGGTCTGAATAGAGATGGGTTCCAGCGTGAACTCACCTAACTGTGGTGAATTGCTGCCGGTGCTGTGTAAATGACTACGGGGGGGGCTGGGAGAGCAATTGTTCTGCTGAATGCTTTGCCGGATTGCCTCAATTTTGTTAATAAAGCAATCCGACAACTCATCGCAAAATTCTTGTGTATCCAAGTTGGGGGCTTCCAGACATCCTGGATTCATGGTCTGAGTGACCAGCTTGAAGAGTTCGCGGGGTCGATTTAGGGCACCGTTGATAGCCTCAGAAAAATAGTTTTTCTTGGCTTCGAAGATTTGCTTGTAGTATTTTCTGGTTTTTGCCTTGTAGATCGAGAGGTTCTCATCTGAAGAGCTTCTTTTCCAGGCTGCTTCTGCCCTTCTGCGCTCTTGCTTCAGTAACGCCAGCTGGTTGTTGAACCAGCCAGAGTTATTTTTCCTGATCAGAGTCTTTCGTTTCGGCGCTATCAAGTCAGCTGACTGCAATAGTGCTGTGTTTATGGCCTCCAGAGTTTCTTCCGCTGTTTGGTGCGGTTGAATTGTGTTTAATTTTTCCCCTAACGTGGCTTTGAAGAGTTCCGAGTGGAGCTTCTTCTGACATCTGGTCCAGTGTGTTGTCACTGGATTTGATGTTTTTGTTAGGGGGGGGAATTCAGAAATAATGAACTTTATTGCATGGTGATCTGTCCATGGCAATGGTTCATTATCCAATATTTTTATTTCCAGATCTTGTCTGAAAATAAGATCGAGCGTGTGACCTGAAGCATGTGTGGGCCCACATACTAGTTGCTGAAGCCCTAATCCTTCCAAGTGGTCGATGCAGGCGTCAGCAATGGGGTCTTGCGGGGAGTTGGCCCAGAGGTTGAAATCCCCGAGCAGCAAAAGGTGTTTGCTGTTCAGGGTATAGGTGGAGGCAAAGTCCGTCAAAGATGGGAGCAGCTGCGACTTGGGGCCGGGTGGCCTATAGCAGAGTAGAATCCGGACGGTCTCCTGGCCGTTTACTTGCAGTTGAAGAGTAAGGGTTTCCATGAATGGAAGAGGATTTTGGAGGCTTGGTTTTGTGATCGCAAGACGCGTCTTATGGATCACCGCCAGTCCTCCTCCTCTTTGCCCTATTCTGTTTTCCGTTATAATACGGTAGTTTTCTGGCACCAATTCTCCTAGAATGGAGTTACAGTCGGCTGTGAGCCAGCTCTCTGTAATAAAGAGGCAGTCTAAGTCATGTTGTAATAAGAAATCATGGATTTCTAATCGGTGTTTTACTGCCGATCTAGTGTTGATCAATGCACATGATATGTGCTTAGGCTGGGGTAAATGGCTGCGATTTCTGGCAGTCGATCGTCGATCGATCCTCAAGAGTCGCAGATTTCTTAGGGCTTTTTTGGTGGCGGCCGGCAGAATCGCGGCAAATCGACCCAGATCCCAAATGATCTCCGCCGAGTATTGCCGATTAACCATGTCCGCCGTGAAACCAAGGGCGGGGGGGGGGGTGGGGTGGATTCACAAGGATAACTGAATCCTCAGATCCTGGGCTTGGTCCAGAGGAAGGCAAAAAACCCTCACCACGCTGAGCCAATATGCTGCGGTAGGGGAAAAAATTCCTTCCTGACCCCTGAAGAGGCGATCGGGTATTAGCCCTGGATCAAGTTATAGTGAATTTGAGAGTGATAGGGCTGGGTGGAGGAAGATGGCCGCCGACCTGGCAGCAGGATCCAGGCTGGGGGGTACCAGGCTGAGTGGTGCCTGGTGGGCTAAGGGAAATGATCAGAGGGCAAAGGGGCTCTACTGGGGTGGGGGGGGGCTTTGTGGCCCGATTGATTAGGTGGTGCCGGCTGATTGGGGGGGTGGAGACTGACTGCTCTTCCATCAGCTGACTGGGTCTCCTCTGGCAGGGGGGGGCTGTCTGGTTGGTGGGTCAGGTCATCACGTATGTCAATCTGCAGGCCCTTTCTCATGGCAAAGTTGTGCAGAATGCAACATGCACCGATGATCTCACACATGAAGGTAGGGGAATACAATAGGGCCCCCCCAGACTTATCCAGGCAGCGGAAACGGGACTTCAGGAGCTCGAATGTTTGCTCCACCACTGCACGAGTTTTGATATGTGCCGCATTGTATCTTCCCTCTCCTCTGGTTTGGGGGTTTCCGGAAAGGAGTCATGAGATGGGGTCCCAGTGCATATGCAGAGTCACCTGTAAGGGAAAAGACAGGAGGATGTTAGACATGCATGTGCCCCTTGTGATGTGTGCATCATGGGGGGGGGGGGGAATCATGCCTGCCACCCATGTCACTCACCAACCAGCCAGCTGTTCCCATACATGTTCTGTTCGAATTCCATTGGGATGGGGCTCTGATTGTATATGAAGCTGTCATGGCTGGATCCGGGGTGTTTGGCACGGATGTGCCATATGAGGCGTTGGGCATCGGCTATCACCTGTACGTTGATGGAATGCCAATGCCTCCGATTGTGGTATATGTGCTCTGTGGCACTGGGGGGCTGGAGTGCCACATGTGTGCAATCAATGGCCCCCACAGTGCGTGGGAATCTGGCAATGCTGTAGAAATCTGTCATTGCCTTCAGCCGCAGCTCCTCAGTGGTTGGTCTGATGAAGTGGTGGGACATGCGTCTGAGGATTGCGGGGACAACCTGGTGCACACATCTGCTCATGGAGGACTGTGACATCCCAGCCACCACTCCACTTGTACGCTGGAATGATCCACTTGCAAGGAAATGAAGTTTTGCCAGTACCTTCACCAGTGGCTGCACTGCTTGTGAGCGGTGTGTTGGGCTGGTGATGTCATCCTGCAGGGTTGTGGTTAGTTCAAGGATTGCATCAGGGCTGGATCTGAAGAGGCGATACACCTCCTCATCCCCCATGCCAAAGAGGCTCATGCGCGTGCGGTATATCCTCTCACGTGCCCGCCTCCTCCGTACCGGGGGACCCATTAGTAGTGCTAGGACCACGGCTGCCCCTGGCATGTTGGCACACAGAGGTGTTGTCCTTGCAAGTGTGTTTGTTCAGCTTGCTATTTTCATCGGTAACGCTGCTGCTGTAGCTGCTCTCCTGCTGACCTGTGGCCGTCAGGAGTAAAGATAAAGCAGCTATTTATAGGAATAACTTTGCGACAGACGGACGACATGTAGCCAGCGTCTGGTGCTAATCCGTTCGCGAATCGGGAAATCTCTCTCATTTGCATATTTGAATGGGAAATCAATGGGCGCGACGGATGCGACAAGCGAAAATATGCGCTTACGATACTCTGGCGAGGGAAAGTTAAGCCGATCGGAGAAAGCCCGTTTTCTGTCGCATCTTGGTGGGTACGGCCGCATAGATACTACGGCGCATCTTGACAGTTACGCGGCGCATATCGATATACTCCAGCGCAAGTCTTACTGAATCTGGCCCTATGTGTTTCGCCCGACGAGTTTCTCGGTCGTGTGTACGCCGCCTTATGGTTTGGAGTAGGCTGCTAAGTAAATAAAGTTTAACTCCTCTGTAAACAGTAATGCCAGAGATGATTGAATAGGGCTGCTCAGTATTTCACAGGCTGCTGTTCTGCTACTTCTCCCTATCTTTGAGAGGCTTCTAGAAGCATAGTAGTAGGAGAGCAGAATAGGTAGCCTGCATATTAATGAAACTCCAGCCAATCCCTGGGGAGGTTTGAACAGAAGGTGGAGGGGGAGTCCATTAATAGTCGGAAGCCTGGGTAGCAGGAGCAGAGTTCCCGGGTCCAGTCCAGCAGGAGGAGACCCCTGTGTAGGGCAGAAGATTGGGAGGAAGCCTGCCTGAAGACAGTAAGGTCCCAGATAGGCTTACAGGTCCTAGTTAAATGATCCAGTTGGGTCAGGACAAAGCTTACGGGAGAAAGCTGGGAGGAAGCTGTGGGAGAGAGACCAAGTTGTCCAGAAGCGGTGTGAGCCTTCATATCCCTCAGTAGGAAGAGCCTGGTGGATGTCTGGCAGAAGGCAACTATGGCTAAGTGAGTACAAGACCTCAGTGCTGCAGATTGTGACAATGTGGTGCTTTGAGATGGAAGGAGTACAAGTCACAGTCAGCCTAGAGATCCAGTGGGACATTTATTTTGCAAGTGCAGTGCAGCCAGAGGTTTTGCAATACAGCTAGAAGTTTTTGCAAGTCAAGCATTTCTCAAGTTGTACAAATTTGCAGTTCCAGGGTATCCCATGCTCCCCATTCCTATCCAAGTTTATTGTTCCCCATCAAAAACAGACTGATTTTTGAGCCATTGGAAGAATGTGGAAAATGCTGCCGCCACGTCACCGCACCAGGAAGTAAAACACCTCCGTGCATGCGTCGAATCCATTCGACGCATGCGCGGGCAGATATGTCTGCTGGTTAGCGTACTAACCAGCAGACATGTTGGACGGATGGGTTCCCAGCAGACAGATTTTAAAGCATGCTTTAAAATCTGTCTGCTGGAAAAACCCGTCTGTCCGCCCATACACACGATCGAATTTGTCTGCTGAAACGGTCCTTCGGACCGTTTCCAGCAGATAGATTTGATCGTGTGTACGCGGCCTATCAGTCCGATTTTAAAGCAAGTTTTAAAACTTTGGACTGAAGGACAAAAGACTGATGGGCCGTACACACGGTCGGTTTGGACCGATGAAACTGGACTTCAGTCCGTTTTCATTGGTTTGAACTGATCGTGTGTACGCGGCCTGAGCCTTGCATTTGGCTCAAGGTTGTGGTACAGCCCCATTCACTTAAATGAGTCACATTTGGAGACAGTACTGCCTGTAAAAGCAAAGCATCGCTGATGTGCCATGCATAAAACCCCGACCAGTTGCCTGTACAGCTTAAGGCCTCATCCACACTGGCATCCCTGCGTTTAACCTTTAAAAAAACGCAGGATAAGTTATCTGGGAAGCATAAAACCTTTTATTCCTGCAAGATCACTATTTCCTGCATTTTGATGTTCCCAAAGCAGGTTTAGTCGTGTTTAGTTTGGGTTTAGCTGTATTTAGGAATCATAATCAGTTCCTGGATCAAGCGCAGATATATTGACTGCACCTAAACGCAGGTAAACATTCACTGTAAATAACACCACTGAAAATTCATTACTTTGGAGATGACCTGTAAAGTGACACGTCAGTGTTCATTCAGATCCATACACCCGTTCCTGCCTGCGTGACAAATTTTGACATGCAGCCACTGCGCCTGCGTTCACATGCATGCGTTTACATGTTTTTACGTGCATACTTGTGTAAAATCTGCAATTTGTATGTATGGTCCCATTGATTCCTATAGCACTGCGTTTAAATGCTACAGAACTATAAGTGTGAATTAGCCCTGGAGGCATTTATTTTTAAGCCCTGTTCACACTTGTGCGCTTTTGCCTTGCTAAAACGCACCTTCCCGGTGTGGCAAAAGCACATAAAAGTGAGTCCTCTAATGGCTTGTTCACACTTGACTACATTTACATTCCTAACGTATAGCAGACGCTCCTATACAGTAGTGTTAGACTTGTGTTAATGAGTTTTACCCACTTCCTGACCAGGCCATTTTTTGCGATACAGTACTTTGGTGCTTTAACTGACAATTCCGTGGTCGTATACCCAAACAAAATGGATGTCCTTTTTTCCCCACAAATAGAGCTTTCTTTTGGTGTTATTTCATCACCTCTGCGTTTCTGCAAAAAAAATAAAAAACTACAAATTTGAAAAAAAATAAAAGTGCTAGATTCAGGTAGAAGAGCGTAACTTTGTGCGGGCTTGGCGTATCCTATTTTCGCTACGCCTCCGCAACTTTTGCAGGCAAGTGCTGTATTCACAAAGCACTTGCGTCCAAAGTTACGGCGGTGTAGCGTAAATGGGCCGGCGTAACCGCGCCTAATTCAAAATAGGCAGGTAGGGGGCGTGATCCATGTAAATGAATCGTGACCCCACGTAATTGATGCTTTTTCTGAACGGCACATGCGCCGCCGTCCGTGGACGTATCCCAGTGAGCATGCTCAAAATTACGCCGCAACTACTCATTGGTTTCGACGTAAACTTATTCGCAAACGTTTTACGCAAACGACGTAAATGTCGGAAAATTCAGGGACAATCATGGGGTAAAATGTGCAGCTGTTTTCCAACTTTATGGGAGACTGTGTGACTGGGGAAACACACAGATCTGTCCTCTTGCTTAGCAGAAAGACAGAATCTGTGTGATCTCCCCTGTCAGAACGAAGATCTGCCTTGTTTACACAGCCAGATCCCTGTTCTGTCACTGCAGGATGATCATGGGTGGCCCGCAGACATCGAGTCCGCCGGACCTGCTAATTGGTGCCCCCAATGGCCAATGGGAGCGCACCCCAACAAAGCGAGTTACGGCGGTGTAGCGTAAATGGGCCGGCGTAACCGCGCCTAATTCAAAATAGGCAGGTAGGGGGCGTGATCCATGTAAATGAATCGTGACCCCACGTAATTGATGCTTTTTCCGAACGGCACATGCGCCGCCGTCCGTGGACGTATCCCAGTGAGCATGCTCAAAATTACGCCGCAACTACTCATTGGTTTCGACGTAAACTTATTCGCGAACGTTTTACGCAAACGACGTAAATGTCGGAAAATTCTACGCCAGCCCGATGTCCATACTTAACATTACGTACGCCTCATATAGCAGGGGTAACTTTACGCCGGACTTACGCTTACGCAAACGTCGTAAAAAAATACGCCGGTCGCAAGTACGTTCGTTAATTGGCGTATCTAGCTCATTTGCATATTCAACGCGTAAATCGACGGAAACGCCACCTATCGGCCAGTGTTATTATGCAACTTAGATACGACGGCATAAGAGACTTACGCCAGTTGGATCTAAGACAAATCTATGCGTAACTGATTCTAAGAATCAGGCGCATAGATACGACGCCGCTCACTGGAGATACGCCGGCGTAACTCGTTGCTGAATATGGCCCAAATTATTTTACTTTCTGCTATAAAACATAAAAAAATAAATAACAATGTATTCATCAGTTTAGGCCAATATGTATTCTGCTACATATTTTTGGTAAAAAAAAATTTCAATAAGTGTATATTCATTGGTTTGCGCAAAAGTTATTGCGTCTACATAATCGGCCACACCTAACTGGAATTTGGCACACTTTTTTGGGAACCAGTGACATTATTACAGTAATCAGTGCTGTAAATATGCACTGTTTTTGAACTAATGACAATGGCAGGGAAGGGGTTAACATCAGGGACGATCATGGGGTAAAATGTGCAGCTGTTTTCTAACTTTATGGGAGACTGTGTGATTGGGGAAACACACAGATCTGTCCTCTTGCTTAGCAGAAAGACAGGATCTGTGTGATCTCCCCTGTCAGAACGAAGATCTGCCTTGTTTACACAGCCAGATCCCTGTTCTGTCACTGCAGGATGATCATGGGTGGCCCTCAGACATCGAGTCCGCCGGACCTGCTAATTGGTGCCCCCAATGGCCAATGGGAGCGCACCCCAACAAAGCGAGTTACCGCGCCAACATACAGCTACGGCGATTTGCGGGAATGAGCCACCTTGCCGCAGTATAATGATAACGGTTGGACGGGAAGCGGTTAAAAACGATCCCCTAACGACTATGAATTATGCGCATTTTGGAGCATTTGATGAGCGTAAAGGCGCGTTAAAACTGCTCCTTTTTTTAAATAGGAAGGGACATTACAGGAAATAAACAAATTTTAGCGCCCTCAACCTCACCACAACAGAGGCGCCCATGCCTGCCATTTGAAAAGCCTTACCATAGGTTTGAATGGGAGGCAATGAAAGGCTTCAAACACCACCTGACTCGACATGAGGCTTCAATTTTGAAGCGACGCGATGCTTAAGCTTGATGTTTTGATAATGTGAACCGCTCAGTGCTCTCCAAGGTATCATAGGCATTTGAGGGGCGTGAACTTAGCCTAACTGTTATCTAACTGTTCATCTAAATGTTCACATTTGTATGCTGTGTTCTCTTACAGTGTGCTGCACTTTTGAAAAGTCCTGCTTGCTGCATCTTCAGCTCCCTTTTTGAAAAAAGGCATCGAAAACGCACAGCACTTTTTTAAATGCGTTTTTTGGGCTACATTAAAATTTTTCCCAGGTGACCAAGAATGATAACGCTTGCAAAATACTTGTAAAACGCATTATGCGTTGTGTTAAAACTTAACGCAACGCATTAAAAACGCAAGTTTACATCCACCTGGAGTAAAGGTAAGGCTAAATATTTGGAAGTCTGAATGTTTTGGTGTGGTGAGTCTTCCAGGACATGATGCAGAGGGGAAATCAGCCTCCCCTCATGACACAGAAAGTTTGTACATAACATGAGCAGCTTCCACCTCATCCATCTCTAACCTGACAAGGATGTGGGCACAATTTCTGCTTTTTTGTGTGTGTATATGTGCTCTGAGGAGGGGGCGGGGAGGGATGGGATAAGAGTTTATTTTTTGTCATCTTCAGGAGACAGCTACTCATTCATCCAGATCACAGCTAAAAAAAAAAAAAAAAAAACTGGTCGCAGAAATTAGCAGTTTCGGCTCAGCAGCAAAGTCGCCAGCCTGTGAAGGCAGAGAGAAATTGACTAATTAGCAATGCGCACTAAAACTTGACGGTTCTTTATAGAGAGAGAGATGAGAGAGGGATGGGGAAAGGGAGGAGGAGGAGGACAAGGGGAGGGGGGGAGGGTTATGGTTCCCCCCTTTCTTTCTTCCAAAGATGTTTGAAATCGCAGTCATTTACGCTCGACAATTTTTACAATAGCCTTGAGCCATAATTTTGCGAGGCTCCTCAGCATCCATCCCCCTTGCATGGTCTCTCTCCACTGGCCATGCACGACCGTTTCTCTCCCCAACCGTGGATTTCCTATTACTCTCGTTACGACTCACTGAGCCCCAGGCCCAAGGATAATGATGTGTTGTTTCTTGGTAGCATAATTTGTCACACGTACATTTTTTTCTCCCTTCTTCTTCTCTTGCAGAAAAGCTCTGCTCATTCTCCCTCTCTCCTTCTCTGCTGCCTCTCGCCCTCTCACAATACTCCTCTTGCTCCTTTTTTCTAATTCACCATGATCAAATGATGTACAGCCAAATAAACAGAGTAGACTGACTGCTGCCTGGAGTTTGGGAAGCGACAAGGGGGACTCCATTCCTTTCCTTCCCCCTCCTCTGGAGCCAGCTGCCATCCCCCGAAAAAGGAACGACGAGTTCCATCGAAAAGCGAAAGTCAGCTTAGACTTTGGCATCTGTTTGGCAAGCAGGTAAGTTTGTGGCCTGGTTTGTGTGTGTGTGTGTGTGTGTGTGTGTGTGCGTTGGGTGTCCATGCTGTCTCTTGATTTCTATAGAAAGAGGAAGGGGGGGGGGTCAATTGTTGCCACTAAACTCTAAAAACAGAAACAATATACAGGCAAAGAATAGGAGGGGGGGCGGGGGAGCAACCGTGTCCAGGGAGATCCTATTCCTAATACACTGGCACATGCCGGAGAAGAGGGGGGCCAAAGTAGTATGGGATACTACAAGTGCTATTAACCCCTCAGCCGCCAAGTCAGCACAGGTTACAGCGTTAAGTTGATAAAAAAAAAAAAAAACACCAGATCAGTTAATAAATAAGTAGAGGACCTCCGTATAAAGAATCTTATACTCATAGTTGATCAAATGTAAAGCATAAAAAAGGCATTGCCGTCTAGAGAGTAAGGGAAAATGTTACAACAATGGGACCCAAGGCAGATCTGCAGTGCAGCGGGACCGGTAAGGCATCTACACTGCGAGGGTCTCTAATATCCAGGAGAGGGGATGAGCAGCTGAGCCTGGTGGCTGCCTCTTCCCTTACAGCCAGCTTACAGTCGGCTCCCTTCTTTCTTTCGCAGAGATTCTAACTCAACTTTTCGGCATTTCAGTAGAAACTGAAAAGTATTTTTTGTTCTTCTGGCAGAGATGCCTCTGATTGCTTTGAAATTAGTCCAAGGAAGTACAGAAGCTAATGCCTAGGCAAAGTGTATGTTGTGTTTATTTGTAACATGGATCTAGTAGGGTGAATGTAAGAAAGAGGTATCACTACTCAGTTTAAGGAATATCAGAATTGGGATGCTAAGTACGCCAGGAATTGACTGGAGGACCAGGACATGGATATAGAAGGATGAACATAGGAAAGAGGTATCCCTGCTCAGTTTAGTTAAGAAATATAAGAACGGGGATGCTAAGTAAATTGGAAATTGATTGAATGACCAGGAACGTGGATTTAGAAGGGTAAAAGTAGGAAAGGGGTATCACTTATCTGTTTACTTAAGGAATACTATAATAAGGATGCTAAGTAAAGTGGGAATTGATTGGATGAGCAGGACGTTGATTTAGAAGGGTAAAAGTAAGAAAGGGGTATCACTTATCTGTTTAGTTAAGGAATACTATAATTAGGATGCTAAGTAAACTGGGAATTGATTGGATGAGCAGGACGTAAATTTAGAAGGGTGAAAGTGGGAAAGTGTATCCTTTATCTGTTTAGTTAAGGAATACCAGAATTAGGATGCTAAGTAAACTGGGAATTGATTGGATGACCAGAATGTGGATAACAAAGGGTGAAAGTATGGAAGAGGTATCCCTAATCTGTTTAGTCAAGGAATACTAAAATTAGGATGCTTAGTAAGCCGAGAATTGATTGGATGACCAAGACGTGGGTAAAGAAGGGTGATAGTAGGAAAGAGGTATCCCTAATCTGTTTACGTTAGGAATACCAGAATTAGGATGCGTAGTAAGCTGAGAATTGATTGGATGACCAAGACGTGGATAAAGAAGGGTGATTGTAGGAAAGAGGTACCCCTAATCTGTTTATTCTAAGAATACCAGAATTGGGATGCTAAGGAAACTGGGAATTGACTAGGATGCATGCAGTTTTGGTATTTATGTATGTTACTAGAAAAAGTGTGCTGGTCGAGATGTTAAAGGAATGGAATACAGGACTGATATTTATTCATGAGAGCAAGCAGAAAATTATATATTTTCAGCATAAGCAAGTAATTCGTTATAGAGATTGTGTTACTAGTAAAAGATGCTGCTGATGCTAAGACAATAGCCCCGGCAACCTTTTCCTGGTTAGGGGCAACAACTGACAGATGAGTTCCAGGGGAATATACAGAGTTCCATCAGACAGGAGTTCCAGGGATGGTTTTATAGCATCAGACAGTTCAGCATCCTTACTAGGAATGAATAGGAGGGACCACCTCTGTGATCACACCTAAACGTAGAAGTAGCTGACACATTTCAAAGTTGTGGGCAGCTTGAAGAGCTGTTCAGATCACTAAGTTCTTCAGTGTCTTCAATGTCAGTTAGTAAAGCAAGCTGTTGGGAAACTGTCACAGGATTGTCAGTTGATCACATCCTGATGTTTTTCTCCTCATTGAGAAGAATAACAAATCAGCTTTGTCAGTATGCTGTACATTATTACAAGTCCTGCAACTATTCTAAACGTGTATAAGAACTGCGCCAACTCCAGCACACATCTGCATTTGGATTATGTTTAATCAAAGAGTTTAAATTAAGTATGTTCTTGTTGTTTTTCCTATTCGGTCAGGCGTAACTGGGTGCACTGTGTTTTTGCAGCTTGTATTTGGTACATGTTTCTGCGAAACTTGAAATGTTATTTAGGACAGTGAAATCATTAGCAATGTAAAAGTTATGCATTAATTAACTGTATTTTTTATGTATTTATGGAATTTTAGAGCATTCAACACGCTTACTTAAAGTTAACATTCTGACGGTTGCACATTTATTTATAGTTGACTGTTCCTATAGATACCATGTCCCACTGCATCTATAGTTTATTATGTCGTCAAAAATAATATTTCTTCCTGAATGCTGTTGATTCTTCCAATACCTGTACAAGAATATGGGGAAAGTTTATAATTTTGCTGCCCTGACTTAAATTTTTATCTTTGCCAGACATGTTTAAAAAGTGGCGTTCCCTTTTAAACAATGTGCTGTCAGGTTTAGGTTTGATATAAAAGGCTATATAAAGAAAACTAGTCATACTCTCAAAAATAGGATCTTTGGAGTGATATTGAAAAGCTAAAGTTTTTCAAGGATATATATATATATATATATATATATATACACACAGTGAACATTATATGTAAGTACTGTAAAAATACTGTACATGTGTATATATATATATATAAATTAGAAACCACAAGTGTCCATAAAAACACAATTCACACACATAGAACCAAACTACCTGATGACACTACTGTTCTTGGATGTCCTGAAATCCTCTGGGTTGTCCTTTTTTGTTAGCTGTGATATCACGGGAAAGAAGACGCAAGACACTTAGAAAAGGATGCTTAATACAAACAAAAAAATATAATTTTATCTGTGATATTGCCCTATTGGTTCCTGTTTTATGGAAAATCCTTTGCTTTGTTATTCAGACAGTCATGACACTTTTCATGTTCATAGTGATAAAGCACTTCAGTCTATCACAACTTATATGCGGCAGAATCTAATTATTCCTGTTATAAATATGACTACTGATATATTCTCTATATCTCTTACTAAATGTTTTAATGTAATGTTTTTTCCTTTTGGTTTCATCAACAGGTAGAACGTGAGGCCGGCCATGTCCAGATCGGGGGACAGGACTTCTACATTTGACCCGAGCCATAGTGACAATCTGCTGCATGGTTTGAACCTCCTGTGGCGAAAGCAGCTCTTTTGCGACGTGACATTGACTGCACAAGGACAGCAGTTCCACTGCCATAAAGCAGTGCTTGCATCCTGCTCCCAGTACTTCAGATCTCTCTTCTCCAGCCACCCTGTCCAGGATGGTCTGTCTTCTGTCCAAAAGGATCAGCAACAGCAGTCAGAGGAGCCTGGGACACCCTCCTCCTCCCCTGATGATAAGCTGCTGGTCAGCCCCAGGGCCATAAATAACCTGGTATTGCAAGGCTGTTCTTCAATTGGGCTGCGTTTGGTGCTGGAGTATCTCTATACAGCAAATGTAACCTTGTCTTTAGATACAGTCGAGGAGGTATTATCTGTCAGTAAAATCTTGCACATCCCTCAGGTCACAAAGCTTTGTGTACAGTTTCTTAATGATCAAATTTCAGTGCAGAACTACAAACAGGTGTGCAAAATTGCTGCCTTGCATGGCCTGGAGGAAACCAAGAAGCTGGCCAATAAGTATCTGGTGGAGGATGTGTTGCTGCTCAATTTTGAAGAGATGCGTTCCATGCTGGACTCTTTGCCACCCCCAGTGGAGTCTGAGCTTGCTCTCTTTCAGATGTCTGTACTATGGCTGGAGCATGACAGGGAAACCCGCATGCAGTATGCGCCAGATCTGATGAAAAGGCTTCGCTTTGCACTCATCCCAGCTCCAGAGCTGGTGGAAAGGGTGCAATCAGTGGACTTTATGAGGACTGACCCTGTATGCCAAAAGTTACTGCTGGATGCTATGAACTATCACCTGATGCCTTTCAGACAGCACTGCAGACAGAGCCTGGCAAGCAGGTGAGGCCTTTCTTAATATGTTTCCAATACTAGCCACACCAGCATTGTCTTTAGTGCGAACCTGAAATGTAAAGCACTCACCTAACCTAGTGCTGCCATCATATTACTAAAGCCTCGTACACACGATCGGACTCCCATCTGATTTTTCCATGGCGTTTTTTCCGAAGGGGCGTTGGCCGTGAACTTGTTCTGCATACACACAGCAGAACATTTTCAGCCAACATTCACCAAACCATGTGATTTTTTAGCTCTTTACCGGCACCCTTTAGGCAACTTCTGCTATTGTTGGCTGATGTTTAGCATTGGTTTTGACCATGCATGTTTGTACTTTGGATTTTAGTCCAATGGATTTGTGTACACACGATCGGATGATCCGATGGAACAAATGTTTCGTCGGAAAATTTGAGAGCATGTACAGCCAACATTTGTTGTCGGAAATTCCGACAACAATTGTTCGATGGAGCATACAGACGGTCCGATTGTTCCATTGTCTATTGTTTTTGGCAAATCTGATCGTGTGTATGGGCCTTAAGACTAACAACAGACTAAAGTTCTAAAGTACAGATAATTCTGAGCCAACATTTTGAAAGCCAGGCACCCCCTAATTTCTTACCCTCACTATTGGCCAGTGTGGCTACCCATCACGTAATGGATCAGAAATTAGGTTTATGATGTGCTAGGGGGGCAGGAACTCAACTCATGTGAACCAATGTATTTATATCAAAATTGGACCTGACATACAGGCACCCAGGAGTGTCACCTATATGCTGACAGCACTCGATTTGTATTTCAGGTTTGCTATAACTGTGCCATTGTCATTTCACAAGTGATTAACAGCTGTAGTTGACTTTCTACAATTCGGTCTAATGTGACCCCATTAAAATATATTGCTACAGTAATTTATAAAGGTTCATTGAGCCAGAGAATGAAGTCATATTCTGTAGTTGGTGGACATTATCATCTTCATATATTATTTAGGGATTTCGACAGTGAGGCCTTGCCACATGAGTTTCCATATCTAATGTAGCTATTATAGCCTACTGTTTGTTCCTCTATTTATTTTACAATTATGGGGAATGAAAGAGTGAAACTCCAGTGACTTAAAGTGAATGTTAACCCTCCATACACCCAGTGAAGTGAACAGCCTTAGATGAACCACAGGGATCAACCAAATCTCCCTACATAGGTTTTACATGTATATCTGCTGTCTTCACATTTATATACTGTTTAGAAAGTTCAGATCGTGTTAGGAGATTTTCTCTTCCTGTTTTGTGTGATGTCTGGGCATACAGCCAAGATAGCTAACATTGCTGATTGGAGGAAAGGCACACACCCCCTCTCATCATAGGCAGATAATCTCAGAGTTGTTTTGTAATAGGACCTGGTCCCTGCTAATCTATTTTAGCAACCTCCCTGGACAGAAGATTTAGGCTGCTTTTGTCTAAAAAGTCTGAGACTTTGTCAGAAGTTATCAGGTTGATAACAGGGGAACAGTTCAGGAGAACTTAGCTTATTGCAGAGAGATAACAAAATCCTGCAGATATATGTGCCCAGCTCAAATTTCATGAATCCGGTATACATCCACTTTAATTAAATAAACTAGTGGGTGTAAGGCCTCATTCATAATGGATGTTTTTAACACTGCTATTAAGGGCTTCTGGCAATTTTTTTCATCCTCTTCCATGTTAGCCTCCATGCACACACAGGCGTTTAGAGGCAGAAAAAAAATAGCGCATCCAGGAGTAGGTGTGTTTTTGCAGGAAAAAAAAAAAACACTTGATGCACCTAAATGCTTTACATTGTTTACAAGTATCAAGCATTTTTCTGCCAAAACTCTGCTGCCAGGAGGAAAGGCATCTAAATAAGATGGCTAAACGTCCTGTTTGTATGAGGCCTCAATCAGCCACTCCTACCTAAAAGATACATTTTGGGTGGACTGCTCCTTGTTCTTAAATGAAACATTTTATACAATATACAGTACAAAAATCATTGCTTCATCAATTTTCTTTACATACTGTTTAACACTGTTTATGCACTTCTAAAAATGTGTCTCCATAAGTCTAGGTTCACATCCGTGTGTTCAATTTTATGCAGGCACAGCAGCACATTCATTTTAATGGGGGGGAGGGGGGGCTGCTGTATCTGTGGGAAATGCAAGAAAAAGGTCCCCAACCCTTTTTTGAAACTTCTTTGGCCCCTCGTGCAACTGAATAGATTTATTCTGTGTATCAGTCAATAGTTGTTTTAAGCATTGAATAGAGTAGGGAAAGACTAGAACTCCTGTCAGTTGTTCATGCTTTCAGAGGCTCAGTTGGAGAGATTCCTTTACTTCCTGTTTGGTGAAAAGGTTATCTTCAGGACAGGAAGTGAGGAAAAATCTCTCTAAGGCTGGCCATACATGTTCAATTTTCTTGTACAATTTTCCTTCAAATTGACCAAAAATCATATAATGTGAGGTAAAAACAAAGCAACTTTTATTTGTATCCAATTAGGCAGGTCCTTGCACTATGTAGTTTAAGGAAACACTAGAGCTCATAAATGGCAGTTTTTTTTTAGTTAGGGCGTTTTTTTAAAAGCCCATAAACTCCACTCTATGTTATCCTATGTGTCCATGCACACATGGAAGTTTTTTGGATGGAAAATTGTACAAGAAAATTAACTTGTATGGCCAGCCTAACAGAACCTGAGGTAGCAGTAAAACCTGACAGGAATTCTAGTATTGCCCCGTTTTGTCCAAAGTTTTGGGCCTAGATACACTTTAACCACTTGCCTACTGTGCACCTACACCCCCTTCCTGCCCAGACAAAATTTTAGCTTCCGGCACTGCGTCGCTTTAACTGACAATTGCGCGGTCGTGCGACGTGGCTCCCAAACAAAATTGACGTCCTTTTTTCCCCACAAATAGAGCTTTCTTTTGGTGGTATTTGATCACCTCTGCGGTTGCGGGGTTTTTTGCGCTATAAACAAAAATAGAGCGACAATTTTGAAAAAAAACACAATATTTTTTGCTTTTTGCTATAATAAATATCCCATTTAAAAAAAATAAAAAATAAACATTTATCTCAGTTTAGGCCGATACGTATTCTTCTACATATGTGACTGGTTTGCGCAAAAGTTATATTGCCTACAAAATAGGGGACATAATTATGATTTATTTTTTATTTATTTTTTACTAGGAATGGCGGCGATCTGCGATTTTTTTTTCGGGACTGCGACATTATAGCGCACACATTGGACACTTTTGACACATTTTTGGGACCATTGACATTTATACAGTGAACAATGCTATAAATATGCAATGATTACTGTATAAATGTGACTGGCAGTGAAGGGGTTAACCACTAGGGGGCGGGGAATAGGGTTAACTGTGTATCCTAAGTAGTGTTCTAACTGTGGGGGGAGGGGGGTGACCGATTGTGTCCCTATGTACAAGGGACACAGATTGGTCTCCTCTCTCCCTGACAGGGACGTGGAGCTCTGTGTTTACACACAGAGCTCCATGTCCCAGCTCAGATACTTGGCAATCGCGGGTGCCCGGCGGTCATATGACGTCCTGTCAGAACAATGGAGCATTGATGATAAGTGGTTAAAGTAAGACTTTTCCCAGAGTATAAAATGTATTTGGTGGTGACTGTTGTTTGTTTTTTGTATGTTTCTTGAAATGGAAAATAAAGAAATAATAAAGAGTTAAATTCAGCCTAAAGATAACTAGTCTTTAAAATGTTCCCAGTCCCCCTCCTAAGGCCTATGCAGGGGAGGGGAGGAAGCACTGACAGCAGATGGGTCATGCGATCCTTTTGGTGACATCACCCCTCCAGGCATTCTCTTCCATTGTGGAAAGCTCTTTCCTCTCCCCTGCTGCTGGCTGACACAAGCTTTCGTGTGACTGGACCAGAGTGGGCTGGAAATAGGTAAGTATTAAATATACATCTTTTCTACACAGGTTAGTCAGCATAGTTAGGAGGGGACATTTTAAAGGCTACTTAGGGTGAGGCTTAAATTCTACTTAAAGTGATTGTAAAGGATTTTTTTTAAATAACAAACATCTCAATAATTCCATTGCACATAGTGACCCTGAACTTCCTATTCTCGGGTCCCTCGCCAGCACTCCTGGCTCCTCCTCTTTGTCCAGTGCCCCCACAGAAAGCCACTTCCCATGGGGGCACTCATGTGTGCTTACTCCTGAGCCCAGGCTGCTACGTCAATTGACACAGACAGCAGGACTCCGTCCTGCTCCCTCATCACTGGGTTTGATTAACAACACCCGGATCATCCTCTTCTCGGGTTCCTCGCTGGTGCTCCTGGCTCCTGCCGAGTTCCCCACAGCAAGCAGCGTGCTATGGGGGCACCAAAGGAGGCACGCTCCCGAGTCACAGCTCTATGTGACCATTCACACACGGAGCCTCGGCTCAGCCCTGCCCCCTCTGTCTCCTGATTGGCTCATTGACTGTGATTGACAGCAATGGCTACTGCTGCTGCCAAAAGACAATCAGGATTGCAAATCCCCAGAGAGGCAAGGCTATTGTGGTCATGAGGAGGCTCAGGTAAGCATTAGGGGGGCTGGAGTGGATGCTGCACACAGAAGGTTTTTTATTTTTTCCACAGAATGCATGAAGGTAAAAAACCTTGCATTTTTACAACCAATTTAAGCTCAATTAACATTTTTTTTTTATGTTTTCTGGAAAAAATTTGAGGTCAGGTCCACTTTATGGCATAAAATAATTTTGGTTTATATGAAACAGCAATTTCTAAAATGAGTAGATATGTTGTATATACAGTATGTAGCTATACCCTCCATAGGAGCTGCTGTTATTAGCTATTTCTTCCCCAATAGTACAGAGGCTGCTGGTCCCGCAAGCACCAGTCCATTCACACCAGCTCTAATATCACAGTCTAAGGGAAGTCCTTTTAAGATTTATTGCTTGAAGAAACTTGAACAGGAGAGGGCATGGGATACTCCAAAAAGATTAGCACATAGCAATTAGAGGACAATCTTCTTCTTAAGTAAGCGTGAATATTGGACAGTCTTAGGCCTCAAAGCTGAAGAATATAAGGCAACTTTCTAAACAGTCTAAGGCCTCACAGCTGGGGACCATGAGGCAAGTTTCTTTGGCATCTAGTTACCTTGCACAACTACTGGTAGCCAATGCAATTTCCAGAACACTGCACAGTCACAGGGATCAATTTAGGGTCTTCACTCACAAGTCCCCAAGACAGCTGCCACCTTCTAGCTTCCCCAGGCATGGTCCAGTGAGTGAGCCAGTCCTTTTCCAGACCATTTGTTCACTTTAAAGGGGGTGGCTGTTGGTTTATATGTTCTTATCCCCATGAGGCGCCATTTTTTTGGTATATATTTTTCGCCTAGGAATATCTATCCAGGCCCTCAGCCCTGAGACCGCTGAGGCTTCTGGAACAGCTGCACAGTCCATGGGCTACCTGGGGGCAGCAGCACCTTCCTACTTTGCAACCCTATTGGGGAGAGAGAACTTAGCCCCCCATTGCTTCAGACTATTTATCTCCTTTCTAGGTGTCCTTCTTGACACTAGTGATGAGCGGAATACGCCATATTCGATTTCGCAATATTTCGCGAATATTTCGAAGAATATTCGCGAATATTCGTTAATATCGAATATTCGTGATATTTTATAAAAAAAAAAAAAAAAATTGCGAATTTTCGCCAATGCGAATTTTCGCTAATGCGAATTTTCGCTAATGTGAAATTTCGCGATTTTTTTTTTTTTTTTTTTTTTTTATAAAATATGACGAATATTCGATATTTACGAATATTCGGTATATTTTATATAAAAAAAAAGCGAAATTTCACATATGCGGTTGCGAATATTCGTTAATATCGAATATTCGTGATATTTGATAAAAAAAAAAATTGCGAATTTTCGCTATTGCGAATTTTATTGCGAATTTTATTGCGAATTTTTTTGCGAAATTTGAAAAATATCGAATATTCGAAATAGCGAATATTCGCCGCGATATTCGAGATATTCGCGAATACTCGAATATGCAATATTCGTAGCGAATATTCGCAATGCGAATATTCGTGAGCAACACTACTTGACACTCCTCTGGAATAGAGTGACCAGACATCCCCGATTTCAGGGGACAGTCCCCGTTTTGAGGACACTGTCCCCAGACAAAGTTTGTCCCCAGTTTTGTCCGCGGATTGGATTTGAACAGGGGCTGGGGCAATTTCAAAGACAGCCAGTGCAGAATTAAAAAATAATAACGGAATTACACACCCCCGCTCCGCCACGCCTAGTAGCTTAGGGGTGTATTTTTTCCATTATTTGTGCCCCTTTCTGATGATCATGTGCTGGTCAGAATGGAGTGAATATTTCTTCAGTTTCGGGCGCATGCCTATTCATCTCCGCTCGCGTGTTCTTCTGCCTTGGCTCACGTCTCGGCCAGCCGCCTGCTTGTTTATCTCCTTGCCTTCCCTGGCGGAGTGATCTTCCTCCGCTCCCCATCCAGTAGTAGCCGGAGCCCGGAGAGTAAGACTTGACAGGCTGTGAGGGAGGCGGTGGCAGACAGAGAGTCACTTATTGCTGCCTTTACTAGTAAAAAAAAAAAATATGTCCCCTGATTTAATTTTAAAAATCTGGTCACCTTACTCTGGAAGCCTTTTCCTAAGGCAGGGGAAGCAATCAAACTCCCAGCCTGTGAAACCCTGAACAGACCAGGACAAACAACCCTCGCTGCCTTGATTACAGAAGGAGACAACAACTAAATTTACCTAGCATCCTATGCTAGATGGGTGCTACACATTAATTAAAATGTGACAGAAGTTTATAAGGAGGTAAGATAATTCTAGGATGAGAATTATTCCTATGCTTGGCTGGTTCCATGTTACTTGTCCTATTAATGACTATATAGCCTAGGCCTTCTACACTCAAATATCCAAAAGGAGCGTTCAGTATTACACTAAAATGTCAAAATGGATTATTTCATAATGCGTGCTCAGAAAAACAAAATTAATTTTGTAAAAACTATTGGGAACTACTGCATTATGCCAGTCACCAGTGTTGTCAATTATTGCAGTGCTATAT
Source organism: Rana kukunoris (assembly GCA_029574335.1). Lineage (NCBI taxonomy): Eukaryota > Metazoa > Chordata > Amphibia > Anura > Ranidae > Rana > Rana kukunoris. The sequence goes on along the minus strand of CM056053.1, from coordinate 355,653,989 downwards.
CAGTTTACACAATGCCAGGTGTATGCCAGCACATTTCAGTCTTGTGCATTTAATATGAGAAATAGAGAAATATGCAGGCTGCCATTGCTGAACTCTGTGTAAAAATAATAGTTTCCTGTTTTGCTCTGGCCTTGTTACTTTGATGAATTGACTTTGGACAAGCATGCATATAACAAAAATGAGAGAAGTCGGAACTCCTAATTTGCATATTTGATCCAATTGGCACAGGATCAACATGATAGCCAGGGAACTGGTATCTTCAGAATTAGAAGTCACCAATGGCAACCGCAGTACTTTCACTATAAAAAGCTTAAAGTGGAAGTAAACCCACCGATCATTTTCAGGCAAGGAAGCTGCCATCTTGGCCTCTGTTTAATCTTCAACTGCCGTGGTGCTGCACATGTGATCAGTTATGACACCAGCCATTGGATGGTTTGACAGTTTGGTTGAGAGCACAACCAATGTGACAGTTGGCAATCCCGGCATGCCGGAAATGTAACTGCTTTTTGAAACTGTTAAATCGATGGGTTTACTTCCGCTTTAACTCCAGGGCAAATAAAAATCCTCTGTTGCAGTGGGGCTCCCCCTGCCCTGCAAGGGTGAAATGCTCATAGGGTACCAGTAAAAAGGACTTTTACTTACCCAATCCCTCATTCCAGCAAACTCCATCCATACAATAGGACACGCTCTCTGCAGCCTCTTCTCTAAGGTGCTCCGGCCTTTACAGTCACTCTCTCATCACCAAGTACTATGAAGGGCCAATAGTCCTGCATGGTATGTGAGAACACCAAGGGACACTAAAGCCGCGTACACACGATCGGATTTCTGATGGAATAAAATCCGATGGATTTTTTCGTCGGAATTCCCATGAAGCTGACTTTCATCAATCTTGCATACACACTATCAGACTAAATTCCGACCGTGCCAAAACGCGGTGACGTAAAACACAACGACGAGCCGAAAAAAATGAAGTTCAATGCTTCCGAGCATGTGTCGACTTGATTATGAGCATGCATGGATTTTTCTCCGATGGAGTTCCACACAGACGATCGGAATTTCCTATCGTTTTTTATCCATCGGAAAAATTTAAAACATGTTCTATTTTTTTACACCAATGGAAAAAAGACCCACACACGATCGGTTTGTCTGATGAAAAGGGTCCATCGGACTGTGTACACGGTATAAGAGATCATCCTGGGATATCAGAAAGGAGAGGATAGTGCTGGCTGCCAGGGCAACGAGGGATTAGGTTATTAAAGTCCTTGTAACTGATACCTTGGAAATAAACAAGCATTTAACCCTTTCAGTGCAGGGGAATTTTTACTTTCATCATTAAGGAAGTGCCAGACTTTACCATCAGATATCCACAATTTTGATAGGTTCAAGTGGCAGTCAGATTAGATCATAGGTTACCTATGATTCCAGCTTTATGCCAAAGGGAAAAGACTACAGGTTGAATTGTTTTGCCAAAAGCCTATTGTTCTCCTGAGATGGGCAGTGCCATAAAGGATGTCCACAATGTACATCAACAAGCACAGCTGTTACAAGGCAGACATGGAGGTTGTTGTGACTGATTCTGTGTCTAAAGACTTCCTGGTATCTGTGACTAGATTAAAATAGCTGATACATTATCATTTCTTTTAACATGAATATGAGGAAACTATTCAGTGTCCCTCCTTTTGTCATAAACAAACAATATTTAATCAGTGTTTACTTACAAATAGCATGGTGCACAATCCAAAGTTTTGTCATTTCTAGTGAAAAGGTTGTGACCAACTTTTCTGATTGTTCCAAAGAGACGAAAAGTGACATCTGATTGGTTGTTGGTAAGCGAACACCGCACTGGCTTAGTATATATGTCCCATCAGGTGATTACCTCCAATGCAAAGAAAATGGCAACAAAAGTGAAGTTGTTGCTAATAGCAGAGTGTAGGATTCTGAATATATACTCCAAATAACAATGCCTTCTGTGCTCATTTTGTGTTAATGCTAAAATGTGTGGGCACTGGTGTGAATTGTGTAGGGAATGCGTTATTACAATGCATTACTTTCTTTCTCTTTCTAACTTTTGCATGCACTGCAATACTCTTGCGGTGGGCCAGTTTTATTTTTCTGGCTGTTGGCTAAGAAATCCAGCGATGCCATTTTGGGGTGGCCAAGGTATCTGTGCACAGCAGTATGATGCTTACATTTTACTACCTCGTGACTGAGGACATGACTCTGCTTTTCTGTAATGATCTTTCCATCCCACATAGCCCCTCTACAGGCCAATGAGGGCTGCCAATTCTGCATTGGCTTGTGACATGCTTCTCTGCTCCTGTATGCCTGTGAGTGCATTTTAATCTTTATCTTATGGGAGTGTTTAAATTTGATGCACAAAGTTTTGCCCTGTTCTCTATTTGTATGTCCTCTTTAGTATCTGGATGTTCCCTGTCCAGCCATGTTAAGGGGCTGCATAACCAGTGCAGTTTAGGACAGCTTTCGGAACTATAACCTTACTTTAACCCTGCATTACATCAAGTTGTTTTATTTTATTACGTGCGTAGAAGGAAAGGGCAGAATTTTAAAGGTGCCAACACAAATTAGTATAAAAAATATCCAAATATTATTATAAACATTATAAAACAATATAAAATTCATGTAAGACCATCATAGAACATCCATGTGGCTACAGAAAGGATGCAGTAACTTCAGCTCAACATGTTTCGCCAGACTATGGCTTCTTCAGGAGACTTTACATGTACTGCATGCAAAATCACTGTGTTACAACACATTCATTTTGATAAATCATTACATTGCATCACACACCAGCAGGATACTCCGTGGATATATCAGTGAGCCACAGGGGAGAATAGGAACCGATAAATTGCCAGCCACTAATGTGGAAGAAAGAAATCCAAGGGGATATAAATCAGTGGACCCTTTAAATCTAATTCTATTCGTAGGGCAGTATAACATCTGACCATTAAGTAGCTGCAAAAGGACAGAAAGCCCACGTATTTAACAAAAAAAAAAGTCGCTGATGTTAGGATGGACCCCCTGTCATTTCTGGGACACCTTTAAAATCCCGTCCTTTTCTTCTACACATGAATTTGCTGTAAGGGATGTGGTGCCTGTGACTCCAGACAATCTTCTTTTGCCATATTCTTTTTTATTGTTTCCTACTCCTGAACTCTGCTCTCTGTGGTATTACATATTTCTGTTACTTATTTTCCTGACCTCTACACTTTGGGGTCAATTCACAAAGCTTTATTTTCAGATTGCGAGTGTTATTTTAACGATTTTGCACGTTATTGAAGCTAGTTCAATTCACTAAACGATTTAACGCTCTGAAAAATCATCAAATAACGTTTCCCTACACAGAAACGATATTTTAAGGTGTGGATCCTTATTAAAGAGTCAAATCGTTATTTTAAAGATTCAAATCGTTATTTTAAAGATTCAAATCGTTATTTTAAAGATTCAAATCGTTAAATATGTACAGAAGTGCAATTCACAAAGATTTTTTTGACAGTTATCAATCGTTAAGCAATCGTTAAATTAACACCTCCCTCAGGGTGGCGTTATGACATTTCCCAGGCGATATTTTGTTGTTAGAGGAAGCTTTTGGCGATTTTTGTAGTGTAGTGTAGTGTTGGGCAAGCTAGAACCATGCTCTATTTAAACTTAAAATTATCCAGAGGTGAAGAAGAACATGTTAGAATGTTGTTTAGATTTATAAATGTGTATTCCGTTCACATACTATTTTGGATGACTTTTCTGAAACCCAGGTGATAGCTAAATTCCGATTATCATCTCCCATGATTTATTCTCTGTATGAGGAAATACACAAGGCTTTAGAAAAGCACACACTAGAAGTTATGCACATCACATGCTCAATCTCCATGTGTATTTCTTGTGTCTCTCTCTCTCTCTCTCTCTCTCTCTCTCTCTCTCTCTCTCTCTCTCTCTCTGCATCTGCTCTTTTCCACATGCAGCTGTTGTCCCCCCCTTCTGCTCCCAGAATGCATCTCTCCAGCATTATTTAACGATCTTAAGAGTTATTTTAACGTCCCAAATGTTAATAATAACGTCTGAGTAGTTAGAATAACGTTTGGATAAAGAGTCAGTTGAAAACCATAACGACTGTGTTAAATAACGATTATAGCTTTCGTGAATACCATGTTTGCTAGCGTTAAATAAGGAGTGCTAATTTAACACCTGAAGAAAACCAATAACGTTTCTCTTTGTGAATTGACCCCTTTGTCTGTTACTTTCTCCTGACCTCTACACTTTGTCTGTTACTTTCTCCTGACCTCTATACTTTGTCTGTTACTTACTCCTGACCTCTACACTTTGTCTGTTACTTACTCCTGATGCCTGTGCTCTGCCCATTACACTTTCCTGACCCCTGTGCTCTGTGTTTTACTTACTCCTGACCCCTGTACTCCATGCATTACACACTTCTGACCCCTGCACTCTATGCAGTATATACTTTGACCCCTGCACTTCATGCATTACTTGCACCTGACCCCTGCACTTCATACATTACTTGCACCTGACCCCTGCACTCTGTATATTTCCTTCTCCTGGTCTCTGCACTCTGTGCTTTACACAGTCTTGACCCCTGCACTCTGTGTGTTAAATCCTGTTGACCCATAGCAGAATAAGCTCAAGTTGTATTTAACCTTATTAATTTAAGCCCCTCCCACTTGAGCTACAATGTAACCACACTCACATTTCACCATTGCATGTTACAAATGCCACATTTTTTTCTCCACTCATAATGCCCAAGGTATTTTGTACTTATACCTTGGATTTCTTGTTTAAAAAGTCGGTGGGCAAAAAATGTAAGGGATTGTTAAAAATAGGGTGGTTTTGTGGGTGTGATAACAGTTGGAGGTGTGGTTAACCACTTCCTGCCGACATGGCGCATATATGCAGCTTTATGTAAACAGTTTTCTGTGCTGAAAGCGCGCACCCTGATTTGTGCACTGGTGTGCTGTCATGTTCTCAGCTGAGATACGACGGTGTATCTCAGATACACCGTCGTATCGCAGTTTTTTTCAATGGGTATCTATGCGAGTGATTCTTAGAATCACTTACGCATAGATACACTAAAGATCTGACAGGTGTAAAGCAATTACACTGTCGGATCTTAGATGTAATGACAACGCCGACCGCTAGGTGGCCTTTACGTTGTTTTCTCATTTGCCTATGCAAATGAGCCTAATACGCCGATTCCCAAACGTTTTTGCGACGCGGCAATGTAGTTTACGTAGGTTGCGTACGCATAAGGTTACCCCTGCTGTATGAGGGGTATGTTTCCGAAGTGCCGTCGTTGCCATGTTAAGTATGGCGTCGGGTCAGCGTCGTCTTTTTCCGTCGGTTACGTCGTTTTACTAAGTCGTTCGCGAATAGGGAATTGCGTTTTGACGTCGATTTTAACAACGCTTTCCGACATGAGCTGGAGCATGCGCACTGGGCTTTTTTCCCGGCCGGCGCATGCGCACTTCGTTTGACGCGGGGGCGCGCTTAATTTAAATACAGCACGCCCCCTCCTTCAGTATTTAAATTACGCGGCCTTATGACGCCGCATTTACTCTATGCCGCCGAAAATTACGGAGCAAGTGCTTTGAGAATACGGCACTTGCTCCAGTAATTTGCGTAGACGTAGTGTAAATGCGATACGATACGCTACGCCGCCAGATACGCCATTTTTTGAGAATCTGGCCCACTGTTTTTTGTATATATATATACTGTATATACAGTATAACCTTAAATTGCAGAATGTGTTATATTATTTTTTGTAAAGTCTACTATTTATTACTAATACAGAAATATACCTGGTTTCCAGGTTTTACTTTGCTGCTGCAGGCATTTCCGCACATTTACAAACTATTCTGCATTTTTTTGTTGAGTTCTTATTAATCAATGTCCAGTCACAGTAGAGTTTACACATTATGTAAACAATGACTGTGATTCATGTCCTTAGACCAGTAGTATTTCACAGAATATTGCATCCACAACATTGCAGTAAAACAGATTCATGACTTTGATTGGATATTACTGTCATGTTATTTATGAATGATGGTGATTCCAGTTACTATTTGGTTCATTATTACATATATGTTACTAACTCACAGCAAGGATATGATTTGTATACCTGACACAGCCTGTAATGTGTAATATGTTGTTTAGCAAGCTATCAGTGCTGATGATTAGTATTGAGTTACTATAAAATGACATACATATATTTGTCACTACTTATTCAGAAGTATCTTATCATCTGGGACTATGGCTGATTTCCTTACTATAGTAGAATAACTAAATTATATTTTTAGGAATTTTTCAAAATCTGCATCTGGCAGATTCTGATCAGATGAGATGATTAACCATAATCTACACTTCAACTTTTCACCTATTCCCAGTTAGCCAAGCTGCCCAAATATATACAGTAGTTGTAATTTAAAGTGATTGTAAACCTAAAGTGTGTTTTTTTTAAAATAACAAACAGGTTTATACTTACCTGTCTTACCTTAACAATTCTATTGCACAGAGAAGCCCCGATCCTCCTCTTCTGTGGTCTCCCACCCCACAACTGGCTCCTTTTGTTATCAGTGTGCCGCCATTATAAGCCTTTTCCTATCATGGCATAGATGCAGGCTTGATCCCGAGTCATGCTGCCTGTGTCCATAGACACAGACTGCACAACCATGCCCCCCCCCCCCCTGTCAAATAAGAACAAAAGATGATCAGGACAGCCGCACTCCAATCCAACGTAACTTTATTGTAAAAAAAATGGAAACAGGCACTACAAGTCACAGCAACGAAACCTAGGACAGCTGACATGTTTCACACTAACTTCAGTGTTTACTCAACACTGAAGTTAGTGTGAAATTCCTGTTCCTGAGAAGAAGATTTGTACCCAACAAGACCTGCCTGGAGCGGCAATCTCTGTCTCCCACTCCCTTATCACAGCAGTGGGAACCAATGGCTGCCACTGCCTCAGGAAAGCCTATGAGACTGGGAAGTGAGAGGACAGTAATGATACAGATGGGCACATTAGGTGAGTAAAAGTGGGGGGGAGGGGGATACTGTTATCTAAAAATGTTTTACCTTAATGCAAGAAATGCATTACGATAAAAAATGAATATTGTTTAGAACCACTTTAATGCAATTAAAGTAGAATTGAAGGCATTTTTTTCATTTTGCATAGAGTTAGGCCGCGTACAGACGATAAGACATGTCTGCTCAAACATGTCCGACGGACCGTTTCCAGCGGACATGTCTCATCGGATTTTGGTCCGATGGCGTGTACACACCATCGGACGAAAATCCCCTCGGGCTGAGGATGCGGTGACGTGGCGGTGACGTTGACGCCGCCACGTCACCAATCCAGAAAGTAAAATACTTCCACGCATGCGTCGAATCCATTCAGCGCATGCGGGGGATTTCTGTCCGCTGGTTAGGCGTACTAACCAGCGAACATGTCGGACGGACAGGTTTTCAGCGGGCAAACCTGTCCGCTAGCCCGTACACACGATCGGATATGTCTGCTGAAACGGTCCGTCGGACCAGTTTTAGCAGATAAATTCGATCGTGTGTACGCGGCCTAAGGAAAGGTTATAAGCCCTGTCGGATTGTTTTTTCATATGGGGAGATTGACTTTCACTTCCTGTTCCATAGCCACAATGGGAGGTGAGAAGAAACCCCTCCAAAGTGTGGGAAATCCCTGGTAGTCAAAAAGCACTACTCCCAGAGGAGTCGCTTGGTCTGATGGGTCTTTTGTTCTGTCACAACTCCTTAAACTGCTTATACTAGATAATCTGAACACTGACCCATAAACTGGCAGTCAACTGAACTGTGTGATGCAAACAGGGTTAAAGTACTGTATCAGCAACAATTAACTAAAGAATAAAAGTCCTTGTGTGCACGCTACGCATTCATCCCCAATCGTGAGTGGGTGTATGCGTTCCTGAGAGGGGGCCGGCCATCATTGGGGCCCGTCTGTAAGATGGTGCACATGAAGCTGTCTCTTTAAGGCTGTCCACTATAGAAGGATGATGGGATGTTAGGTAAGGATCGATCTCTATTGGGATTAACTATGGGCAGTAAGAGGTTAAGCTTTGTAATTCTACTCACCACTCCTGGTGTGTAATGGTTTTAGTCAATGTGCTTGGTGGTCAGGTATTCCAGAAAGCTCAGTACTTACAATCAGATTTGCATAATCCAACCCATCCTGAAGAAACCCTCCCTGGACCCCAAGGACCCACTCCACCGCCGTCCCATAACAAGCCTCAACGTACTCTCTAAGATAATGGAGAAAGTAGTGGTACAACAGCTGCAACTGCATCTAGATACCTACAAGCTACTTGACCCATTGCAATCAGGCTTCCGTCCCGGACATGGGACAGAAACAGCATTGCTGAAAGTATGGGACGATGTTCTCAAGGCCGCAGACGAAGGAGAATCTTGTCTCCTGGTTCTGTTGGACCTAAGTGCAGCTTTTGACACTGTAGACCACAAACTGTTACTGACTCGGCTTGCTGAAGTAGCCAGAGTCGCAGAAAGCGATTTATCTTGGTTCTCCTCTTTTTTGGAAAACCGATCGCAAACAGTGAAGTTAGGACCTTTTACGTCGGAAAAACGCACAGTAACATGCGGAGTCCCTCAAGGATCGCCTCTGTCACCAGTGCTGTTTAACATATATCTTCGTCCTCTTTTTGAGATTATCAGCAGCCAAAAACTGCTCTACCACTCATATGCAGATGATACGCAACTGTATTTCCGTATCTGCAACAGACAGGATCACCACCTCAATCTAGAGACATGTCTCTCTTTGATAGAGGACTGGATGACAAAGAGTTACCTTAAACTCAATGGAGCAAAAACAGAACTTCTTCTGTTTCACGCCAAGCGCAGGAATCAACTTTCAACAGCGTGGACCCCCCCGCCTATTTTGGGCAGAATCATCACCCCTAGCGCCAAAGTCAAAAGCCTAGGGGTCATTTTTGACTCCTTTATGACAATGGACGCTCAAATAGGGTCAGTAGTCAGCGGATCTCACCATCTACTGCGCCTACTACGCAGACTCACTCCGTTCATCCCTAAAGAAGATTTAGCGGTCGTGGTGGGAGCAATTGTAAACTCCAGGCTGGATTATGCAAATGCCCTTTACCTCGGCCTCCCCAAGTACCAAATCGCTCGTCTGCAAGTCGTTCAGAATACGGCCGCCAGACTTGTGACTGGGAAAAAACCGTGGGAATCCATCTCACCTTCTCTGAGAGCCCTTCATTGGCTGCCAGTTAAAGACAGAATTGCTTTTAAAGCTCTCTGTCTTACGCATAGATGTGTCTATGGGAATGCCCCCCTTTATTTATGCGAAATAATAAAAGCGCATAATCCCAATCGCGTTTTGCGATCCACGAATCAGAACCTGCTCCAGGTTCCGAAAGCCAACTTCAAGTCCAAAGGAGAAAGAAGATTCGCGATCCAAGGTCCCAGACTATGGAACGCTTTACCAACCACCATTCGGTTGGAGGAGAACCACCTAGCATTTAGGAAAAAGGTCAAGACTTTTCTCTTTTGATATCAAAGGAGACAGGAACAACAAGCGCCCAGAGGCGATTCAGTTCGCATGTGCCGCGCTATACAAGTTTTCATTCATTCATTCATTCAACCTCTATGGCAGAAATATGCAATTAGCGGACCTCCAGCTGTTGCAAAACTACAAATCTCATCATGTCTCTACCTCTGGGTGTCATGCTGTCAGAGTCTTGCTATGCCTCATGGGACTTGTAGTTCTGCAACAGCTGGAGGACCACTAAGTGCATATTCCTACTCTATGATATGGGAACACGCTCTAATAGGTCTCCTTAGCACAGGTTCCAAGATACAGAGCCTCTCTGTGGCTAGGTCTCTCACTCTGGTCATCACAAGCTCTGTCCTCTGGCCCTAAAAACTGCAAGAGTACCCAGCTCCAGTCCCCACACACCAGGCTTTGCTTTCTGTGTAGGCATACACCACAACAGGTCCGCACACACTGGTTTCCCCAGACTGTCTGCTCTGATTGTTTGTAATTTTCCCAGGAAAAGTTCTGATCTCTTCACTTCTATGTGCAGGGAATCCTGTGTATTAAAATTTGCAGACTATAGCCTCCATTGCACAGAGCTGCTTTTTGGGGTACATACCCCATGATCCCCAGTGCTGCACAGCAAGTCCTCTCTGAGCCTGTTGATTGGCCAGGAGGGAGCTAACACTGATTCACAGTGCAGCAGCACTGGGAAGGAAAGAAGTCTGTCCAAAGCACAACAGGGAATCAAGAAGAAATAAGCCAGCTGTAAAACACACAGCATGGCGCTGCTCTCGCTGACAACCAAATTGGTGGAGGGGGGAAGGGGGAGAGAGAGCAGTGCACAGCCAGCGGCAGCACCCAGCTACAGTCACTAAGGTCGCCAGAAATAGCGTCCTCATTAGAAGATTTCCCTCTATTCCTGTTCTGGTGAATACTCAAAATCTAGGATTTTCCTTCACCTTCTATTTCGTCGTATTTCTATTTTGTTGGTAACAAACACCAGGATGAATAGAGACGGGGACACTGGCAGCAATAAAATCAGGCCTAATCCATTTACACTCTATAAAAAAAAAATACTTAATGTACTCCAAAGACATGCGGCTAGGTAAATTGGATCTCGTCCAAATTGGCCCAGTATATATGTGTGTATGACTGTGTGTCCCTAGCGTGTCAAGATCCTACGGATCCTGACCGCACCAGCCAAGCAGACACTGGCTGGAAAAAGCGCCCAGAGGCGGTTCAGTTCGCATGCGTTGCGCTATACAAGTCATTCATTCATATACTTTAAAGTAGAAATCTCACTAGAAGTTAAAGACGTATTAAACCCCTCAGAGGGACCAGTGCACTTATCACTTGTCCCAATGACATTTTTATTTTTGTTTATGCTGTCTGTTGCTCCACCCTATGCAGAAGCCCGGCTATGTGGGAGGGGAAGGGGGTACAGATGGCACTAAAGCCACAGTTATCTATTCTTGCTGCTTATGTTCTGAGTGATGGTGGCTGAAGAGGAGCACCGCCATTCACAAAAAAAAAAAGCGCCACAACAACATACATCATCAGCAAATATACTAGTCTTTCTCAAGCAATGGTGGTAGTCATGTGTGTTGTTGTGGGCTTGTGTTTTTGTGAATGACGGCATACCGCTCCACTTTCCGATGTTCACAACTCATGCCAACAGGTAAAACTGTAGTAATTTCTTCCAGACTAACTGGTGGCTACGGGACGTTGCAGGCGCAGTCTTTAGCCAGTGCAAAGGGAGCAGAGGAGGCTGCATGCTAAGGAGAGCTACAGATGTTCCATCTGGTAGGCTCTGTGTCCGTACTGCCTATTCTTCTCTGGGCAATGTCAATCAGGACTAATTAAAGTGGTATTAAATCTAAAAGCACACATTTATTATATTACATGCTGACCAGATCTTGGATGTAATGTCTGCATTCGTTTTCTTCCATTTTTACCTGGTGATCGAGCCAGTAAGTCTGTTGTTTTTCAAAAGAAGCTATCCTCCTGATATATCAATTTACAGAGACAAGACAAACCATTTACCTCTGACAGGGGTGCTTGCAATGATCAATTTTTTTTTTTTAATGTAAAACCTTTATCCCAAAAGGAAAAAAATGTCTGCTGTAACTAATTATAAAGTGTGAGCTGGAGTTTGTATAAAATTGGTTAGTGTATTTAAATATGTTAATACATCTAAGGCCGGCCATATAGTCAGCAGGAACCGGCAGAGATTCAAACTATTAATGGGCATGCTGAATGTGCCAAGTTGATCCATTGATCAACTTGGGTGCAACCAGCCTGCCAGGTTCGCTTGTGATTATTACAAGTGGCTTATATAGCCACTAGTGATAATCACTGTCTTCTGCCAATTGGGGCGACCTGCTCTCCTAACCCCCCGCTGGGAGAAGGAAATTGCTTAGCAGGAGGGATTCTCCTGTAAACACTGTAAACACTGTCAAGAAACATGTGCTCCCTATTGCCTGCCTAACACCTTCCTCCTTCCCATACTGAGCATTTACTCCCTATTACATCTGAGCAGCCCATGTGACTATAGAGTCACACATGTGGGTGTATTCACAGTGGTAAATTACAGCCCATTCCCTCCCTCCTCCTTCATGGCCACTAACCAGCTAAACACAATAGGGGAGGGATATTAGACCTAGATTAATGGAGGTTTCACCTCCCTTTTATTATAAGACTCAGGCTGGATGGGCGTGACATAGTCTGTGACTGGCAGGAATGTGCCCACACCATGTTATTGCCAAAAAATAATAGAGATTCAAATATATATTTGTATGCCAATTTAAAACAGTTTATTGATATTATTTATTTTTACTCTGTATTCCAAAGGCTGTTTTTTATTTTATTTTGGACATGTGACCAGCAGCAGGGGACTAGAAGCTCCTCCTGCTTATGTTTCACTGCAGACAGGCTGGGAAAGATCAGGGTCATGTGACAGCTGTATAAAAATACTGTTTTTTTTAATTAAAGTAATTACAGTGTCATCATCCACATACAGAAGTAGAAGGGACAATGTAAATTAAACTGTGTGTGTTTAGTATCACTTTAAGTTCCAGCCCTGATGCAGGCATTGAATTTTCATAGGGGTTCTGAACACCACACAGTAGAGTTTATAGAGGTTGTAAGATTTTAGTGAACCAACACTATCTTGAAAGAACTGATTTAGAAAATAAAAAACAAACCTTTACGACCCCTTTAAAGTCAGTAAATTCCTAAAACTTAGTGTTGAGTGGGGGACTCTACTAGCTATGATCACTAGTACAGTTCCAGTGCTTAGAGAATCACTGCACCCCCCCCCCCCCCGCACAGTTATACTCTTATGACCAAAATATCACTAATGATTAGAGAGTAGCTTTAGTTGAGCGGGGGACGCCTTTACACTTACTGCAGCTTTTTGGGAAAAAACAGTGCGCCATTCTCGTAAACAATAATGAGATTCCTGGAGCATTCTGTACGACCAAGAACGTTGAAGCCATGCTTGCAAGAATGTGAAATTTGATTTGCGGCAGTCAGAGTCATTGGGGCAGATTCACATAGAAATGGATTATCGTAGCGTATCAGAAATACACTACGCCGCCGTTTTTTTACCTGGCTCTACGTGGAATTCAGGTAGATTTTGTCCAGTAAACGATGGCGGCGTAGTGTATTTCTCCCGTCGCAATCCATATAGACGAGTAGGGGGCGTGAATCATTTAAATTAGGCGCGTTCCCGCGGCGATCGATCTGCGCATGCTCCGTTCGCAAATTTCCCGCCGTGCATTGCGCGAAATCACGTCGTGACGTCATTCGTTGTTTAGGTAGCGTCGTTTACGGGCGATCCTAGTCCCGAACGAGTTACGTAAACAAAAAAAAAATTAAATAAATTCGAAGTGGGAACGACGGCCATACTTAACATGGGCTACGTAACGTTAGAGCAGCAAAAAGCTGCTCTAACATTACGTACACAAAAATAGACGAAAGTGATTGCGACGACCACTCGTATCTTCGGGAATCGCCGTAAAAAAACATTTGCATATCCCGACGCATCAAAACGACGCAAACTCCTCCCAGCGGCCGCAAATAGATGGCAGCGTAGATCCGAAGGCTTACGAAGACGTAAGCCTCTCGGATCGAAGCCCGAAGCCGCCGTATCATGGTTTGAGGATTCAAACTAGTGATACGGCGCGCAAAATTTGAAATTACTCCTGTCTAACACCAGTTAGACAGGCTTAATTGCTCTATGAATCTGGCCCATAGTCTCAATTGGAATGGAAAGGTTATTTTTTTTATAACATTATTTCATTAGAACAAAATAGCCCATGTAGGATTATACAGTATCTCACAAAAGTGAGTACACCCATTACATTTTTGTAAATATTTTATTATATATTTTCATGTGACAACACTGAAGAAATGACATTTTTCTACAATGTAAAGTAGTGAGTGTACCAGTGGCGGTTCGTCCATAGAGGGCGCTGGAGCGCCGCCCCCTCTGGCTCTCACCGCCACTGAGTCTAATAACATAGATTCATGCATTGCACGAATCTATGTTATTATCGCCGCTGCCGCTGTTATTCAGATGGTCGGCGCTCATGTCCGGCTATCTGAATAACGCCAGCTGGTTGGCTGTACGGAAATGTCTATCAGAGCCAACAGCTCTGATAGGCTTTCCCAATACAGCCCTCGGGTCCCGGAAGCTTATTCTCAGAGCGCACAGACTGTACGCCCCTTGGATAAGATACAGGCGTCTCAGCCAATCAGGTTGGCCGGTTCTGGCTACCGGTAACTTGATTGGCTGAGACGCCTGTCAGTCATCGAGGGCGGGAGAAGACATCATGGGACGTGGATGCCTGACTCCAGTAAAGGTAGGTGCCGGGCAGGGGGGGGGGGAGAGCAATTGTGTGGTGACAATGGATGACAATGGCTGGTTTAATGGCATGGCACCGTGGTGACAATGGATGGCACAGTGGCTGGATAATGGCATGGAACAGTGGTGACAATGGATGGCACAGTGGCTGGTTTAATGGCATGGAACAGTGGTGACAATTGATGGCACAGTGGCTGGTTTAATGGCATGGAACAGTGGTGACAATAGATGGCACAGTGGCTGGTTTAATGGCATGGAACAGTGGTGACAATTGATGGCACAGTGGCTGGTTAATGGCATGGAACAGTGGTGACAATTGATGGCACAGTGGCTGGTTTAATGGCATGGCACCGTGGTGACAATTGATGGCACAGTGGCTGGTTTAATGGCATGGAACAGTGGTGACAATTGATGGCACAGTGGCTGGTTTAATGGCATGGCACAGTGGTGCGAATTGATGGAACAGTGGCTGCATTTGATGGCATGGCACAGTGGTGCAAATTGATGGCACAGTGGCTGCGTTTGATAGCATGGCACAGTGGCTGCGTTTGGGCACAGTGAGAATGCAATTTTTTTTTTCTTTGCGCCACCCCAAAAATTTTGAGCACCAGCCGCCACTGGAGTGTACAGCTTGTATAACAGTGTAAACTTGCTGTCCCCGCAAAATAACTTAACACACAGCCATTAATGTCTAAACCGCTGGCAACAAAAGTGAGTGAAAATGTCCAAATTGGGCCCAAAATGACAATATTTTGTGTGGCCACCATTATTTTCCAGCACTGCCCTAAACCTCTTGGGTATGGAGTTCACCCAAGCTGCACAGGTTCCCACTCAAGTCCTCTTCCACTCCTCTATGACAAAATCGCAGAGTCGGTGGATGTTAGAGACCCTGCGCTCATCCACCTTCCTTTTGAGGATGCCCCACAGATGCACAATATGGTTTAGATCTGGAGACATGCTTGACCAGTCCATCACATGTACCCTCAGATTCTTGTAAAAGAAGATTAGTAACCTCTTCCTGCCATGAGTACACATATATGTGGCCTCACATAAGTAGTTCTTCTTCCTTGAGGCCTCATATATGTGTACACAGAGATCCTCAGGTCAGGTACTAATGATGAGTCACTGTTCAGCCTGCCCCTGTGTTTTTGTTCTTGAATAGTGAAAAATATACAATACACAGTGGTACCTTGGATTACGAGTATAATTTGTTGGAGAAGAATGCTTGTAATCCTGAGTACTGGTATATCAAAGCGAGTTTCCCCATAGTAAATAATGGAAACTAGACATGTGATTTGACGGAACGTCGAATCTTTACGTCGAATTGTACATTTCCGTTCAAATATTCCGCCTACAAGAATTCTAATGTTGTATGACTAGTAATAATGTCGAATCTATTTTCTCATAAATCGAAATCTAATCTCTGTAATGTCGAATCTATTATGTCTATAGTGTCGAATCTTTTCTCTATAATGTCAAATCTTTTCCCTATAATGTCGAATATTTTCCCTATAATGTCGAATCTCTCTATATCGAATTTTTACCTCAACGAAAACGAAAATAAAGCATTTTTCATGTCTGATCTTTCGGTTTTCATTTCTTGCGCTTTCGTTATCGTTTGTTAAAACGATAACGAAAAAAAACAGATTTTCGGACGAAAATGCATTCTAACGAAAACGAATGCACATGTCTAATGGAAACTCAGATAATCCGTTCCAGCGGCACTACTAGTGTATGCAATACCACATGTAACAAGAGGTAGGGGGCATCGGAGACATTCGGAAACACTCGAAGAGCATATTTGAGCCGATCGGACACTCGTGAATGGTGTGTTTCCGAGCGTCTCCGAATGTCTCAGAGTGTCACCGGCACCCCACACCTCTGGCCAAATGCGGTAGTGCACCCCCGGAGGCTTAAATCCTGCTAATTTTGTCAGGATTTAGGAAAAATAATAGCTTGTATTGGGAAACGCTTGTAAAATGCGTTACTTGCAATCAAAGGTATTACTGTATCTTTCTTTTTTTCTTGCTAGAGGAGAATAATGTAAATACAAACAAATACGTGTAAAAAGTATATAATGATAATAAAAATATAAAGAAAAAATAGGATGGTCAGAATTTGATATAGGCCGGTGTTGTGGTTAGGGTCAAGGTCAGGGTCAAAGTTCAGGGTCAAAGTTCAGGGTCAAGGGTCGGGTCAAAGGTCAAGGTCAGTATATTTCAGGATTATTTAAAATTAATATCAGTGTCAGTATGTTTTTGGCAGGATAAAAAAAAAAAAAAGCAAAATGCGCACTCTTATTTCTGGGCCCTACTATGGGTACAAACAAATAACATACACATATGTGGTATCACTGCGATCGCCAAGAGTAGGAAAGTTTGTTTGGTGGTAGGTTATGGTAATAGAAATAAGAAATATACAGCTGAATTAAAAAAATAATTTACTATTTTCTGCCAGTTTTTTTTTTTTATATCTATTGGTGATCTATTACCATTTACTACCAAATGAAAGCCCAATTTGTCCTGAAAAAAATAAAGGAAAACATTAACCTGGATACACTAAGATGTTATGATATGTACAGTTTTACTTATACATGTCAAAGTTGCAAAATTGTGTTCAGACATTAGTATTTGTTTTACCCTCATGAAGAGGTTAAAGTAGTGGTAAACTCAAAGAAAAAGTTTACATAGGGCTCCACCCAAGTAGTGTAAAATAATTTTCATTTATTCTTTCCCCAAAGTCTTATTTTTTTATGCCTTTTGATGCTAAAAATGATATATTGTAAAAATGTTGTGCCAGTTTTCCTAAGCAAATAAAATAAAATAAAAAAATCAGGAGATACCTATTATTATTTAGCCCCCAATTTGACCAGAAAGATAAAATTCATCTAGATACACTAAGCAGGTGTGAGAATATGTGCAGCTTGTGCAACTAACTATCGTATTTATCGGCGTATAACACGCACCCTAACTTTAAGAGGGAAGTTTCAGGAAAAATACGTTCCACAGCCCCTCGCGTATAACACGCAGGCACAGTTTACCCTCTATTTTCAGGGTAAAAAAGTTAGTGTTATACGCCAATAAATACATTTTGATTTGATTCTATTTATTGATTTTTCCCAAACATTTTATTAATTTTTTCACATTACACAGTAAGAAAAAAAATATTTTAGCGTACTGTTTCAAAATTAAGGACATCCAAAAGATTTATTATCACCATTCATTTCATACGCCCAGTTAGGTTAATCTCTGAATGTGTGGGAACAGCACTATTTTTCTAGTCTAGCAAAACCTAAACACCTTTAGTACCTCATTCCTTGAGTTACTGTGTTAGAAAAGTTACCGTTTCAGTTTAATTAATTCATCAGCAATTTCTTCTAATTACAAGCTTGGTGGTTCATGGTCCTGCAGTGTTTGGCAAAATGTATCCCAAGTGTCTCTGATCTTCGCTCCATGGAATGTCAGACCCAGGGCACACATATACATATTTGATGGGAATACCCCAAAATTCGAAGGACTGGTGTATCAGCCAGCTTACACACTCCTGGGGAGTGGCCTCCTTAAAAAAAAAACATAAAAACGTTATTAAATGTAAAACCAGAAACATATACAAATACCCAATTTGGCCTATTAACCTTTCTATTCACTGCAGCCAAGCAGGTCCTTTCTAGAGCGTGGTGGCCGTCTACTCCTACAATAGCCCAAGTGAAACAGAAAATGAATTGTTTTCTTCTAAATAAAAAAAATGGCAGCATCCCTTAAAGATTAAGGGCCAGATTCAGAGAGCCGTAACTCCTGTCTAACTGGTGTTAGACTGGAGTAATTTCAAATTACGCACGTTTTTTAGCTAGTCGGAAACCTCAAACCTCAATAGACGGCTGCGGGCTTCAATTCGACTGGATTACGTGTTCGTACGCCTTCGGATCTACGCTGCAATAAAATTGTGGCCACTGGTTGGACTTCCCGTCGTTTTCCGCGTCGGGGTATGCTAATGAGCTTTTGCCGGCGATCCCAGAAATTCTGATCTTCAATCGCAATCTCTTACGGCATCTTTAGTCATCTTTTTTTTGCGTAACACTATACCAGCTTTTTGCTGCTCTAATATTAGACAGCCCATGTTAAGTATGGCTGTCGTTCCCACGTCGAATTTCTACGTTTTCCGACGTCTTTTATTATTTTTTACGTAAGTCGTCCGGGAATAGGAATGTTCGTAAACGACGCTACTCAAACAACGAATGACGTAACGACGTGATTTCGCGCAATGCACGGCGGGAAATTTCTGAACGGAGCATGCACAGTTCGATCGCCGCGGGGACGCGCCTAATTTAAATGCTTCACGCCCCCTAATCGCGTATTTCGATTACGCGGCGAGAAATAGACTACGCCGCCGTAGCGTACGGGCAAAAATCTACCAGAATTCCATTTAGAGCCTGGTAAAATTCGGCAGCGTAGAGTATTTCGATTACGCAGCGCAAAATTAAGTGTATCTGAATCTGGCCCTAAATTTCTAAGTTCAAACAGATATGGATGCTTTGAATTGACTTCCTCTACTAAATCCGGCCATAGACAAAGCCATTTTCTTTCTTGCAAAACCCAATCCTCCCCCTCTCTCCATCCATTGGCAAGCTAAGAGCCACGGAGACTTCATAAACCGAGTTCCTAGCTTTAGGGTAAATCTGAGTATGTTTAGATGGCCAATTAAAACTTTTTTTTTACTTGTAAACATCAAGTTTGAAAAATAGGCCTGGTCCTTTAGTGGTTAAATAATGCATTACAATTTAACTAAATCCATTTGATTTTAGTCGACTAAAATGTACTAGAGATTTTAGTTGACTAAAATACGACTAAAACTAAATCAATGCAAATGACTAAAATACAACTTAAAATAAAATGGCATTTTAATCAAAAGACTATGACTAAAACAAAATCGAAATTTGATTTCAAAATTAACACTGCATTTCACAAATAAAGCTGAACTCCAGAATTACGTACAGCCTTGCACTGGCTCCTCTCATTTACTGAAATCTCTTACTCGTTTTCACTGCACACTATAAGCTTTTCACAGTGTAAATTAGAAGCTGCAGCAATTTAGACAGAGCCCCAGCTGGAGGACATTCATCATTATCTAGCCCTTTCCTCCCCAGCCTGACTTTCCCTGACTCTTTCATTTTTTGGATTTCAGTTCTTTCAATTATGGAGTCTTATTGTTCCATGTGGGCGTTACCTAGGGCAGTCTACATGTAAATACATCCTATGTATTCCAGACTGACATCCACCCATCAAGGGATTATAATATTTGCATAGCTCCTCCCAAGAGCCAGCCCCCTGCTTGCTATAAGATGAGGGTTCTTGAGAAAAGTACTAAGGCAGGGTGCTGTGATGTGTTTAGGAAGCTGTGTACAGCACCCCACTGGTTCTCTTACTGGCTTGATTGCATTCAGGACTGGTGCAAGGATTTTTGACATCCTAGGTGAAACTTAATTTTGCTGCCCCTTGGATCCACCCCTGACTCCACCCCCCTTTGCCCTGCCCTTGGAACATGTGACCTACCTGATCCATACACTGGCTCACCTACCTGACCCTTGACACTGGCTCACCTACCTGACACATACATTGACCTACCTACCTACCTGACACATACACTGGTCCACCTACCTTACACATACACTGACCCACACACTGGCCCACCTACCTCACACATATACTGACCCACCTACCTGATACATACACTGACCTACCTACTTGATACATACACTGACCTGCCTGACTCCTATTTCCTGCATTACTCACCCCCCGACCCCCACACTTCTCGATGTAGATGAGGAGAATTCATTCTCCTCCTTACCTCTGCGCTTCTTCGACCATCACATCAGGGCTTTCCACAGCGATGGGCAGGTAGTATTGCTTAGGTGTCCCCGCCAGGCCGGGAGGCCAGCTAACTGACGCTGCACCTCTCTCAATGCTTCTATCTCCACCAAGCCCTGCCCCTCCACTGACACAGACAAAAAGCACCGCTCCAGAGAGACAGGCTGGAGCAAAGGAACTGTGAGATATTGCTGTGTGAGGAGATGTGACAGCGGGACATTGGCAGCACGCAGCAGATGTGTTCCCAGGACAGCCGACTCGGCACTGAACAGGGGCGAGCTCACACACACCTGGAGCTTCACTGAGACAGAGGCCATGGCTGCGCCCTAGGTGGTAGTGCGTCCTTGGCAGCTACCTATTTCGCCTAGTAGTAGCGCCCGCCCTGATTGCATTTCATAGAAAAGCACAGAGGCCTGGTAATGACATCACTAAAATAGGGTATCTTGTGAAAATGGAAAGGTTTTATTTAAAAATGTAATGAAGGAGGGGGCTGGAACCTGGAAAGGCAAACTATAAGCAGATTGAATTTCAGCTTTGTAGAAGCATAGGTGTTTTTGCTCTGTAGTGATAGCGCTATCACACAGGGGGTTGTTTGTGTTGGATTCCAATGATTAATGTGAGCTTGGAGGTCCGATTAGACATTCTGAAGATTCAGGGCCAATAACAGAAAACATCTGAAAATGCTTTAAGCTACAAAGCACAGCTTCCGTGTTAAAACGCTTTGCTTGATGTATAGCACCTATTTCCTTCCTGTACAAAACAAAACCTGGTATTTCTGTATACCGGGGAAGGAGAAAAACTTTGGGTATTACTTGTCTGGCTTTTATTTATCAAGTGGTGAGAAAATTCTGCAGGCAGGGTAAAAGCTTGTCAATTGCATGGATATCTTGTTAGCCTTGCTGTTAAAAGAGATTTTTATAGTACTGGCTTTGTACAGCAATTTCTATCTCTCTGGATCCTCTATGCCTTTCCATTTGTCTCGTTAAGGTTTTCTTGGGTTTAAGTTATTTTTCATGCTACAGAAATTCTGAGGACACTTTCATTGTGTCTTTATGATACAAACCTGTGACTGTTAGCATAACCCAAACTAACACACTTTTCAATCTGTCCTAAAACCGAAAATACTTACAAATATAAAATATACACATTAATAGAGCTCTGTATTTATGAATTCATCATTAAATGTGTTTTTATTAATGCAGGCAGTGTAAGTACTTGAATTTGCCTTGATATCAGCCTTGTGCGTTACCTCCCCATCAGAGCTCAGACTGAGAGAGGGAGAAGCAGCACAAGGAGCCAATCAGCTGGGCTGCAAAGAGGATGTTAATAGAATGCTGTTTTTAATTTCATTCTCTGTTCACAAGAATTATTGAACTGCAGCATAAAAAAAACTGGGCCATACAGGTTTGTGCCCTTATCAGAGCTGTGTAATTCTCAGAACTGGGTAGACAGACATTCAAATTCTTTGGCAGGTGAAACATACCCCCTTTATGTTTTTTTTCGGCACATTTGGCTGTTTGCCTGGAGTTAAACTTGGAAGTGGAGGTCCACCTTAAAGTGAAGTTCCACCCTAAAAATGTACTTTCTATTAACAGCTTTCCTTTAATGTAAAAAATAAAAAATATATATATATTGTTTACTCACTTCCATCTGGCTGTTACTAGGCAGATTTCTTAATCTGCCTAGTTCCTGGTCCTAGGTGGTTCAACTTCCTGTCCTAAGAGCCCGTTGCCTCCTGTTAAATGATGACACTCATTTTCCAGGAGTCTCTGGGCATTACTGTGCCTAAAAATCGCCCTGAATGCACCTCTCCCTGAAAACCAGGAAGAAAAAGGAACTGGGCTTCACATTCCCACACATATGATGGATACAGCCACAACATGAGCTGAAGGATGTAAGGCAAGTGTTTGCAATGATTTTCTGGAACAATTGGGGAGCTATTGATATGTTTTAGGGACTATTTCATTTGATTAATTTTAGCTTGACAAAAAAAAATTATGCCGGAACCCCGCTTTAACACTAAAATCTCTAAATCTAAAACTAACCTATGTAGCCCTGTAAAGAATAAATCGCTATACATACCTTTTCTGAAGCCATTCCGGTCTCCAGCGGGTGAAGCTCTGCAGAGGAGACAACCGACAAAGGCTGGGAAATAAATAGGAAGTGATGTCACCTATAGAGTTACTATGGGCTTCCATTGCCCGTTGCCTCCTCTGCACCGACCTACACAGCTCCGCGTGGGACCGGACTGGAGTGGCTTCAGATGTCTGTAGATTTGGAGATTTTAGTGTTAGGTGTTAAGGCACTTTAACCCCTTCAATACAGGGCTTTTATACCCACCTCCATACCGGGCCTATTCTGGCACTTTTCTCCTACATGTACAAATCATCATTATTTTGCTAGAAAATTACTCAGAACCCCCAAACATTATATATATTTTTTTAGCAGACACCCTAGGCAATAAAATGGAGGCCATTGCAACTTTTTATCTTGCACTGTATAGGTGTAATCATTTTTCAAAGGCCTTTCTTTTAGAAAAAATGGTTTTAATTAATTAAAAAATAACAAAACAGTAAAGTTAGCCCAATTAAAGATGATGTTACGCTGAGATACATAGATACCTAACATGTCACGCTTTAAAATTGCGCACAAACTTCGTAACTTAAAAATCTCCATAGGCGACGCTTTGAAATTTTTTACAGGTTACCAGTTTAGAGTTACAGAGGAGGTCTAGTGCTAGAATTGTTGCACACACTCTAACGCACGTGGCGTTACCTCACATATGTGGTTTGAACGACGTTTACATACGTGGGTGGGACTTACGTGTGCGTTCGATTCTGAACACGAGCTACCGGGGACAGGGGCATTTTAATTTTTTTTTTACATTATTTATTTATTTTTTACACTTTAAAAATAAAATAAAAAATTTGATCACTTTTATTCCTATTAAAAGGAATGTAAACATCCCTTGTAATAGGAAAGGTGTGTGACAGGTCATCTTTAAGGAGAAATGCGGGGTCAATAAGACCCCGCATGGAAAAAATGGAAACAATGGCCTCATGAATGCAAATTCCATTGTAAAGTGAATGGCCCGTACTCCTCTAGTAAATTACCCGTACAATTTGTAAACATTGCATAGTGTGTGGCTAGCACAATTTAGCAGCTAATTAATCTAGTCACATATATATGTACAGAAGGAGAGTGTCGTCAGAACTTTGTCTCCTGTCTCTGCATATAACCTTTATCATTTCTCAAGGTTCTGTAGGTGTAAAACGACTTATAATAATGATTTGACTAATATGATTTTTGATGTGTAACTTTAATGCCCAACCTTATCACAACTGCAGGGCATTTCATGAGTGCTCAGCTGTAGAGAGCAATGATTTATAGGGATAATAGGAGAAAAAAAAAGCAATCCTGGAAGGAACCTTAAACAAATGGCAAAAGAGGAGCTTATTTTTCTTTTTTTTTCAGAAAGTGATGTGCAGTCTTTTATGAGCACTTTTCTGCTCTGCTCTTACCTCAAACTTATTGTGACATGATTATGGGCAGATGCAAGACCCATTAAAACAGATTACAGCTGGGCGCCAGCATGCTTGAGATATGACAAGGTTCATTTTTCTTCTTTCCTGTTTCGGGTGAAGAATTCGATCCAACAAGAAGATGTTGTTATTAGTCGGAGGACTGCCTCCTGGACCAGACAGATTACCCAGCAACTTGGTTCAATACTATGACGATGAAAAGAAGACATGGAAAATACTCACAAGTAAGTAAAATACAAATTACTCCATGTCTCTTTTTTTGTGTGCTTTACAATCGTATTTTTATTAAAGAACTCCACTACTGTATACAGTGTACTTTGTATTTCAACTAGTAACATAATCCCTGGGAAAAAAAATGTCTGTCATTATGTGTTAAAGCACATTGGGGTTGTTTTACTAAGCCCTGGTTCACACTGGCTGCGGGAGTGAAATCGCGCGATTTCAGCTGATTTTGCGCGATTTCACTCCCTCTGGCAGTCCAGATTTCGGCGCGATTTAGGAGACATCTGTGCAGGGTTCTGCACAGATGTCAATGTAAATCGCATCCTGAAATCGCAAAAAGTAGTACAGGAACTACTTTTTGAAATCGGTGCCGCGCCGCAGATGCGGCATCGCACCGGTTAGGACGGTCTCAAATCGAACTAAATCGTACCCAGTGTGAACCTGGGCTAAAACTGGAGAATACAAAATCCGGTGCAGCTGTGCATGGTAGCCAATCAGCTTCTAACTATAGCTTGTTCAAATAAACTTTGACAAAAAAAATGGAAGCTGATTGTGGTTCCTGTGCAGAGCTACATACGATTTTTGCACTCTCCAGTTTTAGTAAATCATCCCGTCACATGTCCTTAAAAAACGCCCTGCTAGCACCCGCTAAAATGCTGCTAAAGCACCGCAAAAATGACCGGCACTTTAGCGCTGTTCTAGCGGTGCTTCAATGTGAAGGGGGTCTTAGTGAAGAAAATTGTTTGTTTGTTTTTGGAAGTCAAAGTAAACCTGGACATCAGCTTTAACATATTTATTTGCACAAAAAGAGCACGATTGATTATTAATGTTTTTGTTTAATTTATTTACTATTAACATATTGGGGGTTATTTACTAAAGGCAAATCCACTTCGCACTACAGGTGCAAACTACAAATGCAAAGTGCACTTGAAATTGCACTGAAAGTGCACTTGGAAGTGCAGTCGCTGTAAATCTGAGGGAGAAGATCTGAAAGGTGAGGAAGCTCTGCTGATTTTATCATCCAATCATGTGCAAGCTAAAATGCTGTTTTTTTATGTTCCTTGCATGTCCCCCTCGGATCTACAGTGACTGCATTTCCAAGTGCACTTTTAGTTCACTTTTAAGTTCACTCGCAGTGCACTTGTAGGGCAAAGTGGATTTGCCTTTCGTAAATAACCCCCATTGTGTTCATGGATATTGACACATGTTTACGTTCATTGCTATTTAATGTTTTTACTGATTATTGAGGCATCAAGTGTTAATATATTTTACAGCGTGGCACTTATTGATTGATTTGGTATTCACACATTGAGTACTGCACAATTTTAAGAGTGTGTCAACATTGTTTGTGCGTAGCAGCTTTATGCATGTTCTAGGAAGGTTGAAGGCTTTGGAAGAGCACAGGATCCATACTATTACCATATTTATCGGTGTTTAACACGCACAGGCGTATAACACGCACCCTAACTTTAAGAAGGAAGTTTCATGAAAAAAACTTTCCCCGACCCCATGACAGACCACACAGACACAGTTTACCCTCTATTTTTAGGGTAAAAAAGTGAGTGTTATACGCCAATAAATACAGTAATTGATGCTTGTCCGATTAGACGTTTTAATGTACATATAAGCAACTCTCTCAGCCTCAGAAACTAGAACTTTTGTGTTTAGTTCAGAATTCTTCTTTAATATACATAAGCAACTCATGTTGCATTATACTGCACAAACATTGGGCTGTGTATAGTAACACAATATGCTAACCACTGGAACATGAAATCCTCATTATCATGCACAGATTTGTATACGCAAGGTGGTAAAATCTCAATTATTTCTTCTTCTTCATAGAAAAAAAAACAACATTTAATCATGCATGTGCCACAAAAGAACATAGAGCACGAGAGTCAAAAATACATGGCTCTGTACAAGTATAAATACGCAAAAGGTGATCTCTCAATACATGTCTTTTCTTGGTCAGAGATCTGTATCATTGCAAGCAATCAAATCATCTTTTTTATATCCTGACTATGAAG
Organism: Rana kukunoris; assembly: GCA_029574335.1. Lineage (NCBI taxonomy): Eukaryota > Metazoa > Chordata > Amphibia > Anura > Ranidae > Rana > Rana kukunoris. The sequence continues at coordinate 355,627,911 of CM056053.1, read as the reverse complement.
TCAGGCTGGTCACTTTGGATATGTACCCATCTCTCTTTAAATAAATAATCTCCATAATATTTGTATGCATGGGGTCAACTGGTCATGTTTTTAATCATATTATACTTCAGGGTGCAATGCATAGATCTTACCAATGGTTAATATTCATAGTTTGAATACTTGTCATTTGTGTGTATATTAAAAAAAAATACACAAATTTCTTAGTTTAAAGCAGTAATGTCTAAAAATTTCGCAAGCCATGCTTCTCTCTGTACTTCCCTTTAATGTGTTAAGAGCAGATTTTCTTATATTCTTGGCCATGCTACACAATTGACAGGACATATGGTATTGGAAACTCTGCATTTCTGTCGGAAACCTGGAGAGTAATAGGGACCCTTCCATTAAGAGCAACCTTTAGGGATGAAATTATGGAAGCTGCCATTTCTGACCTGTTAAAGTGCTTGCTCCTGAACTGTTATACTTTTCTCCATTTTCTGCCTTGGGAATTCCTGGCCCTAAACAACCTGGATGCAACTTTAAAACAAGTCAGCAGTGACAGCTCCCATATTTCTATCCTGACAGGTTCCCTCACTGTAATGCTGCAAGGAAAATAGTCTACATATTATGTCGTTTCTGCACCCATGATTTCTCGATCCATGATATATTTTACCAGTAAGTTTAATTTCATAATAAATTGAAGTGGAGCTCTGATCTTGGAACTAGATTGTCATTCAACATCAAAGAAATAATCTTGTGTATATCAAATCAAAACCAGCTATTTATCATATAAGTTATCAAAAATTAGGGTGTTTTTTTACATTGGAAAAGCTTGTTTGGCTGTACTTCCCCATGGATCACAGGAGTTCAGTTTGTGCTGCACTCCTGTGACCCATTTTCAGCAGACAGCGGACTGAAGTCAAAGAGTCGGTCCAGGTTTGGGCAAGATCGTGACAATGAAGTCAGAATTTGCCCCCATGCCTAGACCAGCACCCGGCTCAGCCTCTCAGTTTGTTCTGGACTCATGTGACCTATTTTTAGCTAAAGCCTGCCATCGGCTGACATCACCCAGCTGGTTCAGGCACTGGATTGATCCCAACTATAAAGAGCCTGAGCCAGCTTTTCCCACCCCCTCCATGGCTCAGCACTCCAGTGAGCGAGGAGGGGGCAGATCAGAGAGCTGGTGACTGACAGTCATGGAGCACTGACAGCCAAGTGATCGACAGTGTTTGCTTGGATCTCAGTCAGCGTAAGAGCCGGCAGGGGACAGATGCAGCGCCAAACTAATGCTGCATCCACCTAGGTAAGTATGATTTAAAAAAAAAAACTCCATACCTCTCTTTTAAGGGTTATGTAGGACAAATTGTTTACTCAAAATATTTTTCCCTCACTACTGTAGAAATGTCACTTGATGGCGTTTTTTTGGAACTATCCGAATAACTAGTGCTAGAGGTAACAACTCAAGTTTACCATATCTAAAAAGACCCAGCACTATAGTGAATATGAATATTAGCAGAATGATCCATATCAACTAACTATGTTCTAGTTTTCATAAAATTGCTAGTTCTCACAAAAAAATATTCCCCATTATCCTATATTTTTCCATTATGTGTTAAATGCTGAATAGAATTTTTAAAGACTGACACAATACCATGGACCATCAAACTGTTTTCCTAAGGCCCCTTTCACACTAGGACGGGAGGTGCAGTGGCGGTAAAGTGGCGCTTTACCTTCTGAATTGCTGTGGTATTCGGCCGTAAAAGGGTTAATACTACCCGCAATGCGCCTCTGCAGAGGCGAATTGCCGGCGGTATAACCGCGGTTTCCCATTGCTTTCAATGTGGAGAAGCAGTAAACACACCGCTCCAAAGATGCAGCTAGCAGGACTTTTAGAGCGGTCCTGCTAGCGCACCTCTCCAGTGTGCAGCCGCTGTTTCAGGTCGGTTTGCAGGCGCTATGTTTAGCGCAACAGCGCCTGCAATCCGACCCAGTGCGCAAGGGGTCTAAGAGAGGAAATATTTTGATAACCAAATATTTTTTTTAGAGTGGTAAAACCCTATTGAAATGTATAAAACACTGCCCCGCCAAGCTCCCTGTGGTCTCCCATTTATTTAGATATAGAAGGCATTAAGAACATCAGCCAAATACATTTATATACTGTTTTCATTTGTGTAGTATATTATCAGGGGTTAATAATGGTTTTATAATGAGTCATTAATAAGACCTGGCCATTTGATTAATGAAAATGAGGCAGCTGTCGCACTGCTGGCTGAATCCTGTACATAAAGCATGAGGGTAAGATAGAAAAGAGTACCAAGAAGGAAAAATCTGTTTTAAGGGACACAGTGGATCAACACCTTGAAATATATTTTTACATATTCAGAGTGTCATGAATTGAGAATGAGTGGAGTCTATCTGCAAAGCCATAAATGCCATCATATCAATGTCTGGCTTTTAAAATATGGCACAGGAGCATCAGAGCAATGTATTTGTAACACAGACACTTCATCAACAATAAATTGTACATGACTGAATTTTTGTCACTGGTATCTATTTGACACTGGTGCTTATATTGATATCCTTCTATACACCCAGGGGGAGTACTGGGATGGGGATCAGGGATATTTTCTTCCCAGGCTGTTACAGAAAATATATTTTGGACTTATGGCCCTGATTGGAGATACTTCCCCATATTGATCACCATTACAGCAGGACTGGCAGTCAGTGACAACTAGCTGGGCATGTTATAGCTCAGTGATGGCGAACCTTGGCACCCCAGATGTTTTGGAACTACATTTCCCATGATGCTCATGCACTCTGCAGTGTAGTGGAGCATCATGGGAAATGTAGTTCCAAAACATCTGGGGTGCCGAGGTTCACCATCACTGTTATAGCTCATTGTTTAGATCTGGGTAAGCACTGATTTCCTTTGCAGGTCTGAGATCCTTTGTGATCCAATGCAGAGAAATGCAAAGGAGGTCAATGCTGGAAGCATGCAAAACTGTCACATGTGTTGGGTTTACTTGTTAAAGAAAGATCAACAATACAGCTAATTGTAAAGGTGAACAAAAGGTGCAGCACTACTCAATATACAAGAAATATTAAATAAATGTGTATATATAACCACCAATACTCACAAACTGAAATTAAAGGGGTTGTAAAGGTTTGTTTTTATTTTCTAAATAGGTTCCTTTAAAGCGGATGGCCCACTAAAAAAAAATATTAAAAGCCAGCAGCTACAAATACTGCAGCTGCTGACTTTTAATATTAGGACACTTACCTATCCTGGAGTCCAGCGGCGTCCGCAGCAGAGGACGAGCGATCGCTGCTCCCCCCTCCATCCACAGTGAGGGAACCAGGAAGTGAAGCGCTTCACTGCCCGGGTCCCTACGGCTCATGCGCGAGTCGCGCTGCGCCCGCTGATTGGCTCCCGGTGTGGGCTGGGAGCCGAGATTTCCCAGCACACAACGGGAAAAACCCGTCTTTTGACTGGGACTGCGGGTCGGAAGTGGGTGCAAATACCTGTCTTTAGTGACACCGGAGGGGGGCAGGGTTTCGATCAGCGGAACTTCACTTTAGGGTGGAGATCCGCTTTAAGCTAGAGCATTGTTGGTTCACTTATCTTTTCCTTTAATTTCCCTTCTAAATGTTTTTTTTTCTTTGTCTGAATTTCTCACTTGCTGTTTCTCCTCAGTAAGCTTGCCCCCATCAGGCTGGGGGTTAGTAGTCCAGAACAGCTTACTGAGGAGGGACAGGAAGTGAGAAATTCAGACAAAGAAAACATAGAAAAAGAAGGGAAATCGAAGGAAAAGGTTAGTGAACCAACAATGCACCAGCTTAAAGGAACCTATTTAGAAAATACAAAACAAACCTTTACAACCCCTTTAAGAAGGAGTTGGTTTAACACTTACTTACTTTTGGACTAGCTTTGTGGTGGTAAAGATTAGTCTGGCTCTGCCAGGCTGGTGACTTGCTAGCGTATGCATTAAGGTAAAAACCTTCTGTGTCACAGGATCTCCCCCTCACCTCCCTTATACTTATCTGAGCACCAATTTAGCTCTCTCCGCTCTCTCCCTCTTCACAGGGCAGATTGATAGCAGTGAGAGCCATTGGCTTCCACTGCCATTTCAATCAAAATCTCTGAGGAGGGAATGCTATCCGTGTATTTAGAAAATAAAAAACAAACCGTAAAGCCCCTTTAAACCACACATGAATAGTGATATATAAAAAAAGAAATGCAAAAATCAAACTAATAACGAAAATAACATCCAGTGTCCATAAACAGTCCCATAATGTCCAAGAAACTTCAAGAGAAAGTAGAAAACAAACTGGACCCCACACATGTGATCTTATCTGTAGTGAAAAGTAAAAAAACACTCTCAATATTCCAATCTTCCATGTTAATATTTCCACATATCCCAAAGTGCTTTTCACCATGCTCATACAGAAGTATTGCCAAGATGTAAACCCTTTCACCATGTGCTCCAATAATGCTCACCTTAACAAAAGACCTCTTAACCACTTGTCCACCGCCCACCGTCAAATGACGGCGGGCGGAGGACTCCAATATCCTGACTGCACGTCATATGAATAGGGAATGCGCGCGATCGCGTGCGCGCATCCCTATACTGTCGGTAGCGGCGTGTCACGGAGACACCACTCGTTACTGACAGGGGTGAACAGCGGCGCGGATGCGCTGTTAACCACGTGATCGGCCGCGATGAAGTCACGGCTGATCACGCATGGCAACACCCCCAAAGTGCACGGCGCGTGTTCCTGATCGCGCCGCACGTTCCCGTTGGTGGCAGCGTGTTCCAGCGTGTTCCCGGGATCAGCTCTGATCACTAGTGTAAACAAAGAGCTGTAACTAACTGTTACCAGCTCTTCTCCCCTCACACATCATTTGCAGTGTGAGGAGAGAAGAGCTAGAAGCAGTGAGTTACAGTTCTGTGTTACTGTAGTGTTTTCACAAACACCACATCTGTCCCTTTGCCCCCCCCAATTGTCACCAGTCACCCAACAGTCACCCATAAAGTGCACCTGTCACATAAATAAACTGCCATCAGCGGTGCAACCGTCACCCACCAGTGACCGTACCCTGTCACCGTCACCCACCAGTGACCTGCCCTGTCACCCGTCACCCACCAGTGACCTGCCCTGTCACCCGTTAATGAAGAAAAAATACAAATTTGCTAAATTTATGACAGAAACAAAGAAAAATTCTATTTTTTCACAAAATCTACCGTCTTTTTTTATTTATAGCGCAAAAAATAAAAAACCCACGAGTGATTAAATACCACCAAAAGAAAGCTCTATTTGTGTGAAAAAAAGGACGCAATTTTTATTTGGGTACCGTGTTGTCTTTCAAAGTGTGAGAGCACCGAAAGCTGAAAATTGGTCTGGGTAAGAAGGGGGTTTAAGTGCACTGTATTGAAGTGGTTAAACTACAGGAGGTCTAACAGCACTAAATTGATGTCAACAGGAATTGGGATAACCAACTTGTCTCCATATATGTCTCTCAAAATAAATAAATAAGGAGACTAGTGCTCACTGTAGCCACAACAAATAATCACATCCTCGGTTTTCTGATTATGGACATCTTTTTCTATAGATATAGATTTTTCTATAGATCCCTTCACTTATGAGGAACCCTTAAGTGCCTAGTGGATTTGACATGGAGAACGCCATAGTGCTCACTGTAATATTTATTGACAATCTCCCGATAGATAAAAGTTACCCACGTGAATCAGATGAAATTTAACATAAATGCACCAATTATCCAAAAGAGAAAACGTACAGGCTGACATATATTTTTTAGCTTTAGTTTAGGCATAATTGCATATACAGTTCACTTTATGTTTTTCATACAGACATTGGGCCAGATTCAGAAAGACTGGCGTAAATTTCGGCGGGTGTAGCGTATCTCATATACACTACGCCGCCGTAACTTAGAGTGGCAGGTCCCGTATTCAGAAAGAACGTGCACCCTAAGTCGCGGCGGTGTAGTGTAAATGGGCCGACGTAAGCCTGCGTAATTCAAAGTAGTCTGGTAGTGGGCGTGTTGTATGGAAATTAATCGTGACCTTACGTAAATGACGCGCCTAACGAATGGCGCATGCGCTGTCTGTGGACGTATCCCACTGCGCATGCTCCAAAATCACGTCGGAAATACTCAATGCTTTCGAACGTAGCTTAAGCAAAGGCCTATTCGCGTACGACTTACGTAAACGATGGAAAATTTGACGCTGTTCCGACGTCCATACTTAACATTGCCTGCGCCTCATATAGCAGGGGTAACTTTACGCCGGTCATATGCCTTACATAAACATCGTATATCAATACGCTGGGTGCAACTACGCTTGTGAATCGGCGTATCTAGCTCGTTTGCATATTTTTAATGGGAACGCCGAATGCATCCAGTGTAACTACGCGCCCACGATACGCCGGCATAGGCAAGTTACGTCGGACGGCTAAAGCCATGTTTTTTGGCGTATCTTGCTTTCTGAATTGGCGTAAAGATGCGACGGCGCACATTTGAACTTACAGCGGCGTATCAGGAGATACGCCGGCATATATTCTTTCTGAATCCGCCCCATTGTATTTACTTAGTATTTTATTTAGGTGAGTTCATACCATTTTCACAAAGCAGCAGTCATCTTGTTCAGCTCATAAATATTTATTTCTTTACAAATTACAAAACAATCACTAAAAGTACAATCTCCCTGTGTGTGTGTTAGAGCCGGTTCACACTGGGGCAACACGACTTCCAGCACGACTTTGGGAGGCTACTTGGACACGACTTGAGTATGAATCATCAGGCAATTTCAAGTGGCCTCCAGGACAGGAAGCTTTCCAGTGGCCAATCAAACAACAATCAGCTCTGTGGGAGGGAGGGGAGGGAGGGGTTTGCCTGAGAAATATATGTTCTCTTCCTGTATTGTTGCTTCAGTTAAGACAGTGATCAGACTTCTGAGGCAACTTTCATTGAAATCAATGGGTACAAGTTGCCTAGAAGTCGGATTGTAGTAGTACAGGAACCTTTTCTGAAGTCGGAGTGACTTCAGTAGTGTGTATTAAGACGGCTCCATTCACTTCTATTGATTTTCTCAACCACACGACTTGGGACGACTTGGGGCAACTTCAAGTCGGATCCCAGGTCGCCCCTGTGTGAACCGGCTCTTATAATATATTCTACCATATTCTTTAAAACAACACCCAAAAATTCAACATGGCCACCAATCTCTGTGACACTTTGTGTGGTGCACTTTGTTTAGGCTACAAGGAAGCCATTTCTGATCATACAGCTGGCCTCCTGATGACACAGTGCCAGATGCATGATGATTTGTCTCGTGCTGTGGGGGAAACCTCTCACAGCCTCCTGTGATAGGTAATGTTGGTATAACAGGAGGCTACAGAAGGAGGCTTGGGAGTGGGTTAATCAAGGTAAATAAAAAAAAAAAATTCCTTCATTGACCTTCCCTGTGGTGGATTCTCCATGTTTCCTACAGCTTAACCACAGATATACTCAATGTTTGATCCTGCCTGGTGCCACATAGCCTTTTCTCAAAAACAGTCCTGGGGGCTTAATTTCCCATGATGCTCAACTACACTGCAGAGTGCGTGGGCATCGTGGGGTGTGTGGTTCCGGGGCATCTGGGGTGTTGGGGTTTGCCATCACTGGTCTAGAGTATGATTGTGTTTCTTTATAATATGGGAATTTATTGATGAGTAGACAGTCTCTGGTAGTATTTCCCTCTTCTCTTCATCATCTCCTTTTTTCCCCCTCGCTTCTCCCTTTTGTAGGGACTCCTGCAGTGTGTTGGTATATGTTTATATGTAATGTGTTCTATGTTTTATATATTATTATTATAATATGGTATGTTCTTTATCATTATCTATAGGATGTGGACAATGTCTCTTTTGTTATGTAATTTAAATTCAATAAAATTAGAGTTGAAAGAAAAACAGTCCTGGCCGAGCACTCCCACTGTATAGAACTAGTATGGACCCGTCCATAGGAATGAATAGGGACTGCTTCTCACAAAATGTGATGCCTAAATACAGGATACTCATTAACTGTTTGAAACTGCTAAAAATATCTATACTAAATAGAATCTATCCAAAATGGGAAGTTATATATAAAATGGTAGAAACATATGTGATATTAAAATTAATACAATTCACTCTTCTTTTTGTGACAAGCAATTATAATAGTGAAGCTAAAGGTTGTATTAGACAGTGTAATAAAACAACATTTCATATCTATAGTCTGCTTGGCAATGGTCTGCTGATTAATGAGCAGCCAATGTCCCCTGACTACACACATGGATGGAGAAAAACCACAGACATTTAGTAACTTTAAAATAAGATGTTACTGGGACCTCAGGGACAGTGGGCACACTGACCACATACTTTTAGCAATGGCTATGTAATATGCTTTATTTTACTCTCACATTCCCAGGAGGTTAAACTTCAGTAACAAGTGCTCATTTTATCTTTCTTTACGTCAAAGATGTCATCTCTGAAAACACCCAAAATCTAAGTGATCACTGACCTGGAAATCAAGAGTATACATAAACTATGCTACATGGATAATACAACTATTAAGAACCTGATTTACTCATGTGACTGCCAGCATGTGTTCGGCTGTGTTCAATCTGCTTATCTGCCAAAACAATGTTGGCTTCATTGCACATATCTTTTTGAACATGGTGGATGATTATGATGGAATTTCACAAAATTTGGTTGATAAATAATAGATCATAAGTGGAAAATGCTCTTGTTTGAACAATTGTCAATGAACACATTCTTAATTTCCACAAGGTACACAATAATTGCAATGGGCTGATTTACTAAGGTTACCCTGTCACATGGTCACTTTTATTCAATAGGTCACCTGTAAAAAAAGAGAAAATGTTTATTTTTACCTTCCGGAGGCCCATGTATTAAAAACCAGTAACAAACAGATAGCCCCGGCCCCATCTGTGGGCTTCACAGCAAGACGCACATGGAAAGTCAATCCATGAAAGACAAAAACCAGAGAAAATTCCCAGCTTAACTCACCAACCAGTGAGGGGACACACTGGGCACCCTTGCTGCCATTGTGCTATGTGCTTTTTTATAAAATTAATAAATAAATAACTAAGCGAACGCGAGCATGATTATGGTGAATTAGAATGCACATGGTACTGAAGCAGGTATTCCCATGCATTTTAAAATCAGAATTGTGCAGGTTAAAGTCATAGTCAGGAAATGCTTGTAGTAAGCACAGTTGTTTGCTAGAAGACGAAGTTGAATGTCTGCTCTGCCCAAAAAAATAAAATCAAATTCCTTTTGTGCTAGCAAAATGGTGCTGTTTAATTTATACTACCTGCTGTAGTACAATGCACACTGTCGGCATCTGTAAAATGCTGAAGAGTGGAGGGGAGTGATGGGATGGTGCAACTCCATTGTGAATTTGCAAGAGTTGCTTAATCATTGATGTCTCATGGCTGAAAAAGAAACACCCTGGCAGCTGAAGAAGCTTTGGTGAAGATGGCACCACTAGTTGTAGAACCAGGTAAACCTGGAGGTAAGCTTGACCTATTATGCAAGTATACTGTGCATACTTGCATATTATGGCAGGTGCTCCTCTAACCCCACTCTGCATTTGTTTTCCTTTAAACTCAGTTTCTGTAAATCAGGGTAAATTATCCATGCTGCATTGCTAATTTGGACTCATTTATGATAAAATTAATAAACTCTCTAGCGCTTGTTAAATTTGACCCTTGGCATTTGTTTTAATTGTTCTTTTTCCGGGTAGTGCTATAAAACCGACTTATAGTAGCAAAAGGCAGATTAGAGAAGACAAAAGGTTTCCAAAATGTAGTGTTTCATCTTTTTTTAAAGGATTTTTCTTAAAATCCTACAATCTGCTACTAGGTAAAATGCATATTTAAAACAGGATTAAAGAGAACATAATTTAATCCAGTGTTACATCAGTAAAAGTGTGTAGATATATTTTGAACAGTATCACTGTCTGCCTATGAGGCAAGAATTCAGAAATTACCCCACTAGTGACTTGCTACTCCTTTACTATCAACTCACAGGGGTTGTTTTACTAAAACTTAAGAGTGCAAAATCTGGTGCAGCTGCATGATAGCCAATCAGCTTCTAACTTCAGTTTGTCCAATTAAGCTTTGACCAAAAAAAAAATGAAAGTTGATTGGTGTCTATGCACAGCTGCACCAGATTTTGTACTCCTATGTTTTAGTACATCAACCTCATAGTTTGTTGACCGGTTAGTTGAATGAAGTAAATAGACAGGACTTTGCATAGTCTCTTGAGGGGCATATATAGAAAATGGGTGCGAAACCCTAAAATGACACACAGTAATTCACAGCATGCATCTTGAGGTAGCATTGTCAATATTATGGTTGGAAAAAAGAAAAAGTTAAATATATTGGCAATGCCTTTGTTGAGCAATGGGGTATTGAACTATGGGGCATTGGAAGAAAACCAATCGGGCCTTCGGGAAAAAACTTAAGACCTACCTCTTTTGAAGGATAGGGAAGACACCGGATGAAAAAAGCGCCTTGAGGCGATATAGTTTGCATGTGTAGCGCTATACAAGTTATTCACTCACTCACTCAATATTCTTTTTAATCAGATATTGTATATCCAGATTTTAACTTAAAACCCATGGGGGTAAGTGAGAAGAGCATTTCCAGTGATATTTCTGTATTATTTGTGCTATGCATGGTGTTCATATTGCATTTGGGTCTTGAAATGGGAATATGTATTGTATATAATGATTCCTACTATTAAATTCAGAGCCCTTTTGTGTAAAGCACATGTGAAACAAGAACACATTACTGTAGAGCAGATTGAGAGGTATGCAAAAATCCTATTTACTTTCTATTAGCAGGGTGCCATTGTGTGTCACCAGTAATTGGCATGTTCAAATCAGAGGTTTTGGTGATTTCTATTTAACTCCTTCCCCACATGTGTGCACATATATCACAGAAGTGGGTTTTCCTCTGTGAGGCCGCATATATTCATACATATATGTATACACCAGAGCCTCAGCTTCTCTACTAATGATCACTTACTGTGCAGCCCCCCCCCCCCCCCTGTTTTTTTTCTCTTGAAATGAGAAGAAGATACAATATATGTTTTTCCTCTTGCTAGAGAAGAAAAAATGTGTGTAACAAAAAGGTTTGATGTAGTTCAGGGTTAGGGTCAAGGCCAGGGTCAAAGATCAGAGTCAGGATCAAAGGTGAGGTTCAATGTATTTTAGGAAGGATTTTAAAAACCTTTTTTTTTTTTTTAAATATTATCCATATCAGTAAGTGTCAGTATGTTTTAAAAAAAGAAAAAAAGAAGACAAAAGCGCACCATTGTTTCTGTGCTGTACTACAGGTTCAAACAACAAATAGCACACATGTGTGGTATAGTGGCAATCATCAGTAGTAGGAGAACCTGATTTGGGTTGTTCTTTGAAGGTAGCTTATTGTAATAGCAAGAAATATCCTGTTTTAAAAAATATGCTGTGTTTTTTTTTACTATTTTGTGTCAGTTTTCCATTACCATTTACCATCAAATGAAAGCCCAATGTGTCCTGAAAAAAACCAAGGTAGAATTCATCTGGATGCACTAACCAGGTGCAATGTTATGTACAGTTTTGCTAACACATGTCAAAGTTGCAAAACTGTGGCATTGTTTTACCCTCTTTATTAAGGGGTTAAAGAAGAACTCCATGTATAGATAGTTTTAGATAGTTGCATTGGCCCAGCTTGGACCAGTCTAGCTATATATATACCATACCGGTGGGATCCCTCCAGAATATGGAAATGACTGTAGTAGGCACCGCTATTATAATGTTCTCCGCCAGCTTCCAGGTCCTGTGCCGAGAAGCTGCCCTGCTACATTCTGAATACAGGAGATCACCCTCTTTGCAGAGGTGCTATTCAGAAATCACTTTGCATTTTCTCAATAATTGCAAAGCATTCTCTGAATGGACAATGTGGCGAGGTAGGACACTTGTTATAACATAGCAACAAATGAAACCACTGGGACCACTGCTGTTGGTAGCATCCCAGAAACACACATATGAGGAACAATAACAAGGAGCAATAAAGAATCCAACATTTTTCTAAGTACTAGAGATTTATACAAAGTATGTCATCACCAGAAACATAAGCCTCGTACACACGACCGGGAATCTCGTCAGGAAAAAACATGGTTTTTCTCGACGGGATTCTTGTCAAGCTTGACGGGATTTTTGTCTAGCTTTCCTTGCATACACACTGTCAAGCCAAAATCTCGTCTCTCTAAAACATGGTGACGTACAACACGTACGACGGCAGTATAAAGGGGAAGTTCGATTCCACTGGCGCCACCCTTGGGGCTGCTTTTGCTAATCTCGTGTTACCGCGTGTTAGTAAAAGTTTTACCAGAAGGTGCGCTCCCGTCTCATACTTGATTCTGACCATGCGCAGGTTTCTAAAACTCTGAAAAGCATACATATGAATGTTTTACCCGTTGGTTTACGACGAGAATCACAACGAGAAAATTGAGACTCCCTACGAGAAAATAGAGAGCAGGTTCTCTTTTTTCTCTCGTCGAGATTACACCAGTTTTCTCGACGAGAAATCATACACACGAACGCGAAAACCGGTCATGTGTAAGGCCTCGTACACACGACCGTTTTCCTGGACAGAATCCATCAAGAAACTTGGTGGCAGAGCTTTTTTGCAGAGGAAAACGGTTGTGTGTATGTTTTTCATCAAGAAAACTGTCGTGGAACTCGATGAGAAAAAAAGAGAACAAGTTCTCTTTTTCTTTGTCGGGAGTCTCAATTTCCTCGCCGTGTTTCTCGTCGGGCTGGTTTTCGACGAGAAACACGTTTGTGTGTATGCTTAGAAACCTGCGCATGCTCAGAATGAAGTATGAGACGGGAGTGCACCTTCGGTAAAAGTAGTGTTTGTAATGGAGATAGCACATTTGTCACGCTGTAACAGACTGAAAAGCGCGACTCGTCTCTTACCAAACTTTTACTTAACACGCAGTAACATGAGAATAGCAAAAGCAGCCCCAAGGGTTTGTGACAGTGGAATTGAACTTCCCCTTTATAGTGCCGTAGTGAGTGGTGTACGTCACCGCGTTTGAGAACAATGAGATTTTGTCTTGACTGTGTGTATGCAAAGAAAGCGTGTCAAGATTCTCGACAAGCCTAACAAGGAACTCGTCGGGGAAAACAATGTGTCTTTTTCCTCAGTCGTGTGTACGAGACCTAAGAGGTTTGAGACTTGAAAATGGAACTAGAGAACTCTAAAATGCAAATTTTTGATTTAAAGTGTTTCCACCCTTTGTTCCATGTGCCCATAAAGTATGGTATGCACTTTCTTTACACATCTATTTCTATATAAAGAAGTTAGTTAGCACTGTTGTTTATTATACAGATTAAAGTATGGTATGCACTGTTTTTTACACATCTATTTCTATATAAAGAAGTTAGTTAGCACTGTTGTTAATTACCCAAATTAAGCTATTGGATCTTTTGGAAGTGAAGGAGTCAAATGATATCCTATTTTCATGGAAAATTTACTTTTGCATTGAAGAATATGTGAGCATTCTCCCTAAACTTAATGTGCAGTATAGGTCTTTTTTTTCCTAAAACCTCTGTATCAAGCAGAAAATTCTCATAATATTACATCATTGCATCCAGTGACAGCGGTTACTTCCCTCTCAGCCTTGGCTGGCTGCACAAAATAACTAATACACCACTGTAGGAGTTGTTCTGGATATGGAGTATCAGGAGGAAAATAGATAATATTATTTGTAGAGCCAGGATGGATAAAATACATTTCTCTCACATTTTAAAGGAGTTGTAAAGGAAAAAAATGTTTTGCCTAAAATTAATGTCTGCAAGGTAGACAGACATAATAGTGTAATGATTCTGGTAATAAAAACTAGTAAATACCTATTAAATTCCTTCATCTCTATCACCTCCGGCGTTCTAGTTGCTGTTCTCTCATTCACTTCCTAGTTTGTGGCGCTCGTTCATGTAAGAACTACATTTCCCAGTATGCATTGCGGCACGCCCAGTAATTCACACCTCCTTGAAGTCTCTAACGCGTAGAGAGCGTCCTGCCACACAGATGTAGTTCCCAGGAGGGGGCGAGCACATCACTGACCACCGCAGTAAAGCCTCCCTTCACTGTGGGGAGTAACAATCAGACAAGAAGGAAGTGAACAGAACAGAGAAGAAATAGAGCAACTTCTGAGCAAAAACGAACAATGAGGAAGTGAAAAGAGGCATGTCTGCAGGTAAAGGATGCTTATTATGAAAAAAAATGTTTTCCTTTACAACCCCTTTAATGATTCTGTTTGAACAAATAGCATTATAGTTAAAAGCCATGCTGTCCGTTTTTTTGTTTTTTTTTCCACAACAAGAAATGGCGAACCATAAAGAAGCAGTATAAAAAAAATATAGTTGTCAAATGAAAATTACATTAATAAAGAAAGTTAGGTATATGAACTGCAATATCAGTTTACAGGAAGAGCTATACAGTCTTGAGGATTTTTTTTACAAGTTAAAAAAACAGTGTAGATTGAATTGTACGTTTTAATTTTTGGCAATCAAAGAAACAAAGAGAATATTAGAATGTGGTGACTGTTTTTAAGGATTCGTTTTCTATGTTTATGTAATTAGTGGTAACAGCATTAAAGCAGCCACATATTCACAATATTTCTGGGGGATAGTTCCTCCGTTACCTAATAAGGAAATTATCAGTTTATACAAATTACATCATTTGGAGACATCTTGCCACTCATGGTAAATCCAGATGGTGCTTTTGAGTATGGTTGCTTTTTCTCTTAAAATTATTTATTTAAAGCGGGATTCCAGGCATAGTTTTTTTTGTTGTTGTTGCAATCCACAATACACGATCTGTACATAAAACATTGTAAACACTTACCTGATATCTGCTCAGCGATCTTGTGGCCCGTTTCCATGTTAGCTGTGGGCATGAGAAGCCCAGTTCCTTTGTCTTCCTAGATTTCCCTAGAGCTGGGATTTTTTAGGCACAGTAATGCCCAGAGACTCCTGGGAAATGAGTGTCATCATTTCCCAGGAGGCAATGGGGTCTTAGGACAAGAATTTGAACCACCGCGGACTAGGAACTAGGCAGATTACGAAATCTGCCTAGTAACAGCCATATACAAGTGAGTAAAAAAAATTAAGAATCTGTTAATAAAAAGTTTGTTTTTAGGGTGGAACTCTGCTTTAAGTTGAGCATAAAAATATTTGCACAAGCACAGTAGAACATTTCCAAACACAACATAACCTTTACATGCATGTAATTTGGTAGAATCCAAGGTTGTTCCAGTGAACCCTCATCTCAGTGGTAGCCAAGTGTATAAGGACAATTTGTTTTGCAAACCAAGATATGTGTGTAAGCCGCTCAGGCTGTATGGGAATGAAGTCCTGCGCCCACCGCTGTGAGTGCTGGCTAGGAAGAGAGCTTTTCTATGCTGCAGAAAATGGTAGAGGTGTCCTGGAAGCTGCACATCAAGTCAAAGCCTCCTGTGTGATAGTAAATGGCAGTCTCAGCCTGCTAAAGGACACGCCCCCAATGCATTTTTACTCCACCCACCAGAGCTTACTGGTGGGGATGGAATGAGTAAGCTCCAGTGGGTGAAGTGAAACACGTTGAAAGCGTGGCCTGTCGGGGTCCAGGCTGAGACTGCCATTCCCTATAACACAGCAGGCTTTGACTTGATGTGCAGCTCCTGGGATTCCTATTATTCTTAACAGTTTGTTGTGGGTTTACATATTTCCCCCCCACTTGCTTTTTTAGTTTTATACTTATATCCGGGCATCCTGTATTTTGTGGGAAATGTAATCTTTATTGGCAAATTACAGCATATGTTCATGTATTTTGTGTGGTGAACGTGAGCTTATGATTCAATTCCCATTGATGTAGATTATGAAGGCCAGTACGGTGAAGTGTGGTTACTTTTTCATACTTTAAAGTCATGGGGCCAGATTCAGTAACAGTTCCATTTTCTGTATTCAGAAAACAAGATACGCCGGGTTGCAGCTAAGATACGAGCGGCGTAATTGTATTAAGCTGTCGTATCTTAACTGCAATTTTAAAATGGCCGCTAGGGGTGTTCCCGCTGATTTACGCCAAGAATATGTAATTTAGCGAGATACGCCAATTCCTGAACGTACGCCCGCCCAACGCAGTGACTTTATGCCGTTTCCATAAGGAGTTTCTCGCCGTAAAGATAAAGCACCAAAAAGCAGGCACATCCTATGTTAAGTATGGACGTCGTGACCGCGTCGAATTTGAAAATGTTTACGTCGTTTGTGTATCTCGTCCGTGAATGGGGATTGACGTCATTGACATTCATGTCGATAACACCGTCATAATTGGGATACATTGACGGCCGGCGCATGCGCAGTACGTTCGGCGCGGGATCGCGCCTATTTTAAATACTACATGCCCCCTACCCGCCAAATTTGAATTACGCTGGCCCATTTACGCTATGCCGCTGCAACTTTAGGAGCTTTGTGAATACAGCACTTGCGCGTAAAGTTGCGGCGGCGTAACGTAAATGAGACACGTTACGCCGGCAAAAAGAACCGCTCGCCATCCTGAATCTGGCCCATGGAGACTGCAGACTAGCCACAGTGTTGTGAACATTGACTGCACCACATATGTGGAAATAATTACCAGATAGGAGCTTCCTATCCCTACCCAATAAGGAGCTTACATAGTAACATCCCTACTTCAGTCATACCCTTATGTACAGTAGACCAGTATTCCTGAGTTGCTGACTCTGGCTCCACTGTGTTTTCAGAAGACAACTCAATGTAGTCTAAAACATTAATGCCTTTTTCTTTTTTTTTTAAATATCAACTTTTACCAAAAGCTTGTTACAGCTAAATATTTATGACAGCGCTCTCAACTGTCGTATTGGTGACAGAAGTAGAGATTATGACTGGCATGTGTTTTATGCATCTTATTTTCCTTGTAACACACATCTCCATTCTGCTGAAAAGTGTATTTTCTCCCAATATGCATTTTGAATTGTTTTTGTAATTTGTGTGACTTTCACTTCCTATATATAACTTTCATGTTTTACTATTGTAATATATATATATATATATATATATATATATATATATATATATATATATATATATATATATATATATAATATATTAATATATGTTAATTGTATTTCCATCTATTGGCTGCCTGGGCATCAGAGAGTGTGGTCAATGTCTCTGGTGGGGACTACTGCTGAAATAAAATCCATAACATAATAAGCCACATAGAGTGTGTATTGTTTTCAGTGCGACTGGAAGATTATTAGTAATACCTCGTTGGCTATACACTGGTCATCTGGACTGGAGTCCGGACTGCCAGATTTTCAACCAGAAGCCTCTGCAGTATTTAAAGGGTCAGTATACACAGATGGCAAAAGGGCGTTAAAAACCGACTATTGTTCCACATTCTTACCTCCCCTAACCACCCACCTAAATAACATTTCAGCCAGGTGGTGTAGTACACTTGACATGATCGTGATGCTTTGCTTCAGGGTCATGGAAAATTTGTCTCAGCTTGCAAAATTTGACAGGAGGTCCCTTGGGATTTTAAAAAAGAAGCAAAAAACCATGCATTCAGGAGGTGGCAAGAATACCTTGAACTTCACTCTCTCAATCAACATTGACTATTTTTTTACATTTCTTCAGTTACTTCCTGGTTTCCAGGACTAGAAAATGATGTTATACGTCCCAGGAGAGTTATGAAGGAAGGGTTTTCTCAGCTAAGCATACACTCCTGCCTGTATACCTGAGCTAAGAACAGATGGATTCCAGGAAGTAAATGCTACATGAATCATTTGCACTTATGCAAGTTATGCAAGATGGCCATGGGCCGAAATGTTATTAGGTGTTTTTCAAAGTGATTTCTCAACAAAATAAAACACGAAGACATGGATGGATGAGCTTGCTTTGAATAAATAGTAAAAATGAAATAATATCAAATAGTTTAATATCAAAAGTAACTTTCAGATATATAGTTCATGGTGGATTGTGGTGGGTTATAACTGGCTCCAAAGTAAACCAAATTTCGTGAAATAAACTTAACGATTACCACTTCTCTCATGCATGATCAGCGTGTATAGTATCATGAATATTAATAAGACTCATTTTAATACAATTGTTTCAGGTTTACAGTGTAACCTGAGAAAGAAAAATGTATAAATAGATTACCTATAAATACTTTATTGTTTGTTGCCTTTAG
This sequence comes from Rana kukunoris, assembly GCA_029574335.1. NCBI lineage: Eukaryota > Metazoa > Chordata > Amphibia > Anura > Ranidae > Rana > Rana kukunoris. The sequence continues at coordinate 355,609,633 of CM056053.1, read as the reverse complement.
TGTATTTTTAAAGTGAACTTGCCAATGCAGGGTGCTGCAATAGAACCATTTTAATGCTGACCTCCATAATAGTTTATTCTTATTTTCCCATTGCGTGCCCACCACTATGTTCCCACAGGACAGTGAGAAGGAGAAGTCCTATTTAATTTCTAAGTCACAGCTTACTCAATGCTGAAGACTCTCTCTACCCCCTTGTGACAACTCTAGGTACCTAAACAGTTTTTTGCCAAGAACCAGTGCTGTCTTGCAGGAGGAAGTTGATTAAGTCATATGATCCGCCATATAAATAACTCCAGGGACACAGTAAAAAAACTATGGCCCAAGCAAACAGTGGCTGCTTAATTGAGACACATGGCTTAAATTAAAGTGATACTAAAGTCTTGTTTTTCTTCTTTAAAAATAACAAACATGTTATACTTACCTGCTCTGTGTCTTGGTTTTGCACAGAGCAGCCTGGATCCTCCTCTTTTGGGGTCCCTCGCAGTCCCTCCTGGCCCCTCCCTCCTGTTGAGTGCCCCCACAACAAGCAGCTTGTTATGGGGGCACCCGAGCCAAGCTGCAGCTCTGTGTGTCCATTCAGACATAGAGCCACGGTTCGGCCCCGCCCCCTCTCTCTTCCAGATTTTTTTTTTTTTTTTTTAATGCACTAAGATAAAAAATAAATAAATCTGCCTTAACAACCACAAGACAGTATAAACTTTACTAATTCACAAAAATTGAAAATCACACAAAACACATAACCCGTCACCTTATTAAAATAGAACAACATTGTTTCGCTTAATATACCTAAAGGGACATCACGTATAGCCAAAAATTGATTTGCATGCTCAATATGGGGTAATGATCGGGTCACAACTAACTCCACCAATAACAAACCTAAGAGATAATGCAAAGTTATCACCCCGAAAGAACTTTGACTTAATCAATAAAAATGCTTGCATAAAAAAAGCAATATAAAAAGCAATATAATTAGCTCTCTTGTTACTTCCACCCAGGAATTCCCCAGAACCTCTCCCATCCTCTCGAACTCCCCACCCCAATGTGTCCAGTTATCTACTACCCTGTATCATCTAAAGGCAAAACCTTGAAAACGTATTTTTTAGAGAAGCTTACCTCACCTCCACCCAGCTGTACTTCGGTCACCTCCATCAGGGCATCCCCCATAGCTATTACTTTTTGTACCACCCCCACCCCTTTATATTGTAAGCTCCATGCAGATCCTCCATCGGGGGGTACAGGCATCACACACGTAAGGGGCCTGAAGCTCCCCAGGGGCTCGGCTGGAGAGAGGAGAGAAGAGGTGAAAAGATTTCACTTTCACAGCGGCACCCCCCGTTCTCTCAGGTTGCGGTGGTGCTGGAGAGAAAAGATGTCACTTTCACTTTAGTTTTACGGCCCCCCCCGGTTCTCAGGTGCGGCGGTGCTGCAGAAAAGATGTCACTTTCACTTTCTCACCTCCTCTTTCCTCTACTCCTGTCGAGCCCCTTTAGAAAATTTGCAGTCTCATCTCATCTCCTCTTTCCTCGGGTGTGAGGGATACGGGTATGGGTGCTGCCGAAAAGTTACAGTGTCAGATCACCTTCTAAATTGCTAGCTCCCCCCCCCCCCCGTTCTCAACTCGTTGCAGGAGGAGAGAAAGAGGAGGTGAGCTGACACCATAAATTTTTGGCAGCACAACCCTCCCATACACCCCCCCCTCCCCGGTTCACAACTAGCTGCATGAGAAGAGGGAAGAGGAGATGACATTGTGAATTTTGACAGCAGCAGATCCCCCCCCCTTTCTGCTCCAGGGGGCCCATTGCTGAAGCTGTGTAAGGGGCCCCAAAATTCCATGAGCAGGTCCCTTCTAATCATTCTTTATTAAACTCTATTGTAACAGTACTGTCTCCCTTTATATTGTAAATTGCTGTGCAAACTTTTGGCTCTATAAAAATCCTGTATAATAATGAAAATAATCACAATAATAATATAATACAATTAATAAAAAAAGTGCTCGCACCCTCTTCAATCTGTAATTATGTTAATGTATGAGAACATGCATTGATGTAAAGTATAGACTTGATTGACTTAATATAACTTGCATACCACTTGTAAAACCCCTATTGCTAAATCAATGAAGTATCACTTTCACTTTTATTATATGTCTTTAATCAGAGCATGAATTCACACTAGACATAGCGATGCTTTATGCTTGATCTCACTTGTTTGTGCTAAAATCTTTTGACATGATTAATTCTTCTGTAATGCCTTTGTCTTGTTGTGGTTAATATGACAGTGTGAAAAGTCATAGATGTGTGCAGTCTTACCATTTGATTGAGCACTTATCTTACCACTATTTACACATGATTTCATTTACTAATGTCTGAATTTTAAAGCACATGGAAATGTCTAAATACTATTAGAAAATCATCAGAAAAATAAAAGTGCTGATTTTTGTTTTATCATTTAACCAGTTCAGTACTATAAGCGCCCCACGGCTGAGCTTGTTTTTTTGTTTTTCATGAGCACCATAAACACCCATTAGAGAACCGAAAGGTTATTAAAGGTCTCCAAAGCCATATATTCTCACGGAGCTCTCAATATAAAAGGATCATACCATATGTTTTCAATAAAAATTTTCACAAAAATCCATTCCAAAAAACGATTTTCTGCAACACAAAAAAAAAATCTTTACTCCTTCCTCCACCACCCCTTTGCCATCCTCCTGGATATTTCTTTATTAATATGTTGTGAAGCCAGATAAATATTCACCTAAGTTCCCCTTAGAGGTCCTTCGCCACTGAACTAAACAGAAGACAAAGAGACTCCAGGGTGCAGCATCACATGACCATGTAAAAATGGGCATTTAGATTTTTTTGTTACCATTGATCCAATTGTGGGTTGGGAGGAAGGGGTATAGTAGAGATTTAAAACAAGCCTTCTTTTAAATTATAATGAAATACCCACAGTAACCTGTCTGTGTAATATATGCAACAATTAAAAGTTTTTTTTCCCTGATGCCTATGTTAAAGCAAAGCAATATCAAAACTGATAAGCAAAGCAATATCAAAACTGATAACCAAAGCAGTACTAACCTACAGTAAGGATGGGTTCACACTATACTACACGACAGCAGTACAACTTTCATCCTACTTTGCTCTGCGACATCTGTCCTACATTGATCGTAGATTGGTCCTACGTCCATCCGACTTTAATGAACAGGATACTACTTTGATCCGACTTTGTGATAGTCTGACTTGTTCTTTGACCAATCAAAACAATCCCAGAGTGAGATAAATTCCTTTTACTGCTGCTGTAATCACATGTCGGATGTCTGATAAGGACAAGGCTCCTACTTTGGTCCGACTTCAATGATATTCAATGGGCTGAAGTAGGATGAATGTCGGAGCAAAGTAGTACAGGGAGCATTTTCAAAGTCGGACAGACTTGTGTCGGACCAGTTAAGACAGCTCTCATAGGGAAACATTGTATTTCACACGTCATGCAACATGAGCTTCTAATGTCGGAGCGTTTGTAGGACAAGTGTGAACCCAGCCTAATGTGCAATAGTAAACGTGTAGAGAGTAGAGGAATATCAAAGCTGCATTATGCCATGTACACACGATCAAATTTTCTGTCGGAAAAATCATGGATGTTTTTTCCAACGGAATTCCGCTCAAGCTTGGCTAGTATACACACAATCACACAAAAGTTCTCTGAACTTTCGTCCGTCAAGAACGCGTTGACGTACAACACTACGACGAGCTGAAAAAATGAAGTTCAATGCTTCCAAGCATGGGTCTAATTGTTTTCGAGCATGCATTGGAAAATTTGATAGTGGAAATTCCAACAGCAAAAGTCTGATGAAGCATACACATGGTCGGAATTTCCATTCAAAAGCTCACATCGGACTTTTGCTTGTCAGAATTTCCGATCGTGTGTACAGGGCATTAGAGTAAAAAGGAACATATTAGATAGGGTAGAAGTGAAACAACGAGCAGGCAAAAGAAGGATTAGTCAGCCAAAAAATAGGTAAACCAACAAATCTATGCTCTGTGCATATTGTGCACAACCACTTAACCACTTAAAGTGGTTGTAAAGGCAGAAGGTTTTATATCTTAATGCATCAGCCCACCCCCCCCCCCAATACTTACCCGAGCCCCATCTCGATCCAGCAATGTTGCATGAGAGACTCAGCTGTGACACCAATGGATTTTAATAGTAAGCCACTTATGCATAGCCTAGGTCCGGACTGTCAATAAGATCCAAGCTCCTCTCTAATCTTGAGCCATCTACCACCCTATCCAGGCAAGGCGGCTCTAACAAAATTTACAATACTACTATGTTTAATGTGATGGAAATATTCTGGAATTGTGCAAAAATTGTTTATTGTTTTTAATATATATGAATTATTTATCGATTTTTAAATGATAAAATATTTTTTTTTTTAATAATAGCAATCTTCGTTTGAATTGCCTTTAAAATCCCAAAAATGAGGTTAACAAATCAATTATTACTTAGAAGGGATAATGGCAATAGCATACATAGTCACATGAGTCTTTCTTTTGCAGCACTTATTTCAATACCCAAACGCCTCTCTTAGCTCCTGAAAAGTTTTTAGTATCCTAGAACAGTATATATGTGAGTCGCTCCACTCCCTTCTACTAGCTTAACTAACTACCTTTTTACTTTTACCTACCCAACATTTAACTTTTTTTTTATTTACTATCTGTGTATCACAAAAAAATAACATTCATGCCTTTAAAATGAATATCCAAACAGTGACGGCCTCTGATCGTTTTACTGTTCAGCGAACCAATTTTCGACCAAGCTCTTTTGATCCTTAACCCCCCTGGTGGTATTCCCGAGTCAGACTCGGGGTAGAATTTTAGAACCAAAAGCGGTAACACTGAGCCAGACTTGGAATCGCCTTGCAGTGTCCACAGGCAGGGAGTTACTTACCTTGTCCCTGGATCTGCGATGCCTCTCCGCTGTGTGATCGAGCTGTGTCCTCGCTCGATTCACACAGTGCCTGTGTGCCGCCGAGCTCCATTCCCTGCGACGTTACGTCGCACGGGAGGCGGAAATCGGCGCCAAATTCAAAAAAGTAAATACACACAATACATACAGTATACTGTAATCTTATAGATTACAGTACTGTATGAAAAAAATACACACCCCCTTGTCCCTAGTAAATAAAAACTGTTCTTTCTGCCTGAAAACTGGACATTGTCCATAGCAACCAAAAAGTGTCCCTTTACATCAGAAGTGGTTTTAGACCAGCTAGAAAACGCGATAAGCGATAATAAATTAGAATCACTTGCAGAATTGAGCGATATCGATTTGTGGAGAAATTCGTCATCAAACAATAAAAGTAATGACAGCGACAATTCTGCAACTGAGCAAATTTCAGTGTTTTTGATTTGATTATAGTGTTGAGTGGAATACGCCATATTCGATTTCGCGATATTGTGCGAATATATAGAAGAATATTCGCGAATATTCGCTAATATCGAATATTCGTGATATTTTATCCAATATCATTTCCTGTATTACTAAACTAATATGCACTAAACACTAACTCTACACTAACGCTACTTAAAAGAAAGGAGAATAAGGGGGCAAAAGAAGGGCGGAGAAGATAATCGCGCAATATTCCTATTGCGCGATTATCTTCTCCGCCCTTCTTTTGCATCAGAGCCAATCAGAATAACTTGAATATTCAGCAAAAGGAATATCACGCAATATTCCTTTTGCCGAATATTCAAGTTATTCTGATTGGCTCTGATGCAAAAGAAGGGCGGAGAAGATAATCGCGCAATATTCCTTTTGCCGAATATTCGAATTATTCTGATTGGCTCTGATGCAAAAGAAGGGCGCATCAGAGCCAATCAGAATAACTTGAATATTCGGCAAAAGGAATATCGCGCAATATTCCTTTTGCCGAATATTCAAGTTATTCTGATTGGCTCTAATGCAAAAGAAGGGCGGAGAAGAAAATCGTGCAATATTCCGTTTGTCGAATATTCGAGTTATTCTGATTGGCTCTGATGCAAAAGAAGGGCCGAGTAGCTGATGCGATTCTTTTATGTTGCCGAAAATTCGCAATGCGAATTTTCGGCAACATAAAAGAATCGCATCAGCTACTCGGCCCAGGGTCTCTCTCTAATCATACCAGCAATGCTTTTAGACGTCGATGGAGATCACTAGGATGTGATCTGTTTTAAAAATAAATTTGAAAAAATACGAATATTTGCCATAGCGAATATTCGCCGCAATATTCAAGTTATTCGCGAATACTCGAATATGCAATATTCGTAGCGAATATTCGCAATGCGAATATTCGTGAGCAACACTATTTGATTACATTATTGAATGATTTTAATTATAATTACATTATTATTTGTTATAATTATTTATAGTTATTTATTATAATATAATTTATGATTTTGTTTTTCAAACTTTATCATACCCGGGATGCCTATTAGACTCTTGTTTGGTCAGATTTAAGTGAGTTATTCCTAAGAATTACAAGCCTACAGTATAAAACGCCAAATTTCCATGCAAAATAATTGTACCGCTTTCAGCACCTAAAATCTGAAGTAATCATCATACCACCAGGGAGGTTAAATCAAAGTTTGTCAAGCTAAGTGTTACCTATTAGGCCACACATACCAATTCAACAAGAATTTACCTAAATTCAAGATGCAGATGGTCACCTGAAGTCACATAATCAACTTAAAAAAAGATCAGCTCCAACCAGGCTTTTAAAAAGAAATAAAATATTTTCAGTACATGTCATGAATGTGTCTAATTTGTATTTCCAGACTGAAATGTAAAACATCTAGATTTATAAGAAGTGTAAGCAACACCCAGTTTTCCTGAATGTGGTCATGACACAGCTAGAGAGTACAATGATTAAACAGTCACTCTGTATTTTCTTGTTGAAAAATTAGTAACTGTTGTAGCTTATAAAATAAGAAATATATACTGTAACTGCAAACTAAATATGACATTCTAGGTGCATTAGGTACAACAGTTATACAAATGGACAAGTGCCAATTTTGCCTGCAGCAGCTAAGAAGATGAAGAGATCATATTTTAGCCTATGCTGGGCAAATGACAGAAGATGAGAAGTTCATACAATTTCCTTTCCTTTAGAGTGTATACACAATTCCCTCTGGTTTAACAATGTCAGAAGCCCTGTATATATGTATATATGTACGGCATATATATTTCATACAACTTCGCTCCATGCACTGGTTCCATTCCTTGACTTTTGTGACTAGGACTTTGTATAAAATATATACGGTTTCTTTTGTGCAGATCGCCCACGGTAACAAACAAAATAATAAAAAGTGGGCAATGCCAGAAGGGCGCTAGAAATTCAAAATCATACAGGAGAGAATGTAACATACACTATATTACCAATAGTATTGGGACACCTGCCTTTCCACGCACATGAACTTTAATGGCATCCCAGTCTAAGGCCTCGTACATACGAGGGGATATGTCCGCTGAAAACGGTCCGATAGACCGTTTCAGCAGACATCTCCGCTCGTGTGTATGGGCTAGCGGACAGATTTCTCCAGCCGACAGATTTCAAAGCAAGCTTTGAAATCTATCCGGTGGGAATCTGTCCGCCCGACATGTCTGCTGGTTAGTACACTTACCAGCAGACATGTCGGCCCCCACCGCCGCCGCGCCGCTGCCGAATGGATTCGGCGCATGCGCGGAAGTGTTTTACTTCCTGGTGCGGTGACGTGGCGGTGACGCGGCGGCGTCAACGTCACCGCCGCGTCACCACTACGTCACCGCGCCGTCCGGCGGCGAGGAATTTGATCCGATGGTGTGTACACGCCATCGGATCAAACTCCCGATCGGACATATCCGATGGAAATGGTCCGCGGACCGTTTTCATCGGATATATCCGATCGTGTGTACGCCGCCTTAGTCTGTAGCATTTAAAATTTAGTTGGCTCACCCTTTGCAGCTATAACAGCTTCAACACTTCTGGGAAGGCTGTCCACAAGGTTTAGGAGTGTGTCTATGGGAATGTTCGACCATTCTTCCAGAAGCGCATTTGTTCTAGCAAATGGTCCTGTAAACATGTTTTAAAAAGAAGTCCATATCTATTGCTGTTTATACAGTCTGATCAGTATTGATATAAAAAAGTACAATAATGCTTTAAACCTCCATGATTGGATCGGACAAATATGAATGTTTATGAAATCAGCGTAGACACTTCTTATTCTGTCCATATTTCTTAGGAAAAAAAACTTTAGAAAATCCTTTGCAAACCATTAATCCTGTCATCTGTTCCATGATCAGTAATCTTGAAAGTATCTGCATAGGTCGGTGGGGCTTCCCAGACATACAGTAAGTTTGTTTAAATCGTTTCCTGCTGTGATTTGTTATAGGCTGGATTGGGTGATAATCATCTATACTTTTTTTCCAAAAGTATTGGGATGCCTGACTTTACACGCACATGAACTTGAAAAGCATCCCAGTCTTAGTCCATAGGGTCCAATATTGCGTTGGCCCACCCATTCTATCGGGTTGATGTTAGGACTCTGTGCAGGCCAGTCAAGTTCCTCCACCTCAAACTCGCTCATCCATGTATTTATGGACCTTGCTTTGTGCACTGGTCAAAATAATTTGGTGGAGGGGGGGGGTTATGTTTTTTTTAGGGGTTGGGCTTGGCCCCTTAGTTCTAGTAAAGGGAAATCTTAAGGCGTCAGCATACCAAGACATTTTGAACAATTTCATGCTCCCAACTTTGTGGGAACAGTTTGGGGATGACCTATTTCTGTTTCAACATGAGTGATCTAATGCAGTGTTTTTCAACTCCAGTCCTCAAGGGACACCAACAGGTCATCTTTTCAGGCTTTCCATTATTTTGCACAGGTGATTTGATCAGTTTCACTGCCTTAGTAATCACCACAGCCATTTCATCTGAGGGAAATCCTAAAAACTTGACCTGTTGGTGTGCCTTGAGGACTGGAGTTGAAAAACACTGCACTAGTGCACAAAACAAGGTCCATAAAGACATGGATGAGAGAGTTTGGGGTGGAGGAACTTGACTGAGTCCTGACCCCAACCCAATAGAATGGGATGAATTAGACCAAAGACTGCAAGTCAGGCTTTCTCGTCCAACATCAGTGCCGGACCTTACAAATGTGCTACTGGAAGAATGGTTAAATGGTTTTGTGTTGATTTTTTCTATTTGGACAGGTGATTGATTTTTACCTGTCTTTTTTTTTATTGGTTCCATCCACACACTTTGGTCTATAAAGGAGTATGCATACCCGGTGATAGTCAGCAATAATTAAGCACTTTGTGTGAAATGCATCTGCTGAACAGTGTGGATCCCTCGTGTGTCAGGTTTTTTAAACCTTTGACTCTACAATAAACCAACACATTTTTCTTCATCTCTGGATGTGCCACTTTTTCTTTTTTTTGCATTAACATTCTCATAGACACACTCCTAAACATTGTGGACAGCCTTCCCAGAAGAGTTGAAGCTGTTGTAGCTGCAAAGGGTGGGCCAATGCAATATTGAACTCTACAGACTAAAGCCTCGTACACACAACCGTTTTCCCAGGGCAGCTTTTGGCTGGGAAAACCGGATGTGTGTATGCTTCCTCTCAGTTTTCCCGTCAGGGAAAGGCCGCGATTCCTGGCCAAAGCTCCATGGCAGTCGGCTTTCCCCTAGGTTTTCTCAGCATACTTTTTACCGCCGAGAAAACTGAGCGTGTGTATAGGGCTTAGACCGCGTACACACAATCAAATCTATCTGCTGAAAACGGTCTGACAGACCATCTCAGCAGACAGATTCGATCGTGTGTACGGGCGAGCCGACGGATTTGGCCAGCAGACAGATTTTAAAACCTGCTTTAAAATCTGTCTGCTGGGAACCCGTCGGACCGATATGTCTGCTGGTTAGTACGCTAACCAGCAGACATATCTGCCCGCACATGCGTCGAATGGATTCGACGCATGCGCGGAAGTGATTTACTTCCTGGTGCCGTGAGGTGGCGGCGTCAACGTCATTGCCACGTCACCACGTCACCGCCACGTCACCACGTCACCGCCACGTCACTCTGCTGGCGGGGATTTTGGTTTGATCGTGTGTACAGTGATCAAATCAAAACAGCCAGCAGACAAATCTGTTCAAATCGGTCTGTCCGACCGATTTGAACAAATTAATTTGGTCGTGTGTACGCGGCGTTAAGATTGGGTTGCCATTAAAGGTCATGTGCAATTGTGCATGTAAAGGCAGATGTCCCAGTACTTTTGATAATATAGTGTATATCTGTTGTTGGTGCCTGAACAAGTTCATGTGTATTATATGATTACTTATTCGAAGGTTGTGGTTGGAGACATCTTAATTCTGATATTTATTTCATCTTAGTTTTGAATATACAGTTTCGATGCAGCAAGTTTGTGTCTCCCTCTCTGATTTCCAGATGCAAAGCATAACATTTTGGAACTTTGGATACATATAATAGAAAAATAAAAATGGTCAGCAAGTGTCAAAAGAATGCAATTTTTGTAATAGGAAGAGAATATTTGAAAAAAACAAACATACTTTTCCTTCAGTAATCTAACACATTAATGCATTGACAATGTGTACATAAATTTTAACAACCGAACATTTATGCTTGTATGTTTATAATATTTTTGATTTTCTGAAAAACCCTTTGGGCTTATCCACATTGACCTTATTTCTTCTTTTAATTTCCTATAACTTCTTTCACCGTTGTGAGGTTCAGCGCCGAGGATTATTTATGCATATTTTTATAACAGAAAGAAAAGAACTCAATTTTTTAGACTCTTGTACATCACTTGAGAGGACCTAATTTAGCTGTACTGTGCATTCAAAGGATGATCATACAGAACTGTTATATTCCCACTCAGTGATTAATGGTTCCAATAGTTCTCTTTTAGAATTGGCGATACGCTTTCTACTCTTGCATAACAGCAAAATGCCTTCCACCCATGGGTAATTACTCGTTTTTAATGTAATGTGTGCATGTAAGATTAAATATATAATACAAGTATTGACCGGACTGCAGGTTTGGAGACAAAAACAAACGGTTGAATATATGTTTGTCTGGAAAATATGGCATTGATTCAAACATGTTCAAGGTCAGAATTTATTTAAAGGGGACCTGTCAATGTGGAGATTTGGTAGCTGCTATTGGAGACTTGTTTTTGAAAGTGCAGGCTCCAGAGTGATCTTTTCTTTGGACCTGTTACTAAAAAAGGGGTGCAGATCTTTACTGGCTGCATAACTGTTCTTGGTAAGTGACTAAGTAAGTGAATCAGGCCCTGTACACACGTCCGAGAACCTCGACGGGCGGAACACATCGTTCCGCCCGTCGAGGTTCTCGGCCGGCCGGCAGAATCGGCGACCAGCCCGTCGGGAAAGGCGACCAGCCATTCATCCCGACGGGCCGTCGAGCAAATAGAGAACCTGCTCTCTATTTTCTCGACGGGTTTCCCGACGGCTGGGCTCGGCGAATCCGTACACACGGCCGAGGTTCTCGGCAGAATGAGGATCCCAGCGAGGTTCTCGCTGGTTTCTGCCGAGAACCTCGGCCGTGTGTACGGGGCTTAAGTAGTGTAGTAGAGTAGAGTAAGTAGTGAAGCAAAGATAAGCATGATAGACCAAGAGCTTGCACATTTCCAACAACAGTAAAAACCATATTTATTGGTATATAATACGCACCCTAACTTTAAGAGGGAAGTTTCAAGAAAATAAACTTTCCACAGCCCCCTGCATATAACACGCAGGCACAGTTTACCCTCTATCTTCAGGGTAAAAAAAGTGAGTGTTATACGCCAATAAATACAGTATTAATAATAATAAGTGTCAATTGTTTGATGCAGTCTTCTGTTTGTTTTAAGAGAGAAAAAAAATACATACCTATACATTTTTTCGCTCATTTTCACCTAGTGATCCTGCCAATAACATATCTCGTTCCATAGGCTGCACACTCCTGTTTTGACTACAAAAAGCCTTTGCCTCTGCTCATCCCCATATGATAGAGATGGGGTGTATCCTGCAGTTCAGCAGATGAGAAGTGAGCAGAGCTGATAACACAGTTTAGAATTTCAATGGTGCACAAAATAAATTGAGTACTGTCCGTGATACTTTTTTTATTTGCACTAACATATAATTTTTCATGGACAACCTTTCGGGGTGTGTCCCCTTCTTCAAGGTCCAAGCAGTACTCGCAATGGTGCACATGAAATTATAGGCAGGCAGGATCGGCAGGTATTTTCTGTGTGTGCAGTAAAGATTTTTAAATTTTTAAAGAGACAAAGACATGTATTAGGAAGATGTGCGGTATATTGATTATTTGCCCTGTTATACACTTTAAGCCCCCCTCCCAGCACTTTTCCTGTTTAACACTACTGTTTTGTTTTTTAAATAAAATAGCAAACATGTTATACTTACCCGCTCTGTGCAGTTTTACACAGAGCAGCCCCCGATCTCCCTCTTATCAGGTGCCCCGCTGGCTCTCCTGGCTCACAATTGCTCCCATCAAAATTGGGGGGCATTTGTGCGGACTCAGTCCTGAGCCGCTTTGTCTGCCTCTATTGACACAGACAGCACTGCTCCATCCCCCCATTCCCTTCTCAGAGATTTTGATTGAAAGGCACTGGAAGCCAATGGCTCTCACTGCTATCAGTCTGCCCTGTGAAGTGGGAGAGAGAGCGCTCTCATGCACAGCTCTGGATCGAAATTGGTGCTCAGATAAGTAAAAGGGAGGTGAGGGGGAGATCCTGTGACACAGAAGGTTTTTACCTTAATGCATACATTAGCGAGTCACCAGCCTGGCAGGGCCAAACTAATCTTTACCACAACAAAACTAAGTAAGCGTTAACTCAATTCCTTCTTAAGCAAAATCTTTCATCAGGTGCATTTCTCAAAGAAAGGGAATGCCCAAACTAGCAGGTCTTGACTTTGTAAAGTTTTTCATTACTTGGTGAAATAAAATGTATACATAGTTTCCATTACAATAGTTACAATAGGATCTGTTCTGTCACAGATGCCTTTCTTGAAAGCAGTAACAACAAAAACTCAGTTGGAGGAGCCTCTGTACTCACATCCTTCACAGCTTCAAACATCTTTTATCTCCACTAACTTGGAGTTCATCTGTCTTTTAGCCCCATCTCCACAAGGGATTAGCCCCTTACAGGCATACCCCACTTTTAAGTACACAATTGTGTTTATTTACTAAAGCTGAAAAGCGCAAAATAAGGCTCACTTCTGCACAGAAACCAATGAGCTTCCAGGTTTTATTACCAGGCTTAAGTGAACAAGCTGGGGTTAGAAGCTCATTGGTTTTTATGCAGAAATTAGCCTGATATTGCAATTTCCAGCATTAGTAAATAGAACCTATTGTGTACTTAAAAGCGGAGTATGCCTGTACTTAGCCTCAAGCCTTGTACACACGATCAGTTTTCCCGACGGAAAAACCATGAGGAGAGCTTTTGGCCAGGATTCCAGGCCTTGTATATGCTCCTCGCAGTTTTTCTGGCAGGAAAAATGCCCAAAAACCGCCGGACAAAAAACGTGAAACAAGTTCTCTTTTTCCCCGCTGAAAAATCTGGCAGATATTTGTCCGGCAGTTTTGGGCATTTTTCCTATGGGAAAAACTGCGATGGAGCATACACACAACTGGGATTGCTGGCCAAAGCAGTTTTCCTATCGGAAAACCGTCCGTGTGTAGGGGAAAGACTGAACCAAGCAGGTTCTCAACTTTCCCCTCAGGATTTCCGACGGGAACTTTTCCTGTCGGAAATCTCGTACGTGTGTACGAGGCATCAGTCATGTTTTACATGACTGTTCCTCATTCTCCCTCAAAGTAAAGTTCCTCCTCAACCCACTCAAGACTCTTCACAGGGACCCTAAATACCTAGAGATAAACAACTGAGATAGAACATGAGTTCTGCCTGACAACCACCTTGGTAGGGTATGGTATTCATGATTCTATGAAGTGGGGGCAGAGATACCCTGCTGAGCAGAATCTGGGCAAAAAATCAGGCTAGAAGACACATGTACAAACACAAATAGGACCATCATCAATAGCCACATATCACTTGTGTCTTTAACGCATAAGTAAACAACCAATAAAATGGCATATACATTTTCATATAGTAATTGTTAAAAAGGTTCCCTTTCTTTTCTAAATAACCATACTTGATCCTGTGTCCATTCATAACTGAAGCATAGTAAACTGTTTACTGTGTTTACTATGCTTCAGTTTGCAAATGAACAGAAAACCACTCAGCACAGAGCACTTCTTATTCATTCACTGCCCCGTGCAGCTGAGGATGCGGTGTATACAGTACACACATAACAGACCTATGGAAATGTGAAAAGTGTTTTTAAATCTTTTAAAATTTGCAGCTTTTAGTGCGGTAATATCTAGTTATCTGCCATGAAGGCCCTTGTTCCGATACTTCCTGTTATAGGATGATAGAGCTCTATCCATGCTTTCATTTTTTTTTGCTCCTGCATTGTCACCACATAACACTGGCTTCATATAGAGACTACAAGTGGCCATTTTAACTTGGTACACAGTCATGATCGACTACTGTCACCATCAGCAAACCTGTCCTCAGCAATACCATGCAGCAATGAAGTGATTTCCAGAGATCAGCAGTACAGAGATGTATAAAAGGATGAAAAAGTGAATTAAAGAATGTATTTAAAAAAAAAAAATGACAATTGCTTATGATACACAGGGGGAGATTTACTAAAACTAGTGCACACTGAATCTGGTGCAGCTGTGAGTAATAACCAATCAGCTTCTAATTTCAGCATGTTCAAGCTTTGCCAATAAAACCTAGATGCTGATTGGTTACTATCCAGATTTTGTGTGCACCAGTTTTAGTAAATCTCCCCCACAGTGTTTTAGAAAATTAAAAGTAATTTAATTGGATTTAAATCTACTTTAAATAGCTCTTCAGAACCACAGGAGACTCTCGCCATACTTCACATAAGCAGCTAGACTTTCTGTCTGTCAGCCTTACTGCACTTAGATTATGTGTACATCTGTACCTTGGAAAGTGAAGTAGTAGATTAGTTGCCTAACCTAGTTGTGCATGCAAGCTGATATTTGTAGTGCTGGATGAGGCATGGTCCACCTTCTGCTTGGAGATATTGCTCTTCAGTCAGTGTATATTCATAGTAAGCAGTAATTCAGAGCATAACATTTGACACTTTTGAGTACTTAGTAGTGTGGCAAGATAAACATTTTATGCTCCTATGCCTGGTGCTAAACAGAACAGGAAACATTTGGAAAGAGTGATATTTTATCAAATGCTATTCTAACATCACTATAGTGTCTAATTCCTGGTACACACCACTCTTCTGGGAAGGCTGTCCACAAGGTTTAGGAGTGTGTCTATGGAAATGTTTGACCATTCTTCCAGAAGTGCATTTGTGTGGTCAGGCACTGACGTGGTCGAGAAGACGAGAAGGCCTGGTTCGCAGCTTCTGCTCTAATTCATCCCAAAGGTGTTTTATCAAGTTGAGGTCAGGACTCTGGGCAGGCCAGTCAAGTTCCTCCACCCCAAACCCACTCATCTGTCTTTATGAACCTTGCTTTTTGCACTGGTCCAAATCATTTGGTGGAGGGAGGCTTATGGTGTGGGGTTGTTTTTCCCGAGGTTGGGCATTGCCCCTTAGTTCCAGTGAAGGGAACTCTTAAGATGTCAGCATACCAAGACATTTTGGACAATTTCATGCTCCCAACTTTGTGGGAACAGTTTGGGGATGGCCCCTTCCTGTTCCAACATGACTGCGCACCAGTGCACAAAGCAAGGTCCATAAAGACGTGGCTGAGCGAGTTTGGGATGGAGGAACTTGACTGGCCTGCACAGAATTGTGACCTCAACCCGATAGATTAGATGAATGAGATGAATAGAGCGGAGACTACGTGCCAGGCCTTCTCGTCAAACATCAGTGCCTGACCTCACAAATGCGCTTCTGGAAGAATAGTCAAACCTTCCCATAGACACACTCCTAAACTTTGTGGACAGTCTTTCCAGAAGTGTTGAAGCTGAAAAGGGTGGGCCAGCGCAATATTGAACCCTACGGTCAAGACTGGGATGCCATTAAATTTCATGTGCATGTAAAACTAGGTGTCCCTGATTACTTTTGGTAATAAAATAAATATATATATATATGTATATATATATATATATATATATATATATATATATATATATGTATATATATATATATATGTATATATATATATATATATATATATATATATATATATATATATATATATATATATATATTGTTGTCCCACCCTATTCCAGTCTTAAAGGTTGGTTTACTTAAGGAAAATAGACTGTGCAGTTGCTCCAGAGCTTAATAAATGAGGGAGAGCTCTGATGACTTCCATCATTCAATCATGTGCAACAAAAAAAATAAAAAATGTCCTTGTTCGTGATTGGATATTCTTTGCAAAGTGAAGCTTATCCTCATTTACTAAGTTCTGGCGCAACTGCACTTTGCAAAGTGCACAGTACGTTAGTAAGTCAACTAAGGGCCACGTACACACGATCAGACCAAACCGATGAGACTGGTCCGACGAACCGTTTTCATCGGACCATCGCTGAAGTGGTCTGATGGTCTGATGTGCGTACACACCATCAGTCCAAAAGCCCATCAGGTCAGAACGCGGTGACGTAGAACACAACGATGTGCTGAAAAAACGAAGTTCAATGCTTCCAAGCATGTGTCGACTTGATTCTGAGCATGCGCAGGTTTTTGGTCCGATGCTTTTGTGTAGTAACCATCGTTTTGGTCCGACGGGTGTCCATCGGACAGATTTTAAAGCAAGTTTTAAAACTTTGGTCCGATGGACAATGGTCCGATGGGCCGTACACACGATCAATTTGGTCCGATGAAACTGGTCTTCAGGCCAGTTTCATCGGACCGGTCTGATCTTGTGTATGCGGCCTCAGTGTTAGTGGAGGGATGAAAGTGGTAATCTCAAGACAGGTTTCCGGCACTTATGTTACATATACATTCAAATATTGTAAAATAATACATGATTGAACTAAATGGTGCTTTTTTTATCTGCTTGGAGTTTGAATTTATGGTTCTATGTTTTTTTTTTTGCTTCCCTCTGAATCATCATAACATTTGATGATCAAGGGTTAAACCTAATGAAAATTCATCTTTTCAGGCTAAACATAAACAATAATTCATTATGTACTTGTATCTAATTTTTTATACATTGATGTAAAAATGGCAATATAATATGCACATTATCTTCATTATCGCACACCTTTACTTATGTCCATTTAATATAATTGTTTCATTTCTATCAATGTGATCATTTTAATAATATTGTATAAATATGCATTTTATAGTTGAAAGGGAAAAGAAAGCAACCTTCTAATTGCATAGTAAATTTGCTCATCCATTGTTAAATGCAACAAAGCACAATTCATAAAATTTCACCCTTCTCAGCATTAAGCTACATAGCACCATTACGGACTGTAAGCAAAATGCTTCATTTAGTGAGCAAAATTTAATTTACATAGTCCATGCTAGCTAGATTCAGCAAATAGAAGCAAATTTGCCACTGACTGAGTGCACAGCTTCTTTTTTAAAGAAACAAGTACCCTCAGCCACTAGGAAATTCTACATTACCCCGATCTTCTTAAACATTCAAAATGTCTTACTATTTTTTTTTTAAAGAAATATAAACTGTCTAGATAGATTTTGCATAATATATTTAAATATATTCTGTAATTTATGAAATCGGGTGCAATGTAGCTGAACAAAGCATCAGTTATCCTCCAGTTACTACCAAAGCAGCTGCTTTAAAGGACCATCAAACCTCAAACACAAGTTACCTTATTCAAAAGAGATGTGCATAAGGGAATATACTTCCAAGCTATCAGATGTGTAGTTTGTATTTCCAGTCCTTGGGAATAAATAACCTATAAAACAGGGAGCAGGAAACAAGGGGTTTACACATGATTGTAAAATAGTTTCCTTCACAAAGTACCACCAAGGGGTGATGAGGAGGATAGGACTTCTAGTCCTACAGCTTCCTTTTTTTTTGGTTAGGTGTTGGGGGATCTGTGATCAAAGAACACTACATTGAGGTTTAGTGGGCACATATTAGATATTTGGTCCTGTATATGTAGAGAGGGGAGGTGGCACAATACAATACAAACCTTTTTCCTGCACAGTACCCTTTGCGAACACTCCAACTACTGTTACTATGCCCTTATGTCTGTATATTGTTATGCACAGTCATAAGGATATAAGGCATTTTCCTATTAAGTGACATTTTAAATTAAGCTGTTCATTAAAGAAATGTAATATTGCTGTTACATTTATATGTTCTGTTTAGCAAAGACCTTTCAAATTAAGCATTGAGGACTAATCAGAGAAAATGTGCTTGGAGCAAGCGAACTAGTTGAATTGTTAACTTTTGTGTATTGAGCATAATTGCTTTTAATAAAAAGATGTTCACTCCACTTTATAGTGCAGAAACTAATTTGATTAAAAAACCATAAAGTTCTCTGAAACTTTTCAAATGTCTTCTGCTATACACTGTGCAGTGAATATACTGCAGTACATGAAGGATAGTGTGATCGAATTGTTCTATATTATCAAAATGCTAGTATCTGTATCCCTACAGGTTATTTATAGGTCTTTCTAATGCTGATCACACTTGGTGGCAAAAGCTATGTACTGTATTTGCTTGGTCTTAGTTGTGACTAGAACTGTCCAGGTCAGCTTTCATCTATGTATAGGCAACATGCATAATTAAATGCAGGGTTAAGACCTGTGACCTGTCACCTTAATAGCAATGGTGAAGGCTCTACTAGTGAACATATCTCAGTTATGTTCCATTTCAAGAGAAAAGAAACAAGCTTAGAAGGGATGTTAAAACATAGCCCTGGGGCCGCGTACACACGACCAGTTTCCTCGACAGAATCCATCAAGAAACTTGGTGGCAGAGCTTTTTTGCCGAGGAAAGCGGCCGTGTGTATGCTTTTCATCGAGTAAACTGTCAAGGAACTCGACAAGGAAAAAAGAGAGCAAGTTCTCTTTTTCTTTGACGGGAGTCGCCGTGTTCCTCGTCGGGCTGGTTTTCCAACGAGAAACACGTTGGTGTGTATGCTTAGAAACCTGTGCACCTTCGTTAAAAGTAGTATTTGTAATGGAGATAGCACATTTGTAACAGACTGAAAAGTGCAAATGTCTCTTATCAAACTTTTACCTAACACGCAGTAACATGAGATTAGCAAAAGCAGCCCCAAGGGTTGTGCCAGTGGAATTTAACTTCCCCTGCCGTTGTATGTGTTGAAGTCACCGAGTTTGAGAATGAGGAGATTTGGTCTTGACAGTGTGTACGCAAAGACAGCTTGTCAAGTTTCTCGACAAGCCTAACAAGGAACGCGTCGAGGAAAACGATGTGTCTTTTCCGACGAGTTCCTTGGTCATGTGTACGAGGCCTAAGTGCTGGTTCACACTGGGGCAACATGACTTCCAGCGCAACTTTACAAGGCAACTTGGAGACGACTTGAGCGCGACTTCAGCGCTACTTGGAGCGACTTACATTGTGACTTCAAGTCACCTCCAAGACAGACAACTTTGCCAGTGGCCAATCACATAATAATCTGCTCTGTGGGAGGGATGGGTTTGCCTTAGAAAACTATTTTCACTTCCTGGAAAGTTGCTTCAGTTAAGACAGGGGATTCGACTTGGAGGCGACTTCCATTGAAATCAATGGGTACAAGTCACCTAGAGGTCGCCTTAAAGTAGTACAGGTCGCGGTAGTGTGAACCGCCTTTTAGGATACATAGTCCCTGTAGTAATTTCTTCTGATTCTTTTTCTTCTACATAACCAGAATTGAGTGTTTCCAACCTCCTGCAACACATTTTTTACTAATAACCTGAAAAATTACAGAACTCATACTAAAAACAAAGGCAAATAATATTTAAACAGTATAAACACAATATGGAAACACTGACTATACCCAGAACAAGTAATTTGCCTGGTTTACACTGAAAAAGCCAACACAGCATGACAAATTATCAGCCCCACAAATCGTTGTAAAAAAATACAGATTTTTACAAACTGTGTACATTTATTGACGGTTGGCAACCTTGCCAGGATTAGACTGCGAATGGAGCCTCAGAGTCCCCCTGCTGCCAGAATATGCAATAAATGCTTGATGGTGCCAGGTAGCAGAGACAGTAACTGGAAAAATTATTGTTCTTCCTGTGACTCCACTTATCCCAGTGTAGTAGAAGTCATCATAAGTCTCAATATGTACAGCAACTGCATGGAGAGACCTCCAGATCAGCAAGCATTAACAATTCATTAAAAAATCCATAAAGAATCCATAAATGCAGGAAATAAAGTTATTCAGTGCAAAAACAAAGTCCATATAAACATTTAAGTGTTAACAAAATCCAGTGCTCCAAAAGAGAATAAAGAAGGACCCAGACAGTGTACACCTCATCCACTAGCCGTTTTCCAGCTATTAAGACCGTAGGATGGAGGTGAAGCTGTGCCTTATCCCAATATCCCTATTCAATGGATAGAAGCCAGGAGCCATGATTCCAGAATGGACAAATCCAAGCAAACAGGATGATCCACAATCAACTGCTGGGACCCAAGTTGGAAGTATAACTGCACCTAAACCCAATATGACTTTGGGATGAATGGATGCCAAGTGCAAGGGTTCCAAGACGGATAGACCATGCAGTCAAAACATTCCAATTTCCAGCACTGCACTTAATTAGAAGGGGAAAAAGAGGAGGAACTCATAGTGTAGTATTAAAAGTTCAAGTTTTGAATAAAGGTTAAAATTACTTACAACAAGCAGGAGTAGACTTGCATAAAATACAGTCAAACACATCCCCCATCCTGGTGGGCATGGTGGCAAAATGTCCAAATTGTGATTACAGACAGCAAAAAAACTCAACGGACGTACAAACTGTTGCCTGTTCTGTACTTCTTTACCCCTTGATAATGTTCTTTTGAATGAAACATATATGTAGGAGCTACAGCGGTGAGGCCAACACACACACCAGGGTGCTGCATATGTTTGACTTCATTTTATGTGAGTTTACTCCTGCTAGTTGTAAGTAGTTTTAACATTTATTAAAAATGTAAAAACTTACCAAGGCAATGCCAAGTAGAGATAGTCACCAGCAGTGTTGCCACAAGCACATGTTTTCGGCAAAAGCACCTGCATCTGTCCCATAAGCTTACTAGTTCAGCTGTGGCCATTGTTGTGAAAGTTGAATTTTTTATCTGGTTTAAAACTCTTGTGTTCCTGAGGTTTTGGGATCACCTACCATAAAGACAATTATATGTATGGAGTTTGTGTGGATCTACTTTAGGTTCTCTTGCTCTCTTAATGCCACAGAAAGTCTTATGCCCCATACACACGATCCGAATATCGTACGACGGATCGTACAACTTTTTTTGCTTAATAGGCACAAGTAGAAATTAAATAGGTTATTAACCGCCTTAGCGGTATTCCCGAGCGTGAATCGGGGTGGTTTTTCCATGCTATTATCATTACCCCCATCATTAGTCATGCTCGGGGTAGCTATGCAGAGCCTGCAGCGCACGCCGGCTTACCTTCTCCAGGCAAAAGTTACTTACCTTGTCCCTGGATCCAGCGATGCCTCCCCCGTGTGCCGCCGATCTCCGTTCCCTGCGACATTACAACGCACGGGGGTGGAGACCGGCGCTAAATTCAAAAAAGTAAACGAACACAGTACATACAGTATACTGTAATCTTATAGATTATAGTACTGTTTGTAAAAAATACACAGCCCCTTTGTCCCTAGTGTTCTGCCCAGTGTTCTGCATGCACTTTTATAAAATAAAAACTGTTCTTTCTGCATGCAAACTGTAGATTGTCCATAGCAACCAAAAGTGTCCCTTTATGTCAAAAGTGATTTTAGAGCATCTAGAAAACAGCGATAATAAATTATAATCACTTGCAGAATTGAGCGATAGCGATTTGTGGGGAAATCCGTCATAAAAAAATAAAAGTAATGACAGCGACAATTCTGCAACTGAGCAAATTTCAGTGATTTTGATTTGATTACATTATTGAATATTTTTTATTATAATTACATTATCATTTGTTATAGTTATTTATTATATTATAATTAATGATTTTGTGTTTCAAACTTTATAATACCTGGGATGTCTACTAGACTTTGGTTTGGACAGATTTAAGTGAGTTATTTCTAAGAATTGCAGGCCTACAGTATAAAATGCAGAATTTCCATGCAAAATAATTGTACCGCTTTTGGTACAAAATTCCAGACATAATCATACCGCCAGGGAGGTTAAAGTCACGAAAATTCTGAAAAAAAAGTGATCGTAAATCGTAACAAAAGATGATCAGGACAGCCGCACTCCAATTCAACTGTAACTTTAATGTAAAAAAATGGAAACAGGCACTACAAGTCACAGCAACGGAACCTAGGACAGCTGACGCGTTTCACACTAACTTCAGTGTTTATTCATAGCTATGAGTAAACACTGAAGTTAGTGTGAAACGCGTCAGCTGTCCTAGGTTCCGTTGCTGTGACTTGTAGTGCCTGTTTCCATTTTTATACATTAAAGTTACAGTTGAATTGGAGTGCGGCTGTCCTGATCATCTTTTGTTCTCATTTGCCATGTGCATTGCTAGCACCCTTAGTTCCTGAGAAGAAGATTGCACCCAACAAGACCTGCCTGGAGTGGCAATCTCTGTCTCTAAATGAAAATCGTACCATCTGGCATTGTACGAAAATAAAATTTGTGCATGTCCGATAAAATAATATCGGATGAACTGTCATGATTTGCTCTCGAAAGCTCTGTACTAACGATCTGATTATCGTACGATTCTTCCTCATTTTTTGTACGATATTCGGATTGTGTGTACGGGCCATTAGTCAAAACATATGTAATACTGCTCTACGTTCGTCCACACCTGCTTGGAAAATGCTTGGTGCAAGTTCAGTTCATTACTGTAAGTCCAGAAAACAAGACGGTGGAAGACTACAGACTCCATTATTGAAACAAATTCATAAAGCTGGCACAGGAGGCAAAGTGAGACTTCTTATACTTTTCACGTTAAAGGGTGTTTAGTCATAGGGATGAAGCGCTCTTTAGCAGTAAACACATAAGAAGTTTCAGTCCTCCTGTTGTAGAAGCATCATTTTTGTATTGATAAAGGAGTCTGTTTTACTGGAGTGCCGCCTGTTTTGCTTTCTATCCCAAAACCTTACTTATACATTAATTACAGTAGCTTCTGATCCTATTGTGTATAGTTTCATTTTTGCTTGTATGACTGAGTGGGGGACGTTAGGGCTGTAACTCCTCTAGAATAAGGAGTAATTTGAATGGTATATGTGAAGTGCTGTGAAATATTTTACCCTTTGCATATATGAAACGTCTTCCCACAATATAAACGGTTGGATATATAGACACTGTTGCAACTGCTGTACAAAGATGTAGTCTGTTATAAGACCGTTGTGTATGTTTGACTTCCGTCTTGTATACTGTATCTGAGAGGCGAGAGTAAGGTATGTCATCTAGTGGTTCAATGTAGAATTGCGATACTGCGTTGAAATACTCAAGATGAGATGAGAGATTCGATCAGTATGAACAGAATAAAAACATTGCAGTATTTTTGTTCTGTATTTCTATTTCTTGCTATGGATCTAATAAACCTTTTGTTGGGATGCTACAGCAATTTTTTGTAATACATATTGTTGGTTTTTGTCTTCACTTCATTGAATATTATACCTAAATTTACAATGTTTAAGTCAATGTGACTGCAATATAGAGCAGAAATGGGAATAGGAATATTAGGATTTTTTATCATCCAGTCCCTTTACTGAATGTCCCATTGTTTAACAATTTCAATTCACAAAGGAAGTATATATTCCACAAGCAATTAAAAGTATGCATTGACTCTTTTGCCTGGCTTAAAAAAAAAAAAAAAGCCAAAAACTTTTTGTTGAGGTTAATGTAGTTAGTATGGGTGTCAAAAAAGAAGAGTTAAACTAGGTGAGCGCTCTGAAATACATTTTTGCTGATAATTACTAATCAGCTATTTAACCTTCCTGCCCAGACAACATTTTAGCTTCCGGCACTGCGTCGCTTTAACTGACAATTGTGCGGTCGTATGACGTGGCTCCCGAACAAAATTGACGTCCTTTTTTTCCACACAAATAGAGCTTTCTTTTGGTGGTATTTGATCGCCCGTGCGGTTTTTATTTTTTGCGCTATAAACAAAAAAATAGCGTCAATTTTGAAAAAATACTCAATATTTTTTGCTTTTTGCTATAATAAATATCCCATTTAAAAAAAAAAAAAAAATTTTTTATCTCAGTTTAGGCCAATACGTATTCTTCTACATATTTTTGGTAAAAAAAAAAATATCGCAATAACCGTATAGTGACTGGTTTACACACAGAGCTTAACGTCCCAGCTCAATTGTCGGCAATCGCGTGTGCCCGGCGGCCATCGAGGCCGCCGGGCACATGCACGGTGTCCTCAGTGACGCGACGGGTGCGCGCGCGTGCCACCGGCGGCGCGCGCACGCCCCTAGCAGCTTTGAATTACAGGACGTCATATGATGTCCTGTCAGGACAATAGAGTATCCCGCCCCCCGTCATTTGACGGCGGGCGGGTATCAAGTGGTTAAACACAAATCTAGTCATTTTTTTAATTTTTGTATTGCACAGAATAGAGTTTTTGTTGTTGTCTGTAGTCACATTTTGGACCTTTTGCCTCTTCCAATGTCCCTGTGTCACTAGCTCAAGAAACTGAATCAATAGTACTGGAAAACACAGAAATATGAAAAAACTTTCAGGGCCACTGTACCAAAAAAGGGTGGTTTGATTCTGTTTGTGTTTCCATTATTGAGTTTTCCTATTAATATCTGTCCACGTGACTCCTTTCCACCAGGATAATCGCTTCAATGAGTTCACAGATAGCAATAACATTTTTTAAGAGGTTCAGATGTTTCCATTAAGATGAGTTTTTAAGTGTATGTAAACTCAAAATCTATTTTTCGGTATGTTTGGTATCATGTCTCACTGTATACAATTTGTATTCTCAGACTGCCAGGCTTACTCTTTCAATTACTCAGTAGGCTGCCAATTAAATAAGTAGTCCAATGGCCAACAGAAGAAGGTCACTCAGCAAGCTGACAACTCTAAGGCCTCATACACCCAACCGTTTTCCTCGACAGAATACATCAAGAAACTTGGTGGCAGAGCTTTTTTGCAGAGGAAAATGGTCGTGTGTATGCTTTTCATCAAGAAAACTGATGTGGAACTCGACGAGAAAACAAGTTCTCTTTTTCCTCGTCGGGAGTCTCAATTTCCTCGTCGTGTTGCTCGTCGGGCTGGTTTTCGACGAGAAACACGTTCGTGTGTATGCTTAGAAACTCGCGCATGCTCAGAATAAAGTATGAGACGGGAGCGCACCTTCGGTAAAAGTAGCGTTTGTCACGCTGTAACAGACTGAAAAGTGCAAATAGTCTCTTACCAAACTTTTACTTAACACTCAGTAACATGAGATTAGCAAAAGCAGCCCCAAGGGTTGTGCCAGTGGAATCGAACTTCCCCTGCCGTCGTATGTGTTGTACGTCACCGTGTTTAAGAACGAGGAGATTTGGTCTTGACTGTGTGTACGCAAAGACAGCTTGTCAAGTTTCTCGACAAGCCTAACAAGGAACTCGTTGAGGAAAACGATGTGTCTTTTCCGACGAGTTCCTCGGTCGTGTGTACGAGGCCTAATGCTAATTACAAGGTAGTGACTTATCTGTTGTCAGCCTGCAGAAAGAATTGGCAAGTCTTCCTGCAAACTACAACAGATTCTCAAAGAAGGGTCAGCTTGAAAAAATAGTGTAGCGTAATGCTTTCACACAAGATTTACACAACTTTCACCCAAGAATTACACATTTTACAATATGGTTTGAATATTTTAAAAATCAAATAAATGTAAATTTTTAATTGAAAAATTAAACATTAAAATACATAGATCACAGTTTGGATTCAGGCTGGGACACTTATTGACACCATAGACTTTTCCAGATATGCTGATGGTTTATATATTATTATCACTGTCATGTTTACATCAGGAAGAGTCTCTTTACAAACATGAACAAAAGAAGCAATAGTGGTATTGTTTTTATAGCAAATATTAAGTTGTCTCCTTTCATTCTCTTACTCAAACTAGAAGAAAAAGATTATTGGACTCCATGTCCGTAACATATTTTTTCAGTTCTCTGCTGTTTGTAAGTCAGTCCACAGTGGTTTTCTGTATCTACGTATGACTACTGTTAGTTACTACTGTAATTGTAATAATTTATTAATAATGTAACAATTTAGATGTTAGTAAAAACAATCATAAAGTTGAGGGGCAAAGTGCAGCTTACTTTAAGCAATCAATCAGATTTTACCATTTAGCAAACGCAGCCCAATCCAACTGCACTTTTTTTTCTGTCCTTGGACAGGATCTTAATCTTTATTTATTTATTTTTGGTTACAGGTATTTATATAGCACCAGCAATACATGCAGTCCTTTCCATATATGTTTTACGCTCAATCCCTGCCCTTAAAGTGGTTGTAAACCCTTACAGACCACTTTGACCTACAGGTAAGCCTATATTAAGGCTTACCTGTAGGTGCAAGAAATATCTCCTTAACCTACACGGTTAAGGAGACATTTGCAAGAAAGACGGCACCAATGTCTACAGTGCATGCGCACCTTAGCAATGGCGCAGGCGCACTGAGCGTGCCGCTAGTGAAGGTATCCATGCCGTCACTGCCGGCTCCCACGCGTATGTGCGGGAGTGACGTCATTGCTGCTCCGGCCAGTCACAGCGCCGGAGCAGTGATACACGGAAGTCATTCCGGGTATCATAGCTGCGACAGAGGAGGTGACCGAGGACAACTGCGGGGGCTTCGTTCTGAGGTAAGTAATTCATAATCAGCTAGTATGATATGCATACTAGCTAATTATGCCTTTGTCTTGCAGGTTTTTTTGTTTAAGAGAGGGTTTCCTTCCTTTTTAAGGCTTTTCAACCTACTACATTCTATGCATTAATGTGAAAAGCCTTCTGTGCTGCAGCTAACCCCCGAACCCCCCTCTTTCTTTTACCTGAGCCCAATCTGATTTAGCGATGTGCAGTGGCTCCATCTGCTGTTTCTGTCCTCATTGGGCAGCTTGATAGCAGCAGGAGCCCTTGGTTCCCACTGCTATCAATCAAATGCTGTGACACAGGAGCGGAAAGGGGGGGCCGAGTCCCATTGTCTGTGTCAAAGGACATTAAGAGCAGGACTCTGGAGCAAGCGCGCACGGGTGTCCCCATGGAAAGCAGCTTTCCATGGGGCCCCCCCCAAAGAGGAGGGGTCTGGAGAGCCAGCAGGGGGACCCCAGAAGAAAAGGATCAAGGCTGCTCTGTGTAAAAGCATTGCACAGAGCAGGTAAGGATGTCATGTTTGTTATTTTGATAAAAACAAAGGAGCTTAAATTCTAAGATAGTCCATATCTCACATGCATACATACACATACTATTGACAAATAAGCCAGCCATACATATATCGAAATTTGCAGGGAGCAGCTGAATTTAGATCCATGTATGGGAAGGGAGGTTGTACAGCAGTTTGACTTATAGGGGTTTATTTACTAAAGCTGGAGAGTGTAAAATCAGGCTCACTTCTGTGTAGAAACCAGCTTCTCACCTCAACTGATCTTAATTGAGCCTGATTTTGCACTCGCTCGTTTTAGTAGATAAACCCCACAGTGTTATTCCCTCTTTGTTGTTTTTTGTCTGCAGATTTGTCGGAAAATAGACTGTCTACTTTGCAAGGGAATTTTTCCCAGAGCTTAATAGTGAATGAGATGAAATTTTGCCGACTGCCATCTTCCAATCATATGCAAGCAAAAATGTATTTTTTTTATCTTCCTTGCTTATGAAAGCAGGCGTGTGCGTGGCCGATGCACGTGGTCGGCGGGCGAGATAGCTGGCGGCCACCTATGATCGTGGGCACGAGAAGCCAGAATGGGGATTTGTATGTGTAAACACACAAATCCCTGTTCTGACAGAGGAGGAGAGACAGATCGTGTGTTTATACTAAGTAAGAACAGCGATCTGGCTCCTCCTCTAGCCAGTCCAATCGCCTCACAGTTAGAAACACACCTAGGGAACACACTTAACCCCTTTATCACCCTCTAGTGTTAACCCCTTCCCTGCCAATGACATTTATACGGAATCAGTAATAGCACTGATCGCTGTATAAATGTGAATGGTCCCAAAAAAGTGGCAAACGTGTCCGATCTGCCTGCCGCAATGTTGCAGTCCGGCTAAAAATCGCCGCCATTACTATTAAAAAAAAAAACTATTAAAAATTACAGAAATCTATCCCCTATTTTGTGACGCTATAACTTTTGTACAAACCAACCAATATACGCCTATTGCATGTTTTTTTTTTTTTTACCAAGAAATATGTAGAAAAGTACATATTGGCTTAAAATGATGAAGATTTTTTTTTTTACATTTTTTGTGGGATATTTATTATAGAAAAAAGTAAAAAACATTGTGTTTTTTTAAATTATCGCTTTTTTGGGGGTTTATAGTGCAAAAAATAAAAACTGCAGAGATAAGCGAATACCACCAAAAGAAAGCTCTATTTGTGGGGGGAAAAATTACATACATTTTGTTTGGTTACAACATCGCACGACTGCGCAATTGTCAGTTAAAGCAACGCATTGCCAAATCGCAAAAAATGGTCTGGTCATTAAGGGGGCAAATCCTTCCGGGGCTGAAGTGGTTAAGCTCTGGGGGAAATTCCCTTGCAAAATGAAAAGCCTATTTGCCTTTAGTAAATGAACCCTATTGACTCTAGTTACATAAAGAGTAATGACAATAATCAGCATATTTAAGCGTAAAATCCTAGTATCAATAATAGTATTGCTGTGTGGTGCTTGGATTCTTACAGGTGACTATGGTTGCATTAAATACAGTACGCACCCTGCCATGAGACAGTTTACCGTCTTGTCAGACAATTATCTGATCACTGCCAGTTTGCAAGCTACGTATGCAGAACTTCAGAGTCGTCGTGATCTATTAGAAAAAAGTGGCATGAGATTTTAAATCTGTTTTGAAAGAGCCTCTCCCCTACTCTTTCACTCCTTCCTAGTAAAGTGACCTTTTTAAATGGAGGGAAGTGGGCCTAGATGACAGTCATGATGAATGCGGTCATGTTCACTCAATAAAATAAGGCCCAGTGCATTTGAGGATAAATCAGTGGAATGTACAGCCCCACCTGTCTGTCTCCATCACTCATTTCCACTGTCACTTTCACAGTGCCTGATGGATCACAGTTGCTGTAAAATTAGACAGCCTTTAATCTCATTTCATCCTGATTAGCTTCTCTTTACCCTTTCCCTCTAACTCACTGACTGACACGCTAGAAACTCATATACTGTGCTGTGTTTTAGGGCGGATTACAAAACTTATCTTTAACACCTTCCCTTCTAGAGAGCCACAGGCTCCATAGATATCACTTCTGTACATACATATGGTTCCTGTTTGGGGTTCTTTGTTTAGTCTGATAGGACAAATGAGAAAGGATGGTGCAAGAATGGTCGTAAAATACAGACTATTCATTATCTATGACGTGACGTCGAAAGTTCATTTTATTTATTTGAAATCTAAGTGAAGTTAAATTATTCCAGATTTGTGTATTGGGAATATTTACTGTATGCATTATGCTACAGAATCATAATATCCCTTGCTAACTGCTTGAACTCCGAGGTCTTCAGCAGAGGTTATTTAATGACTTTGCTGTGGGTATTTTAACACAGGAATTCATTTATTTTTACATACTGTATTTATTGGCGTATAACACTCACTTTTTTACCCTGAAAATACAGGGAAGAGCTGTGCTTGCGTGTTATACGCAGGGGGCTGTGGAAAGTTTTTTCCTGAAACTTCCCTCCTAAAGTTAGGGTGCGTGCTATACGCCTGTGCGTGTTATACGCCGATAAATACGGTACATTTTAAAACTATTGTATTATTAAAGCCGTTGTATACTCCGCTTGGACATTTTTACCTATAGGTAAGCCTAAAATACGCATACGCGGAAGTGACGTCATCAGGGTTCCGGCCACTCACAGTGGCGGAGCCAGCAACCCCGAAAGTAACAGTGAGGCCTCGTACACACGACTGAGAAACTCGTCGTAAAAGAACCATTGTTTTCCTCAACGAGTTCCTTGTCAGGCTTGGCGAGAATCTTGTCAAGCTTTCTTTGCGTACACACAGTCAAGACAAAATCTCGCCGTTCTCAAATGCGGTGACGTACAACACGTACGACGGCATTATAAAGGGGAAGTTTGATTGCACTGGCACAACCCTTGGGGCTGCTTTTGCTAATCTCATGTTACTGTGTGTTAAGTAAAAGTTTGATGAGAGACGATTCACACTTTTCAGTCTGTTGCAGCGTGACAAATGTGCTATCTCCATTACGAACGCTACTTTTACCCAAACTGTGCTCCCATCTCATACTTTATTCTGAGCATGCAAGGGTTTCTAAGCATGCACACAAATGTGTTTCTCGTCGTAAACCAGCCCGACGAGAAACACGACGAGGAAGTTGAGACTCCCGACGAGAAAAATAGAACTTGTTCTCTTTTTTTCTCGTCGAGATCCACAACAGTTTTCTCGACGAAAAACATACACAAGACCGTTTTCCTTGGCAAAAAAATCTCTGCCACCAAGTTTCTTGATGGATTTTGTCGAGGAAAATGGTCGTGTGTATGAGGCATGAGGCAACATGTCAGCCCCCTCAGCGCTGACCGGGTCAGGCTGCGGGATCTTCAATCTAAGGTAAGTATTTCATAATGTGTTAGTATGCACTGCATACTAGCACATTATGCCATTGTCTTGCACGTTTTTTTTTCTTCAGCGATTTACTACTGCTTTAACATAAACTTACATTAGAGTTGTATAGTACTCAGTTACAGGCTACTGGAACCCCCCAGGACCTGTGAAGTCCTCTATTGCACTATTATGCAATCACAACTTTTTTTGTGAAATTTGAGCACTGGCCCTGCCCCCTTTTTTTCCTCTATGCCCTATAATGGATGCACTAGGCTGCCATTCATTACAAAACCAAGAGCAAAATGCAGGAGGTAATTGAGGTGGAGCTGGACTTATACGGTATATTATTTGTATAATAATTGCTGAAAGCCAATAGGTTGGAGCAGGGCGGTAGTCCTCACCTACATTGATTTAAAGAAATGTGCAGCTACCTTCATCAATGCAGCTGCCTTTATGTCAATGTGTTTAGTTTTGTTGTGTGGATTGTAAGTTGGTATTAAAGTGTAATGCTACTTTAAGTGGGGTTCCATTTAGTGGTCATTAACCACTTAAGACCCGGACCAATACGCTGGCAAATGACCCAAGGGTTTTTTGCGATTCGGCACTGCGTCGATTTAACAGACAATTGCGCGGTCCTGCGACGTGGCTCCCAAACAAAATTCGCGTCCTTTTTTTCCCACAAATAGAGCTTTCTTTTGGTGGTATTTGATCGCCTCTGCGATTTTTATTTTTTGCGCTATATACAAAAATAGAGCGACATTTTTGAAAAAAAAACAATATTTTTTACATTTTGTTATAATAAAAAACCAATAAATTAAATTTTAGTCAAACATTTAGGCCAAAATTTATTTAGCCACATGTCTTTAGTAAAAAAAAAAAACGCATTAAAAAAAATTAGCTACCTAGCGGGAACAGCGACACTAATACAGCGATCAGAAAAATGATCGCTTAGTGATGCTGGCAATAGGGAGTGAAAGGGTTAACTAGGGCAGTGATCAAGGGGTTAAAACTTTATTGGGGGGGGGGTGGGGGGGGGCTACCCTGACACTAACACTGACTGACTGTCACACTGTCTGTCACACTGACACTAAATACAGTAATCATACATGTATCGCGGGGGTTAAATGTGTTTGTGTCTGTGTGTAAGTGTGCTGTTGGTGCAGACTTACTTGTTGTGTTGTGATCTCTCCTCAGCGGCGCTTGAAACAAACGCCGAGGGAGAGATCACGTCACTTCCTCCTTCCTGTGTTTACACAGGAGGAGGAAGTGACAGGGCGGGCGGGCGCGCGCATTGGCTGGGAGCGATCCGGAGGGGGCGGGTGAAAACGGATAGCCGCCCCCACTTGTCGGATCGCTCCTGCAGCCGCGCGGACCGCCGCATGTACGGGGGGGGTCCGATCGGACCCCCGATCCCCCCCAAGGCACCAACGTATATATACGTTGATGTGCCTGTCGGTGCCATTCTGCCGACGTAAATGTACATGCGGCGGTCCTTAAGTGGTTAATGTCATTCCTGATCACCCATAATGAGTCATACACTTACCTTTTCTGCTCTGCAGAGCTTTCTATGTTAGGCCTTTTTGGCCTCTTCTTCAAATTCTGAACTGTTTGGTCCTGCTTCCAAAATCCAGACCAAAATCCAGACCAATCCAGACCAAAATCAAGGTAATCCTATGGGCATAGTACACACTATTGCAGGGAAGTTCAGCGCAGTTAAAAAAAAAGAGAAGTGCTGCATTTTTCCAAACCGCAAATGGAGGCAACGCACTTCAAACACACTTTAAGCCAAGAAAGCCAAGCCAAAAAAAGGTATAGAAAATGCACTGCAAACGCAGTGCTAAATGCATTCAAGCACTTGTCAAGTACTCGTCAAGCCTGCTTCAAATGTATGTGAACATGCAGTCAAAAACATGCAATTTTGTTCAGTTTCTGGTGTGACTGGGCCCTTATTCATTCATTCCAGTGGAGAGTCTGTACTATGCTCACAGATTATGTAGACTAAAGTATCCAGTATCCATTAACCCCCCTGTCGGTATTCCCGAGTCTGGCTCGGGGTAAGATTTAATTCCAAAAGCGGTATCCCCTAACCAGACTCGGGATCGCCTCGCAGCATATTGGGCATTTTGGGCACCTGAGGTGTGCATTAAGGACTTGATTTACTAAAGGATAGCCCATGCTGCATAAAATGTGTCAAAATTATTTATAGAATAAGGGTAAAAATTGTAAATATACATGAAAAAGGCTATTTACATCTGCTCATTTACCCTAATTTGCAACATATCAAAAAATCTATTTCTTAACATTATTTGCAAATGGTAAAAAATCTTTAAAATACTTTTTCCTTTCATATAGTGTTGGGTTATTCTTGTGCAATTTATTAGAAAATATTTTTATGCAACATTTTCAAATACTTTCTGTACAATATTTTCATTATATAATATTAACAGATGTTGGGATTTCTAAGCTAGTGTCCGTCACTTTAAGCACCCTTATCCATGGTTGCCAAGGTAAACTTTCAGCTACATAGATAAGGTATTGTTTTCAGTCAGTCAGCCCTAACTGGTAGCCTTGCAATGAGAGAAAAGAACCAAAATACACAAGGCAGAGTCTGAATACGAGTAAATATGGTTGCTCCGTCGTAAATATGTTACTACAAACTATACACAGTCTTTCTATATTATACAATTCATATGAATTTTTTTAAGTGTAATTTGTATTAACATTTTCTTAGTTACTCATGTAATTATGGTATAAAAAGGCAAAACATCTTCAGTTCACAGTACAATATATTAAATAACAATTGTGAATCAGCGTCCACAACTGATAGAAATTAATATTCATGTGAAAGGGAAAATTAAGAGCGTTTTTAATGTGAACGCATCTTAAATATGCTTTAAAATGATTTTGATAGGACACTTTTTTCATACTTGCTACAAATTATTTTCAGTGTATTACAATACAGATTTCTAGGATCTTCTTACTGTAGGAAAGGGTTAGTAGTCATTTTTAATAACTGACAACTGCAGTGATAAAAGTCTCCACTGTATAGACAGTGCATCTTGAATCAAACAGGCCTACTTGTAGGCTTTCATTGTAAAAAAGGAACAATAAAACTGTCTTCAAATTTCGGAGGGTGGTCAGACAAGTAGGCACTATCTAACTACATTTAATCAAGCTTATAAATGTGTGTGTGTGGGGGGGATGCTTGTTCCTCCAAAAACAGCCAGTTATGATGACATCCACACATAGACATGAAGTAGTAATCTGATGTGGCAAAAAAGATCAACTCATGTCTATAAGTATCTTTTGGTGAAACCATACCATAAATAGGTAGGGTTTTTTTAAATATTTCGACCTACTGATAACATTATTTACATCAGACCAGCCCATTGTAATGGATATCTGAAAAAACAATGACGATTATAGTTTTTCTTTTACCGCTTGCCAACCAGCCGCCGTAGCTCTACGTCGGTCCATTTAAAAGCTATAGCAGGCATGTGAGTGCGCCCATGGCACGTGTGCACGCCCACCACGCATTGTTGGAGCCAATACACAATGTCTGCCAGCCACCAGCGATCGCTCCACAGAGAGCCAGAACAGGGATCTGTTAATGTAAACAAACAGATCTCCGTTCTGACAGGGGAGTACAGAGAGTTTGTCTGTTCCTAGTGATCAGGAACAGCAATCTCAAACCAATTAATATATGTGTATTGTGATTTTTTTCTACCAAAAATTTGTAGAAGAATACATATTGGCCTTAACTGATGAAGATATAGGGCCAGATTCAGAGAGCAATTACGCCTGTCTAACTGGTGTTAGACAGGAGTAATTTCAAATTATGCGCGCCGTATCACTAGTTTGAATCCTCAAACCATGATACGGCGGCGTTGGGCTTCGATCTGACAGGCTTACGTCTTCGTACGCCTTCGGATCTACGCTGCGATCTTTTTGCGGCCGCTGGGTGGAGTTTGCGTCGTTTTCAGCGTCGGGGTATGCAAATGAGCTTTTTCCGGCGATCCACGAAGTTACGAGCGTCGTTCGCAATCGCGTACGTCATTTTTTCGCTACGGAAAGTTAAACCAGCTATTAGCTGGTCTAACGTTACGTGGCCCATGTTAAGTATGGCCGTCGTTCCCGCGTCGACTTTCAATTTATTTTTATTTTTTTTGCGTAAGTCCGGGAATAGGAATGTCCTTAACGACGCTACTCAAAAAAAAAATGACGTAACAACGTGATTTCGCGCAATGCACGGCGGGAAATTTCTGAACGGAGCATGCGCAGTTCGATCGCCGCGGGGACGCGCTTAATTTAAATGCCTCACGCCCCCTATTCGCGTAGTTTGATTCCGCCGGGAGAAATACACTACGCCGCCGTACCTTACGGGCCAAAATCTCTCTGAATTCCTCCTAGAGCCAGGTAAAGTACGGCGGCGTAGAGTATCTCTGATACTCTGCGGGAATCTAATTCTTTCTGAATCTGGCCCATTATTTTTTTCTAAATTCTCAATACTTTTTTGTTTATAGTGCAGTAGAGGTGATCAAATACCACCAAAATAAAGCTCCATTTGTGTGAAAAAAAGGAAATCAATTTTGTTTGGGTACAGTGTCGCATAACCGCTCAATTGAAGCAAAGCAGTGCCGTATCACAACAAATGGCCTGGTTATTAAGGGGGTAAATCCTTCCAGGGCTGAAGTGGTTAAAGAGTAAATTAAAGTGGTACGTGTGGCAGTCAATTCACAGATAGAAGAGACCTACAGACCTTCTTCTGCCAAAAAAAAACTTGCAGCAACTTTTAATTCTGCTTTAAGTTGTTCACTTTCTCATATATACAATAGAAACTACTGAGTCTTCAAAAATCTATTTTTACTTATTTCGATTTGAATGCCCCCTACCTGCCCCATTGATTTCAACAGTGACAATTTTTCAGACTGAGCATACATGTGTGTACATTAGTACATGTGAAAACATATTCAGCAAATGTTTACACAGATTTATTAAAGTAACACTTACTATATGTACAGTATCTACGTATAGTATACTATACTATATGGCTGACAAGCAAGTCTCCAGAGCACAAACACATGCCCATTACATAGCAAGGTTGGGTACAGATATTTGCGTTGGCTCTGGGAGTTGGAAAATGTTCAAGTTAGCTGGCTGCAACTTTCTCCAGCGTATATTCATGAGCATGCACATGGGTTGAATGTGACATCATGAATATTAATGAGTGTTCTGCCTAATCACATAGTTATGTGCTTCTGATCGTGTAGTTATATTTTTAAGTGGCGTAACAGAGATGCCAGCTTTCCAATAAGTATGATTACAAATATATTACATTTTGAGCATCATAAAGTGCTGCAAACATTTTTTTAATGTAAAGAAAGCCAATCATTTTAGAAGTAGAATGATGACACAGGCAAATATAGTTGCCATTATTTTATCCTATTTTAGTGACATTGTAAAAGCTGAACCCAAGGCAAAGTAAAAAAAACTTGGTTAAAATTAAAGAGAACCTGTCACTAAACAATTTATCCCAATAAAAATCTTCTTATAAGATCACACAGTATGTGCATTTCATGTAATATAGCCATTTTAATCACACATAAAAGCCTCCCTTGTGTAGGCATTCCAAAGCCCTGAGACTGCACTTGGGTGCCCACCATCTTGCATGTGATGTCAGTAGCCACAGCTGTCTCAGAGCTGTCACTCAAGAAGTCATGCTATAGTATTCCCCCTCACTCCTCCCTCAGCAGCTACATAAAATGTTATTTAAGAAGATGAGGAGAGGGGTGGATGAGTTAAGCCAGTAGGGCTGGCCATGCATTATACAATTTTCTTCTACAATTTTTCTTTAGATTTACCAAAACCTTAATATAAGGCCAAACATAAACACTTTCAATTTTGTGCACAATCAGGCAGGCCCTTGAACTGCATAGTTGAAGGTAAATCTAAAGGAAATTCAATAAGGAAATTGTTTAATGTATGGCCAACTTAATTAGACACTCACAGAGAAGGGAAGGGCTATGAATAGCAGGAAGGAGGGGACTGTGCTAGAAAATTGAATTTCCTCAAGAAGACAAATAAGCTAGCAAGCTAGCAAGTTCAAAGTTCAAAGGCATATTGCAGTTAAATAGAAAACGAAAACCACTGCAAGTAAGCATTTAAAATACCAGATTTTTCTATTTACGCTTACTTTTAGGTCAGGCTCCATTCATGCCTAGGCAATTTGAATTGCGAGAGGAATTGCTGTGATTCTGCCCACGTTTCAAATCACCTAAGTGTGAATGGAGCCTTAGTGACAGGGTCTCTAAATATGGTTGCTGTACCTATCAAACAATTTATATTCCTATACATCTAGTCTGGTCTTTTCTTTACTCCATGTAAGCATCAGAGTTTGGTAACCTCCCTTTCCTTAGCTTGTGATTGGATAGTGAGGAAGCAGCATCAGACTAATGAACCCATCTTTCTGCTCACTCTGCACTCTTCTCTGGTCAAAATGTTTTTGTCAGCACAAGTAACATTCATGTAGTCTGGTTCCTAGTGCTGCCTCTCCCTCTCCTAGTCTGATTAGTGATAGCAGCACTAGGAAATTGGGTGCAAACAAGCATGGAAAGCGACTGAGACAATGCACTGGCCAAAGAGTTCCTCAATCAAATATGAAGCTAATTGAAGGATTGATTTATTATTGGATTGCACTGAAAGTATCAGGCTCAATGTATCAACAAAATAACTGTCAAATGGCAGTTTAGCAATGCAGCCATGATCAGCCCAGGCTTTAGCCAATGAAGGGAACAAGTGGGCAGTGAAGAAGCAGCACCTCGATGAAGAGGCCATCCCTCTACTCTCCCTTGGTTTTAACACATTCATACTGCCAGACTAACAAAACCCCCAGCCAGAATATTAGCACTCCCTCTCTTAGTATGACTAATGCTGGCAGGGTATTTCAGGAGGGTGTTATCTTAGGGTGTACTCACACTAGGCAATCCCTACTGTGCTGGGCATGGTTGACCCCTTAAGTCCAGTTGATTGACTAATGTGATCCCTCCATAACATGCCCTGGCCCCTTTTGAAGAGGTAGTGGCTTAGGCATGGTTCAGTTGGACTTGGACAGGGTACTCATCTGCATTAACGCTAATCTTATCCAAGCACGGAACTCTCACTGATCAATGAGCATTCAGTGGCCACGGAAGCAAGGATTGCTGTAGATTGCTGGCCCAGCACAATGTGGGAACAGGCCGGCAGGGGAGTGGGGAGGTACAAGGCAACCATGCCTAGTGTGATTATACCCCAACAGATTCAGGTATTTTTTTTTTTCCGATCTAGATTAACCACAGCCCACATGGGAGCCTAGGGCCTGGTATTTGTGTATAGGTGAATGGACAACTCTATGTTAGTTAAGCTCACAAACCATTCATACTACATCCACACACTACATCCTATTTAAAAACTGGAAAAACCTTCCCCAACCTGTCTAATGACGATACTTCTTTACTTAAAAAAAGCATTATATGGAACATATGGGATGAAATGTGTGTTGACACATATAAAACTTCACCTACTGTTTGCCATAACACAATCCTCGAACAATCCTGAGTCATTTAGGTGGCACCTTGCTTACAGCAACCAGTTAGATTTCATCTTAAGTTTGCAGTAGAAAATGAAATATGTGTGAGTGAGTAACTTGTATAGCGTTACAAATGCGAACTAAATCGCCTCAAGGCGCTGTAGCCAATGTGGTCGTCGAGTCATGCTTCAGAATAGATAGGTCTTAAGTTTTTTTCTGAAGGCCCGATGGTTTTCCTCCATTCGAATGTCTGAAGGTAGAGCATTCCATAACCAAGGTCCTTGAACAGAGAATCTTCGTTCTCCTTTCGTTTTGTAGTGAGATTTGGGGATGTGGAGGAGGTTCTGGTTGGTTGATCGGAGGGCCCGATTTGGGGTGTAGTGTTTTATTTTCATAAGTATTGCGGAGCGTTTCCTTGCGTGCATTTGTGGGTGAGGCAGAGGGTCTTGAATTTCACTTGAAATATGGAATCTGAATTTCCTACAGACAACTACTTTGTAAGCACCAGTTTTAACAAATGTGTTGCAGGTTAACCTAACATTTTATCTGATTATGTTCATTGTCAACCTACATGTAACATGAGCAAAAGGAAATTCATATTGTTGCCCAAAGTATCTATTTAAATTTGTTCTTTTTTGGTAACTTTATAAATTTGAGAGTTTAATTTTTAAATACCTTTTGACTAGATTTGGGCTTTACAGCCTTTTTTTAATTATAAAGTGAGTTTTTTCTATTTTAATGGGTTGATTGAAAAAATATAGTGGCATGTACAAGGCTTAAGAGAGCAGTAGTTATGCTAAACAGACACCTAGATAGCTCAGAGGAGGGACACACGCACCCTTCTCCTCTGCTAGCCCAGATAGACAAGTTTTACCTAGTGGATTATTGCAGTTTACCAAAAAGCATAGAGGTTGTGCTGGGCTTTGTTATGAGAAAGCCCAGCATCCTTTGCAAACGCAATGCCATGTATAGATCTCCAGATTTGTTCATTCGTAAATTAAAGATTTTTATAAAAATAAAATATATATCAATAACTTGATAAATGTGTAAACTTAAAAAAATATATATAATATTTCACTAAAACAATTTCACTTTCCCTTTAAAAGTCTATTTCTAAGAGAAGCCTTCAGGGTCCAAACTACTGACATTAAACAAATCCAGCAGGTGCTTTTCTCTTGATATATGGAAATGAGTTTGATGTCAATTAATGATAGACATCATTGTGTGCCATTTGATAATAACCTTACATTAAAATATAATGAAACCAAAAATGTACAACAGAATAGCTGTGTGTGTGAGTTAAAGTTTGATAAATCTTTCCTGAGCTGTAGCCAAGTTTGGGCAGCCAGTAGCATCAAAATGATAAAAATTATCATTAAACATTCCATATTGCACTGCTGCATTTTGCAAGAAGGAGATAGTAAATCAAGTGCAATGAGAGATATATAACTGAAAAAATTCACGTGTGAGTTCGGCTGGCTTTTTTTTTCTCTTTGGCAGAAGTTTATAGAGAAAGAGCTGGCCCTGTGTCATATTGATTTCCCACTGCTCTGGTTTTCTAAGTGCTCTGTTGATCCGTGTCCAGCAATAAATTCCCAGCCTCAACATGCACATCGCTTCCCTCTTTGTCCTCACCTAGATTTAAGGTGTCCATTTGATGAGATGAGCAAGGACATCATTTTCTGACTATTGCTCCAGCTCATTTTACATGATACCACAGAGCTACATTTGTATGTTTTTCAAAGGATGTGACATGACATTTATGGACAGCTATAACATACGGCCTAGCGCATGACACTTCTAGGATGGTTAAACTAATCCAAATAAATTATAGCATATATTAGTTGGCAGAATTGAAAAGAAATCAGTATGTACAAGATTCCCATGACAACCGGAGGTCGAGGAAAATGTGCTTTGTTTCAGAGAACTGTGATTTGTATCAGGAACATTTTCTGTCCTCTTACTATGAATTGAAGGCAATTTCAAGGCATATAATAAAAGGACGAATTAATGGTGTTACTGTTTGCATGGAACATGCTGGCAGCAGGACAGAGCAGAGAGAGGGGAGTGCTGCAGCCTCCAGTCACAGGCTGTGGGCAAGAAGGTGCCCTAACTGTGT
Organism: Rana kukunoris; assembly: GCA_029574335.1. Lineage (NCBI taxonomy): Eukaryota > Metazoa > Chordata > Amphibia > Anura > Ranidae > Rana > Rana kukunoris. The sequence continues at coordinate 355,569,047 of CM056053.1, read as the reverse complement.
TGCTTTAATAAAGTATATAAAAGTGAGTTCATCAACCTGGCTCTGCTACCTACCATATTTGCAGATATCTCAGAATAGAATAGACAGATATACACACTGTTTACTAGGTGCATACTAAAACAACATGAATTTAATGTTCAGCTTTAACCACTTGCCTACCGCCACACGACAACATGGCCCGGGCAAGCAGATTGGTGTACAGGTACAGGTACAGGTATGTCCCTTTAAATTTGCCGCCCAGCGGGAGAGCGCACCCACCGCGTGCCTCGCAAGTGTGGCCGCGGGTCCCGGGAACTCGATGTTCCCGGGAGGCCCGCAACTGCGGTCGGCAAAGGCAGAACAGGGGAATTCCTTTGTAAACAAGGCATTCCCCTATTCTGCCTAGTGACACTGTCACTGATGACGTTCCCCGTGAACGGGAACGGTCATCAGTGACGTGTCACGTGTAGCCATGCCCCTGAGGCCTCGTACACACGATCAAATCTGTCTGCTGGAAACGGTCTGCTAGACCGTCCCAGCAGACAGATTCGATCGTGTGTACGGCCGAGCCGACGGATTTGGCCACCCGACAGATTTCAAAGCATGCTTTGAAATCTATCGAGTGGGAATCCGTCGGCCCGACATGTCTGCTGGTTAGTACACTTACCAGCAGACATGTCGTCCCGCACCGCCGCCGAATGGATTCGGCGCATGCGCGGAAGTGTTTTACTTCCTGGTGCGGTGACGTGGCGGCGTCAACGTCACCGCCACGTCACCGACACGTCAGTGCGCCGTCTGCTGGCGGGGATTTTGGTTTGCTCGTGTGTACACGCGAGCAAACCAAAATCCTATCAGACAGATTTGTTCAAATCGGTCGGTCCGACCGATTTGAACAAATCTATTGCCTCGTGTGTACGAGGCCTAACAGTAAGAATCACTCCATAGGGAACGCGTAACCCCTGCAGCGCCACCTAGTGGTTAACCCCTTCACTGCCAGTGTAATTTTTACAGTAATCAGTGCATTTGTATTGCACTGATCGCTGTATAAATGACAATGGTTCCAAAATGGTGTCAAAAGTGTCCGATGTGTCCGCCATAATGTCGCTGTTCACCACCATAACTAGTAAAAAAAAAAAATATGAATACAAATGCCATAAAACAGTCCCCTATTATGTAGAAGCTATAACTGATGCGCAAACCAATTAATAAACGCTTATTGTGGTTTTTTTTTTACCAAAAATATGTAGAAGAATACGTATCGGCCTAAACTGTGGTAATTTTTTTTATATATTTTTGGGGGTTATTTATTATAGCAAAAAAATAAAAAAAATTGCATATTTTTTCAAAATTGTCGCTCTTTTTTTGTTTATAGCGCAAAAAATAAAAATTGCAGAGGTGATCAAATAGCACCAAAAGAAAGTTCTATTTGTGGGAAAAAAATTATGTCAATTTTGCCTGGGAGCCACGTTGTACGGCCGGGTAATTTTCAGTTAAAGCGACAATGGTCTGGGGCTGAAGCGGGTAAAACAATGTCATTTAGATAGCAACAATAAAATATTCTAAATAAGAATGTGAAGCTTCAATATGTAGCTCCACCTTACCCTCCAGAGACTATTAAGGATCCCCAGAGGTTAGGTGAGTTGACATTACACTCCAGACAATAACTAAGCCCTGCCTTGAGCATTTTTTTTTTCACGATTGTGTGTATGCAAGGCAGGCTTGACAAGAATCACGTTGAGAAAAACTTCGTTTTTTCTAGGACATTAAAAATGGTCGTGTGTACGCGGCTTCATCCTTTGGGTGCCTGGTGCCATTCCATGATTATCGTCACCTGAGAACTCTTTCCTAAAAATCCATTCTGTAGCATGACCCTAGGATATGACTGATCACTACACCTGTAATTGCACGTAAACCAGTTTAGACCTCATGCATACTGAGCGATAAAGGAGAAGTATGGCCAAAGCTTTTTTGGCCCTACTTTTCCTATGGATCACAAGAATCCAGTTTGTTCTGCACTCCTGCAACCTGCTGTCTCTGTCGGCTGACGTCACTTAGCTGGTCCAGGCACTGGAGCGATCCCAACTATACAATCAGGATTCACCCAGCAACCTGCATGGCGCTTGGCTCAGCCTCTCAGTAAACCGCTGGGAGACTGAGCCAGCCCCTCCTGCCTCTCTGCACAGCTTAGAGCTCCAGTAAGCACTTGGAGAGGAACAGCAGAGAGTTGGTGACTGACACTCACTGCTCTCTGCTCAGAGCAGAGGAGAGAACTGAGCAATCATTGGTGTTTGATCACTCAGTTCTCAGTGTAGAGGTAGCAGGGGACAGATGGTGTAAAAAAAAAACTACTGCCAGCACATTTCAGCAGAAAAAACACTTGAAGCACCTAAGTGCATGTAGACGCATTTAAACACGCATTAATACTATGTGTGTGAAGCGATTGACCGTTAATTTGTTTCAATGGCCAGAAACACTGCTGCCAGGAGCAAAGGCTTTTGTGAGCATTAGACAAATACCCTTTGTGCATGATGTCTTAAAAAGAGACCTCCTAGTGGTGTTGGGTCTATTGTTCTACAATTCATATGTGAACCTCACCCCATGTGACTGTACACAGTTCACACATCACTTTATATCTAGTGGCACCAGACCAGCTTTGCTCTCTTTACTACAAAGTATTGCAAAACAAATGCATATTAAAATGCACCCATGTTTACTTGCTCAGAGGGTGTCTAAAATATGGCTTTGGATCACTTGTGAGAAACTTACAGTACCCTATTTTCCTAGAAAACAGAAGCTTTTTTTAATGCATTTTGCTCTATGAAGATTGCCTGTGTATCACATTTGTTTTCTGGATCTCACAATCTTCCTTTTGTCTGTTTCTCAGTTATGCCATACAACAGTGCTCACCACTGTGTGGTTGAAGTGGAAAATTTCTTATTTGTGCTTGGAGGAGAAGACCAGTGGAATCCTAATGGTAAGAGTTACAACTTTATACGCTATACATTACTATTGCTTCCTTCTTTTTATTATTAAACCTTTATAATACTGTATAGTTATGAGAGGATTTAATTTTTTTACCAGCCTGTTTGAGCTTCCAATACTTAGCTGGCTTCAGAATTATTATTTTTTTTTTTTTTTTTGTAGCTGGAGAACAAATGTGAAACTTTGCTTAAGCACATTGTAGTAACTGCTGGCATAGATGACCTGCAGCATCGAGGAATTGCATTCAAATCTAGCCATAGATCTGCTTCTAAAAATATATATAATTGTTCTGTCTGAATGCTGCCATACTGTTTTTTTTTCTTTTGTTATTAATTGTTTTTCCGATTTTTTAATAAATATAAATTTAAAGTGGAACTTGGTCTCCTATGAAAAAGCATGTGCTGCAGCAATCAATTATAAGCGCATCCGCACTTACAGATTTCTCTTAGTACCCCTGTCCCACAAATGCCAGTATATCCTGCTGGTAAGGTCAACCAAATGCAGCTTCCTCTGATAATGTGACAATGATGCTGCACTGCTCCCAAATTCAGAGCAGTGTTGCCAATCTCATATAGACTCTCCCTGCTTTCACTGCAGTGGGATGATAAAATGTTACAGGAGGTGTGGCCATCAGCATTGTCACTGCTAAATCACAAGCCTATAGTTTGTCATTCACTACCTGACCACACCCAGTCCTGCCCACTGCTTTCTGTATTGACAGCACTCTCTCTGTTTTTGAAACCCTCCCATTGTGAGCTACAGTGTCTGAGGATCGGAGTCTAATGCCGCGTACACACGGTCGTTTTTTGCGATGAAAAAAAACGACGTTTTTTAAAACGTCATTTAAATTGATCGTGTGTGGGCAAAACGTCGTTTTTTGTCTTCAAAAAAACGACCAAAAAAAAATTCCAACATGCTTGAATTTTTTGTGTCGTTTTTCAAAACGTCGTTTTTTGTTTCACAAAAAGTCACCGTGTGTAGCAAAAACGTCTTTCAAAACGACGTTTTTCAACCCGCGCATGCCCAGAAGCTAGTTATGAAGCGAGCTTCAATGGAAAAGAGTGGTGAATGTAACCTCGCTTTTTTGTGAAAAAACGATGGTGTGTATGCAAAATTGTCTTTGAAAAGTGACGTTTCAAAAACGTCGTTTTTTACTTCACAGAAAACTTCGTTTTTTCTCATCGCAAAAAACGACCGTGTGTACGCGGCATAAGACATAAATGAAGCAAGATTTAACCAATGCAGGGAAGATTTTTTTGTTAACCTTATGCGGCTTCTGCATTGCATAGTAACTGGATTTATATTTTAATTTACTTTTTTTTTTTTTGTATTTTAAGGCATGAAAGATATACTTCTATTTATTAAACTGATATCATTTAGGCCCCTTTCAGGCGGGTGCCCTTTCTACTATCTCAGCAGGGGATCCTAGTCTGGTCAGATCAGGATGGAAACAGGTCATCGTATATGGGACGAAAAATAAAAATAAATAGCGCTAACCCTGTGATTATTCAAATTAGAATTAAACCAAAGTATCAAATAAGATCAACACAAATGAATTAATAGATGACCCATACATAAATCCATAAACTTAAAAAAATGAATAAAAAATATAAAACAAAAAACATTCAAAGTGTTGATACGTGAAACCAAAAGAAGTTAATGTCCATAAAATTACTAGTGCATATGAGCTTAAATTAAGTAACTGAACACCATTGCTCTGTGAAGGAAGTCAATATATTGTGAGATATCGTATCCAAAAAGCAATTATGTAGAATCCACCACCAATCAGCAGAAATTACTGCTTACCAGCTTGCCACGATCCCCCATAACAGAGGATCAATGTATGCCTGAAATCGATCAGCTCTCTCCAAGAATCAGCAAACGCAAATACGATCTCTGAACAGTGGCTCTCAACCAATGGACCGTCCACAGGTGCACGCGATATGTAGAAATAATAAACGCTCCATATAGTGCATTAAACATTTTTTTTATTAAAAATAATTAATATTGCAGTTTTGTTAGGCCTTTGAGCCTGCTGTGCCGGCCAGTGCACAAACAGACACCCGTCCTACTGGGGAACCGTATGGAGCGCGAGGTGACGTCAGCACGTCGCTCCACTCTAGGTCCGTTTCGTAACAAAGTAAGTTATTACGAAATGGACATAAGGCGGAGCGACGCGCTGACGTCACCTCATTCTCCATATGGTTCCTTAGTAGGACGGGTGTCTGTTGTTTGTGCACCGGCTGGCAAGTGCCAGATAAAGGGGAAAAAAGGGCCACATCCAGACCAAGGGCCACAGTTTGAAGACCCCTGGTTTGAAGCATAGTACTAAAGGGTTATAGCGTTTTTCAGTTTTCTTTCTATAAAATACAAAGTGAGAGGAAATCTCTCTAATTTGAAGGGATATCTCCTCTTAGACAGTTGTCCCTGGAACAGATGTCCTCTCGCCGCCGCTTCTGGGGACAGCTGTACGTTATGGAATTTCCCATCACATTTCTTTTCCAGTCACAGTGGTCACCACAACAAATAGAGTGATGCCCTGTACACATGATTGGAATCCGATGGGATAAAATCCAAAGGAATTTTCCGTCAGAATTCTGTTCAAGCTGTCTTGCATACACACTGTCAGACCAAATTCCGACCGTCCAAAACGCGGTGACGTAAAACACTATGACAAGCCAAGAAATAATGAAGTTCAATGCTTCAAAGCATGTGTCGACTTGATTCTGAGCATGTGTGTTTTTTTCTCTGTCGGAGTTCCACAGAGAAGATCGGAATTTCCATCAGAGAAAAATAAAACATGTTCTATTTCTAAACTCCGACGGAAAAAAGGGGGACCACACACGGTCGGAATATCCGATGAAAAAATTCCGTCTGACTTTTTTCATCAGAAATTCCGATCGTGTGTACAAGGCATTACTGGGACACAACATTTTTTAAAACATTACAGGTGTTCCAACTCTTCCCTACTCCAATCAAAACTAAAAAAGAAGTGTGTGACATTAAGCTGTAAACTAAACCAGGAAAAGAGAATGGGCCAGATTCAGGTAGATGAGAGCATCTTTGCTCCAGAGTAACGCTTCTCATTTACGTTACTCTGAAGACCCTTTCAGCGCAAGTCCTGTAATTCACATAGCAGTTGCGCGTAAACTTGCGCCAGAGTAACGATAATGCACTGGCGTAACCCGACGCAAGTGGAAGTGGGTGTGATCATATGTAAATGATGGGCGGAGCCCAGCGCAGAGGCTTACGTTCAGCGCATCAACCACGGAGCATGCGCAGTGAGTGCGGCTCCACTCGCCCCCTTTGTGCGCATGCTCACAACTTCCGTCGGCACCACTTCACGGGAAACGTCAGCGCAATGCCTTCCGTTGGGCGTTTAAATGCGCCCGTAGAAGCGCCATTTCGGCACTAAAGTATATCCTGCTCCCCCTCCCCGCAGTGATGTTACTTTTGTTTTGAGATGGCTGCTCCCGTTCCCCGCAAACACACAGGAGAAAGCTGAACTTTAATGGCCAGGAGCTGTCAGCCGTCATCTCGGCTATGGAGACCTATGATGTCTTCCTCCATGGCTGTAAAATTTGACAGACAAGCATGGACAGAGGTGTTGTCCTGCAAGTGGGGGTGCTCAGCTAGCTCTTATCGTCGGTAACGCTGCTGTAGCTGCTCTCCTGCTGACCTGTGGCCATCTGGAGTAAAGATAAAGCAGCCTTTTGTAGAAATAACTTTGCGCCGGACGGACGAGATACGCGCGGCGCATGTAGCCAGCGTATGGTGCTAATCCGTTCGTGAATTGTGAAAAATCCCTCATTTGCATATTTGCAGGGGAAATCAATAGGCGCGACTGATGCGCCCAACGAAATTAAGCGCTGACGATACTCTGGCGTCGGAACGTTCCGCCAGTCGCAAATGACCCGTTATTGGGCGCATCTAGTTTGGTGGGTACGGGCACATAGAAACGACGGCGCATCATCACAGTTACGCGGCGCATATCGAAATACTCCAGCGCAAGTGTTCCTGAATCTGGCCCAATGATGCCAATGTTGGAATGTAAATGCATTATATGGAATATGGTTGCTAGTCCTAAATAAATATATTTTGGCAATGGGTACTGGTGGATCAAAACAAATGAACAAGACTTGTACTGATATTCCCAGATAAAAAACTGGAGATGTTTCAGGTGAATCTGGATTTGTACTGATCGTCCGCTCTGCTCTAAAAATATGTTCATTTATTCGTTATCACAATAGCATGGAATTAAAAAAAAATATCAGCATTCTGTGATTCCTTTAAAAAATAATTCAAATAATGCCTGCGTGTATTTTTCCAGGTTAAACATATCGCTACATCAGTGTTGCGCCATGCACTGATATTTTATTCATCTATTCTTTTTGTATAATCTAAAATGATGGCGACACAGGGGAACATCAGCCCAAGATATTACATTTAAATAATCTTACTTTAATAAATGAAATCCGTCCAAAGACATGGAAAAATTATCAGACCATGTTAAATTGCAGTGCATCCTAATGCTGGGCTGAGTAATTCTGAAAGTGCAAAATACATTAATATTTAAAAGTGTTGACTCAGAGAGAAAAAGGCAAAAAGAAATATGAACACTTAAAGCACTTTAAATTGACTTTAAGGGGAAAAATTAAACAGTGTAATAGCATCTCTGGTGTTCAAGATACAAATCAACAAATATAGTATCGCTCTATAACAGAAGTAGGGCTATTCAGTAAGATAGAGATCAGTGGTAAAACTGAATAGCACAGTGCATTACTGTTGTGTTATGCAATTTAACATTGCTGCTTTTTTTGTATCATTTTTGGAAATGGAAATATTGGAAATGTTGTTACATGGTATGAAGTTTCTTCCTCAATTTTAGAGGTTGTAGAGGTGAAGCCAGGCTGTAAAGGGTAATATCACACCTCCCAACTTTTCGAGATGATGATGAGGGACACCTATTAACAACTTTATGCAGGCATGTGACACGCCCCCTGCCACACCCCCTTAAAGGAGAATTATCCAAAAAAAAAGATTAGTTACACCTACAAGTGCTTTTGTTTACCACTACTAGTCCTATACTGGATTATTATTTGTTTGAAAATTCTTTTTATTGAGTTTCAAGTTTAGATACAAAACAAAGCCTATTGGGCATACCCATGCTCGGTCCACATACATCACAATAAAACAACGTTATAAAAGAAAAAAAATCAAATAACAAACTCTTAACAGTAGTACCGTCAGTGGCACTAGAACAAAGCTCTATGCTCCAGTAGCTAACGAGATTGTTAGAGTATTGTAGGTATCAGCTGCTCAGGGGTAGTAGTAAGCCATATAATATAAGAAGGAAGTCACGAATATTAGGTATGTGGATTGGACGTGGGTTCAATTACATACAATATACGTGTTCACCCGGTCTTTTGTAAGGTAATCTGCTAAGCAGGGTCAGTACACTCAAATGTCTCACACCTTGTGGAATTTTTTGGAGCAACCTCTCACCAGATAGTTGGCTTTGTATAGTGGTAAGTTGATAATAATACATTTTTTCACAAAGTTAGGGTTGGAGCTGATGAGGATTTCCATTGGAGAAGAATAATTTTCCTTGCATAAAACAATAGCAATCCTATCAGCGTCTTGGAGGCCCAAAGATGAGCCAGAGTGTCCACCAAATCCAGCAAACAAACCTCCACTGTCTGGGGCACATGAATCGTGGTCACAGAGTGAATGTCTGAGACCACCGCTTCTAAAAAATGTGAATCTTAGGGCAATGCCAAAATACCTATACTGGATTTTGAAATGTACAAATGCTGCAATTTAGAAATTGGATGAAAGGTTTAGCACTGGGAAACACTTTTTGAAAGATAAAAATGTGTTGTATATGTCACTTTATAGATCAGACCAAAATGAGGGGAAAATGAGGAGGCAAGAGGGACAGAGGGACATATTCAAAATCAGGGACAGTCCCTCAAAATCAGGGACAGTTGGGAGGTATGTAGTATGGCAGTATAGAAGAAAAGTTGTAGTTTATTCTAACACCCAACACTTAATATGTAACAGCAACCAAAGAGTTATATATAACCTGTATTAGGGTTTTGTTGCTCTGTAGGGCCTTGTGGTTAATATTACCCTCTTTTTCTGTCCCAGTCACCAAAACAGGAAGTGAGGGAAAATCCTAAATGGAAACACAGATAGCAGTAAAAAATTGACATGTTCTATCCCTGCCTCACCCAACTAAAAAATGTGTCCAGTAGTAAAAACCTGCTATTACCCATGTTACCCATTTAAGGCACATGGATGCTAAATACTGTACCCCTGTTGCATATTCATACTGAGGAGTCTCATTTCCATGCTTTCACAACACTCCACTAGATTATGTTATCACAATTACAACATTAAAGTTAATGTATATTTCCTAAACTGAAACAGTGTAGTTGTCAATATTATAACTGAATATATAGATGAATATACATTCACTATAATTCAGTTGTATACCATCAAACGATCTTCTGATACTTGAAGTTCCCTTATAAAGGCCATGCTACCACAGATGTCTGTACACAGCAATAATTAGCAGTTTATTGTGTATTAGCAACCTAACACAAGTACCTAGAGGAGCCTGCAGTATCCACATTCGCTAGCTACTACTCTGCATTGGAGCAGTTGATCCTCTCCAGCTTCAAGTCCATTCCAGATTCTAAATAAATATCCAGCTCCATTCCAACTGGCTCCAGCTGTCCCAGTTCTGGCTCTAGAGCGCTCCAGAAATGAATGCTCTAGCTCCTTTAACCACTTAAGGACCATCTCCTGCACATTTATGTCGGCAGAATGGCACGGCTGGGCACATGCACATACAGGTACGTCCTGTGCTAGTGCCCAGCCGTGCGACCCGGTCTGAAGTTCCGAGACCGCGAGACCTGCGGACCCGATCACCGCTGGAGTCCCCGGAGCTGAAGAACGGGGAGAGCCGTGTGTAAATCGATGACATCACACCTACAGCCACACCCCCCTACAGTTGTAAACACACATAAGGTCACACATAACCCCTTCAGTGCCCCCTTGTGGTTAACTCCCAAACTGCAATTGTAATTTTCACAATAAACAATGCATTTTAAATGCATTTTTTGCTTTGAAAATGACAATGGTCCCAAAAATGTGTGAAAATTGTCTGAAGTATCCGCCATAATGTCGCAGTCATGAAAAAAATCACTGCTTGCCGCCATTAGTAGTAAAAAAAAATTATTTATAAAAATGCAATAAAACTATCCCCTATTTTGTAAACGCTATAAATTTTGCGCAAACCAACTGATAAACGCTTATTGCGATTTTTTTTACCAACAATAGGTAGAAGTATACGTATCGGCCTAAACTGAGGAAAAAAATGTTTTTTATATATTTTTGGGGGATATTTATTAGAGCAAAAAGTAAAAAATATTGAATTTTTTTCAAAATTGTCGCTCTATTTTTGTTTAAAGCGCAAAAAATAAAAACCGCAGAGGTGATCAAATACCACCAAAAGAAAGCTCTATTTGTGGGAAAAAAGGACGCAAATTTTGTGTGGGAGCCACATCGCACGACCGCGCAATTGTCAGTTAAATCGACGCAGTGCTGAATCGCAAAACCTGGCCGGGTCCTTAAGCTGCCTAAAGGTTCGGGTCTTAAGTGGTTAAAGCAGCTTTGCTTGCCATGGCAACTTTTAATTTTTTTTATTGTAGCTGCTATTAAATATTAAAAACAGTACATGATTTTTCAGTCCAGATTTACATTTTATTGAAACAATATGACACATGTAGATTATATAGCATACTAAGTTAATTGCTTATTTGTCTCCCTCCCCACTCGGATGCAACATTTAGCACCTTTGAGGAACAGGTCCCCAGTACCGTGGCCAAGCTCAGCTCCTGTTTCCTCCGCTGCCAGGCCAATTAGAAAGCACATGCACAGTATGCACAGTAGGGAACCGGCTATGAAGCTGGAAGGCTTCGCTGCTGCGTTCCCTTACCGGCAGTGGCAGCGCCTGCACCTGAAAGCTGATCCAAAGATTGGATGGGGTGACGACATTGTGGGCTTCCTGAACCGATAAGTGTCCATATATTAAACATCAGCAGCTGCAGTATTTGTACCTGCTGACTTTAGTTTTTTTTTGAGGAATGGGCCGACCTCTGCTTTAACATGACAAAATAATTTTACAAATCTAGTATTTTTCCATTTCAGCCACAAAATAGTATAAGTAGGATAAAAGATGTAGATTTTTTTTTTGCCAATCTTTCACAAGGATAAAATGTCAATCAGCTCTCCTCCAAACTCATTGTGTGGCCCTGTGTCCTTTTACACTCCCTGAGACTGAATCGTTTTTTTTTTTCCTATTCTGGGATCACCATTAGGGTATTTGTAAATCGCTATCATATCCCCTCTCAAGGCTCTCTTCTCCAGCAAGAATAAATTTAGTGCTTGTAGTCATTTCTCTTGATTGAGTTCCTCCAATCCCCATATTAATTTAGTTTCCCTTCTTTGGACTCTCTCCAGCACAACCCTTCTGAGGACTGGTGACCAAAACTGGATGGAATACTCCAGATGTTTCCTTACCAGAGTTGTATAAAGTGTCAGGATTATAGTTTTATCTCTGGAGTATATCCCCTTTTTTATGCATGCTAATATTCTGCTGCCATTGGAAACTGCAGCTTGACATTGCATGCTATTGCTCAGTCTTTCTTCTACTAGGACCCCCAGATCTTTCTTCTTCCTTGATTCCCCCAGAGGTTATCCCCCTAGTGAGTAATTTGAATTTATGTTTTTGGCCTCCAAGTGCATTTAGCTTTAAGCTCGGGTCCATTCTGAATTTAGATGCTGTCCAGCTCAGGAAGATATGTTCTGGCTCCAGGCTATAAATACAGCACCAGAGCCTTGCCAAACCTTGTATGCAATATACAATATATTTATGAAATAACTAGACAAGTGTTTTGAGTGTGTGATAAAAAGTAACAGCCAAGTATAGGAAGTCTTGGGCAAACTGAGACTTTGGATATCCTGCTAAAGCTGAGGGCCACCTTAGAACTTTTTTCCATAATTCTGTCACATTTCAGTTAATCTTTTGATGCCTATTTAGCTACTGTGATTACGTATAATTATGCTTGATCTATGCTGTCACCTTGCACTCTTTGCTGCTGTATTCACATTGTCTTGTTAAAACTGTAATCAAAGTTCTTATAATTTATAACACATTTCTGTTTTCGCAGGAAAACACAGTACAAATTTTGTGAGTCGATATGATCCAAGATTTAACAGCTGGATACAGCTTCCACCTATGCAGGAAAGGTTAGTGTTAATTCCTCTGCCCCTATTGTTAATTTAAACCAGCGTTTCACAACCTTTTTTTCAGCCAAGACACCCTTTAAAATTCTGTACAATCTCGGGACACCCCATACTAAAATGTATTAAAACTAAAATAATGACACCTTTGCATATAGGTACTGACTAGTATTCTAATGTCTCTCTTCTTCTCCCTCCGTTTCTCTCCCTCATTCAGCTAATGTGACCCCAGAGCTGATGGAGTGGATCAGTGGAGGGGCAAACAGGGATGCTGTGCAAGTACTCGACATCCTCCTTATCAACCAATAATATCATTGGTGGTAAGGACACTGGTGGCTCGAAGGTTGTAATGGAGCACAACGAAAACTTGTGGCTTTATGTAACTAATAAGCAGGTTTGATCTGCCCACTGGCTTCTATACAATTTTAGGGCAATTTCTAGCCATTTTGCCATGGCACCCCTCAAGACACTTGAAGACACCCTGGTTAAAAAAGGCTGATTTCAAAAAAAGTTATTTTTTTACTTTAATTCTATTTAAAAATGTTCTTTCACCCCTTAGACGGTCCTGTAATTCTTGAGATTACTAATTTAGAGACTGGGGTTACATAGATTTTCAGTTCTTCTAAAGTGGATAGGGCTCTCTGTACAACATTCCGAAAACAGCATACGCAATCTGTGAGCTAATTGTGAGAGTGCAATGTTGCAATGTTGCAATGCAAATGTTGCTATTTTCACACAATTCTGCTGTATAAATGTAAAAACTTAAGATGTGTTTAAGGTCAAATGCAACACATTTTGGAGGTTACCTACCTAAAAGTTTTCTTCCCCCAAATCTGAGAGCTGGAGTTTATTGTAGTTTCATAGATCACAGCCATTCAATTTACATTCTTAGTCTATACCTGCAATTTACCAACAGGCATATGTACTCTGGTACCATTTGCAAAAAAATGTGAAATAGATGCTGCACAATTTGCAACTTTCATATGTGTCTGGACACATAAATGTTTTGTTCTTTACAGCTTAACTGCAAGGAAAGGAAAAGCTAACTGAAGATTTTTTTTTGATGATGTGCTTCTTTTAGTAAATTGGAAACAATGACCCTTGAAGGGCCATAAGGATAGTGAATGTCAAGATAATTTATAATTGTTAAGGTATCTTCTTTATCTTCCTCATTGTCATTATACTTTGGCAAATTCTTCTTAAAAAGCTAGAAGTACCTAAACCTCCTCACAAGAAAAAAAGGAAAATAAAAACTTAATGATAAAATAAATGTTAGATCAGTAGAAAATTGTACATATTGCACTGGAGTAACTACACATTTAAGTAAAAACATAGTAGGTACTCTACAAGTGATACATACAGTATATATCAAGTCTGACCTGCTGTGAAAAGCAGAGATAATCATTTTATTGTATGTTTTCTTCATTCAGGAGAGCCAGTTTCTATGCCTGTCGCCTGGATAAGCACCTATATGTCATCGGAGGAAGAAATGAAACAGGATACTTGTCGAGTGTTGAGTGCTATAATCTAGAGACAAATGAATGGTGCTATGTGTCCCCATTACCACAGCCTCTGGCAGCCCATGCAGGAGCTGTCCACAACGGCAAAATATATACATCAGGTGGGAAAAATGCAAAGTGTATCACTTTTTCATCATTTTGACATAGCTCAACATTTTAAAGAGGCATTTTACTACTGAATATGAGAGTCAAATAGGTAATACATGCCCCAAATAGATAAAAATGACTAGATTCCTACCCTTGTTATCCCTCAAAGCAACCTACCTTCCCCATAATACAAGGCAGTTACTCCTAATCAGTTACATGCATGCATTCTACTGTTGGGTGCATGGTAAGATATGGCTTCACAATGGAACATGCATACAACATGGATATAGCTTAGTGGGGTATGATGCGGGCCTATGTGTATAGGTACTGGGGTAATGCTATCGTCTTTGTATAATATAAAAAAAAAATCCTTTCAGACAGACTGCTATACATTATGAAAATATGGGCTTTACCACCATTTAGAAAATAATTGGTTGGATAAGAAATCCTATACAGTTAGTCCCCTACATACGAACTTTCAAGTTAAGAACTTTCAAAGATTTGACAGTGCATTCACATTTCCAATCATGTGAGTTAGTTCAAACCTCTGGTGTACATTCTCATGCGTACATCCTCAACAGTTGATTGTGCTTCTGTTTACTGTATTGTATACAGTACTGTATCTTTAGTTCAACCTTCTTTTTCCATGTTTTATTTGTATAAAATGTGTTATAAACCTATTACAGTAATTTATTAGGCTTTACAAACAAATTGTTGGACTTACAAACAAACTGGACTTTCGAACAGGCTCTCAGGATGAAATGTATCCGTATGTAGGGGACTTACTGTAATCTGTTTTTGGATTGAATTGAATCTAAGGGTTACATTATATTTGATAAATATCTATTTCTTCTGGTATCCCATAGCAACAAAGTGAGAGTGTTAAAGGGAAAAGCGAATGCTTGCATATTTAAATAGGGTTGAATGCCAAATATGTACCAGTTTAGAATTTTGTATATAGATTTATATAAGTTAACCATCAATAAAAGAACTGTAGACTAGCAAGAATGTCAATCCAAATAAACAGCTCTCTGTCCATATTAAAAACTCTTTCACTCTATTACTAAAACATGGCAGTACAAACCAGGCAAGCTCCCTGCAGTTTTCTCCTCATTTGTTAAAGGGCTAGACTTGGTCTGAAACATTACTGTGGGAGAAGGGAACAATGGGCCAGATTCAGAAAGAATTAGATTCCTGCAGAGTATCAGAGATACTCTACGCCGCCGTACTTTACCTGGCTCTAGGAGAAATTCAGAGAGATTTTGGCCCGTAAGGTACGGCGGCGTAGTGTATTTCTCCCGGCGGAATCAAAATACGCGAATAGGGGGCGTGAGTCATTTAAATTAAGCACGTCCCCGCGGCGATCGAACTGCGCATGCTCCGTTCAGAAATTTCCCGCCGTGCATTGCGCGAAATCACGTCGTTACGTCATTTTTTTTTGAGTAGCGTCGTTTATGGACATTCCTATTCCCGGACGACTTACGCAAAAAAAAATAATTGAAAGTCGGCGCGGGAACGACGGCCATACTTAACATGGGCCGCGTAACGTTAGACCAGCTAAAAGCTGGTTTAACTTTACGTAGCAAAAAAATGACGTACGCGATTGCAAACGACGCTCGTAACTTCGTGGATCTCCGTAAAAAGCTCATTTGCATACCCCGACGCTGAAAACGACGCGAACCCCACCCAGCGGCCGCAAAAAGATCGCAGCGTAGATCCGAAGGCGTACGAAGACGTAAGCCTGTCAGATCGAAGCCCAACGCTGCCGTATCATGGTTTGAGGATTCAAACTAGTGATACGGCACGCAAAATTTGAAATTACTCCTGTCTAACACCAGTTAGAAAGGCGTAATCGCTCTGTGAATCTGGGCCAATATTTTTGACTTTTTGCTATAATAAATATCCCATTTAAAAAAAAAAAAATGTGTACCCTGCACAGTGTTTCTAACTGTGGGGGAAGGGGACTGACTGGGGGAGGTGACCGATCTGTATCCCTATGTACAAGTGACACAGAATCGGTCTCCTCTATCCCTGACAGGACGTGGATCTGTGTGTTTACACACACAGATCCACGTCCTTGTCTGTGTATCGGCCGATTCAGGGTACCTGGCGGACATAGCGGCCGCCGCACACGCGCATCGGCGCTCGTGCACCCCTCAGTGGCCAGACGAGCGGAGGACATCCATAGATGCCCTCCCGGCAATTGAGAGTCACCTTGTGGCCGTCTTTTGTCAATTGCCTGGGCGTAAAGTGGTTATGGATCCTCTGAGCTTCCAAAGGAGGCTTCATCCTGGCACCAAGCACTGAACTGAATAAAGGTGTATATTTCTTTAATAAACAGCTCTTGGTAAAAGCAATTATCACACTCCTCCAAAGCTGAATATCTCCCCCTTTCAATTTTTACTTTCCCAAACTTTATTGAGGCAGATTTCTTCTTAACACAGACTGTAGTATTTCATCTACCATTTGTCCAATTTGCAAAAAGGTGTAAGGTATGCCATATTGACGTAAAATTACATAATATGAGGGGTTGTTTTGAAAAGACAGTATGCCTATTCTTTTTTTTTTATTCTGTAACGTTCCTAAAAATATCTACCAGACACAGAATTGAAGGTAAATAGTAGCGCTAGAAATGCAATAACATAAACAATATATATTACACACCCAGTGAATAATAGTGCAAAGGGTGCAAAAAATACAAAAAGTCCATAAGATATAACATCCAATTCTGGGTAATAAATCTGTTGATAGGTATTCAGTTGCTTGAATGATCTGACACCACACCACACCATGTGATCGAAACAGTGTCTCCACTCCCCAGTTAGATGTAAAGGGTCTTGTGGTCTTTGGATGCCAGGAACATTGGATGTGATATCCATGACCCTGTTGGTGAGTTGACATCTAACTGGGGAGTGGAGACATTGGCCCAGATTCAGAGAGAATTGGATTCTCGTAGCGTATCAGAAATACACTACGCCGCCGTTTTTTACCTGGCTCTACGTGGAATCCAGGTAGATTTTGTCCAGTAAACGACGGCGGCGTAGTGTATTTCTCCCGTCGCAATCCATCTAGACGAGTAGGGGGCGTGAAGGATTTAAAATAGGCGCGTTCCCGTGGCGATCGAACTGCGCATGCTCCGTTCGCAAATTTCCCGCCGTGCATTGCGCGAAATCACGTCGTTACGTCATTCGTTGTTTGAGTAGCGTCGTTTACGGACATTTCTATTCCCTCGACGCGGGAACGACGGCCATACTTAACATGGGCTACGCACCGTTAGACCAGCAAAAAAAACCAGACGTAAGCGATTGCGAAGACCGCTCGTATCTTCGTGGATCGCCGTAAAAACACATTTGCATATCCCAACGCATGAAAACGACGCGAACTCCTCCCAGCGGCCGCAAAAATATCGCAGCGTAGATCCGAAGGCTTACGAAGACGTAAGCCTCTCGGATCGAAGCCCGAAGCCGCCGTATCATGGTTTGAGGATTTAAACTAGTGATACGGCGCGCAAAATTTGAAATTACTCCTGTCTAACACCAGTTAGACAGGCGTAATTGCTTTATGAATCTGGGCCATGGTTTTGATCAAGTGGTATGGTGTCAGATCATTCAAGCAACTGAATACCTATCAATTGATTTTTTACCCAGAATTGGATGTTATATCTTATGGACTTTTTTCTTTTTTTTGCATCATTTGCACTATTTTTCACTGGATGTGTAATATATATTTTTTATGTTATTGCATTTCTAGCGCTACGATTTTCCTTTGATTTTGTGTCTGGTAGATATTTTTATTTACATTTGTCTCTTTAAAGTGGTTTCTCTTTTTATGTTAGGTGGTTCTTTGGCACAGTTATAAGATGTTTTGGCACATTGTGAGATCTGATTTTTTATTACTCTGTAATGTTCCTGTCAACCCAAAAGTTATAGATGAAGCCCACTTGACATCTAGTCAGAGTCAGACATTTCTTTGTGTCTTGGACACTTCAGCAACAAAATTTGCAACAGGGCGAGTAGAAACCCCTTCCTAATGACACAACAGATGTGCAGACTTGGAAACTCATATGGCAATAGTCTACTTGTGAAATATAAGAAAATCAAACCTTAAAAAAGGGGACATACCCAGGAAGCTTGTTCTGAAAAAATAAATGTTAGTTCAAAATAAAATAAATGTAAAAAAGTATCACGTACAATACTCAATTGTTTCTGTGGGAAATATAAGAAACAGTTGGCTGGTTAATTTTTCCAGTATCCACCAAAACTGCCTGTTTTGGGTGGAGTGACCCTTTAACCTCCCTGGCGGTATGATTATGTCAGATTTTAGGCGCTGAAAGCGGTACAAATATTTTGCGTGGAAATTTGGCGTTTTATATTGTAGGCCTGTAATTCTTAGGAATAACTCACTTAAATCTGTCCAAACAAGAGTCTAGTAGACATCCCGGGTATGATAAAGTTTGAAACACAAAATCATAAATTAAAATATAATAAACAACTATGAATAATTATAACAAATAATAATATAATAATAATAAAAAGTTTTAATCAATAATGTAATCAAATCAAAAACACAGAAATTTGCTCAGTTGCAGAATTGTCATTACTTTCAGTGTCTTAAGATGCATTTCCCCACAAATCACTATCGCTCAACTCTGCAAGTAATTCTAATTTACTATCGCTGTTTTCTAGCTGGTCTAAAACCACTTTTGACATAAAGGGACAATTTTTGGTTGCTATGGACAATCTCCAGTTTCCAGGCAGAAAAAGACCACTAGGGACAAAGGGGGTGTGTAATTATTTTATACAATACTGTAATCTGTAAGATTACAGTATACTGTATGTATTGTGTGTTTTTACTCTTTTGAATTTGGCGCCCATCTCCGCCCCTGTGTGTCGCAACGTCGCAGGGAACAGAGCTCAGGCCACTGTGTGAATCGAGCGAGGAGACAGCTTACTCACACAGCGGGGAGACATTGCAGGATCCAGGGAACAAGGTAAGTAATTATGCCTGGATCCTGCAATGCGATCCCGAGTCTGGCTCGGGGATACCGCTAATGTTACTGAAATTTCCGCCCCTGTGTGTCGCAACGTTGCAGGGAACAGAGCTCAGGCCACTGTGTGAATGGAGCGAGGAGACAGCTCACTCACACAGCGGGGAGACATTGCAGGATCCAGGGAACAAGGTAAGTAATTATGCCTGGATCCTGCAATGCGATCCCGAGTCTGGCTCGGGGATACCGCTAATGTTACTGAAATTTCCGCCCCTGTGTGTCGCAACGTCGCAGGGAACAGAGCTCAGGCCACTGTGTGAATGGAGCGAGGAGACAGCTCACTCACACAGCGGGGAGACATTGCAGGATCCAGGGAACAAGGTAAGTAATTATGCCTGGATCCTGCAATGCGATCCCGAGTCAGGCTCGGGGATACCGCTAATGTTACTGAAATTTCACCCAGAGCCAGACTCGGGAATACCGCTAGGCAGGTTAAATATTGGAATGAACACAGGTCCTGTTAGAAATGCATTACCACCATTTGTACTATATTATTGTTAGCTTATTGTTAAGTTTTATGTTGATACTGGTTACACAATCATATGGTTTTGGGGGTTTTTAAATTGTAAAAATGGGAATGCCCTCACTGTCCACATCTCATAAACAATGCATCAAAAGGAACATGTGTTCAGATTGGGTTTACAGATTATTTAGGCTTGAAGAAATTAGACAACCCAAATTGGCTATGCCACAATATCAGCTTATGATAGAGACCTCATAACCAAATAGTTTGTGATGTGCCTTTTCTATATGATGACATAATTTAATGCTTACATAAAGAGTAAAGGAGATTAGGAAAGTTTTAATGCTTTTATCTGTATATTTCTCTTTTTTTTTTTTTTTTATGGCTTTAAAAATGCCACAAAATTGATCTTATAAGCTTATTGTCTAATATCTGAAATTTTCAGTCTAGATCAGAAAAAGCAATCATTAATCAAACATTCAAATTGCAGGTGGTGTTCATAATGGCGAGTATGTGCAATGGTTGTATTGTTATGATCCAGTAATGGATGTATGGGCTCGGAAGCAAGATATGAACACTAAGAGAGCAATCCATGCCTTAGCTGTAATGAATGATCGTCTATATGCAATTGGCGGAAACCATTTAAAAGGTCAGTTTAACAACATCATACCTGTTATTCTATGGTTCAATAGGCAGTGCATATTATCTTTGCAGTATATTGTCATGGAAGTATATATGTATTTTTTAAACCAGATCTACTAATATCCCACGTATTTTGTAACTATGAAGAAATTTATGATTTGCTGTCCTAAAGTTCTACCATCCTATTGGATAAATATGTTGTGTAGCTATCATCAACAGGCTCATACATTTCAAACACTAGTTTGTTCATGTAAAAAATTTCAATAATATTTACAAATGTAGCGCTCACCCCCAAAGGAGCTGCTGAAAAGATCCTCAGATCCTCGTAAATTGTACAGAGGAGTCCAATCCAACAAACACAGTCCCACGCACACCCACAATTAAGACAATTTATTTTCAGCATTTATTGCTGAAGAACTTTAACAGGAGATGGGTTTAGGATCATATGATACTCCAAAGCGATCAGTAGCAATAATAGGAGGACAAACTTTTCACTAGTCTTTAAATACAGCTTTCTGGAGGTAGCAGGGAATGGCCAGTAAATCTGGAATGATAAATATTCAGCTGATCCTTTGAATTTCTCAGCTAGTTTGCTCTGGAAGCTTCTTTCAGAGGCAGATGGAAGTAATCAAACTCTCAGCTCAGGAAACCCTGAACAGACTTACACAATCGATTACTACTCTATTCACTACAATGGAGCCAAAAAATAAATTTACCTAGAAACCTTTTGTATCAAGAATTACACTGTTTGAGATATTTACCTTGTATCTTGTATGAGGTAGTTAAAGGGATTATAAAGTCTCATGGTTTTTTACCTTAATGCTTTGTATGCATTAATGTGAAAAACCTTATTTTCTGCAGCTGCCCCCAGAGCCCCCCTTTTTCCTACCTGAGCCCATCCGTTCCAGCAATGTGCATGAGCCCAGCAGCTCCAGCCACGGTCTCTGTCCTTATTAAACAGATTGATAACATCAGGAGCCATTGGCTCACACTGCTGTCAATCAAATCCAGTAATATGGAAGCAGGGGGTGGTGCCGAGGCCCACTGTCTGTGTCAATGGGTGCAGCAGCAGGACTCTGGAACGTGCCCGCACAAGTGCCCACATGGAAAGTGTCTCTCCGTGGGGGCAGCCAATGGGCTGCTCTGTGCAAAACCCTTGCACAGATCAGTTAAGTACAACATGTTTTTTTATTATTATTATTTGTTTTTTTTAACCTTTACAATCACTTTAAAGGGAATAGTTATTTAATTGCTAGAGTGTACATGCTGTTTAGTAGTTTCACTAAAGGATAATACATAACCAAACTGGCAACCAAATTGAAACATTGTATAACCTGTCCATTTATTATATTCAAAAAATGTGGGGAAGCTGGATGAGATGTCTGATCACACAATGGCTGCATCAGTGCATGTAATGGTTGTTATGTCATTTTGACATTCTAGTTTTAATGAGAAAAAAATCACGCCCATATCAGCTGTTTACATGGAATTTAGGAACTGAAAATGACTTACTTCTGTTCTGTAGATACAGATGTAGGTCTTGTCAGTATTTGTTTTCTAAATTGCTAAGTAAGAGGGTCTTTCTTTCACATCGGCAGTCCCAATATTGTTATAATAAAACCTGCTTACCCAGCTTTCATTTATGAGTGCATATGCTATGACACTAACAATCAAATAGCAGGGAATGCCTATCATTTTACCTTGCTCCATATGTACTTCTGGGCATATTAGCAGATAAATGGGGTAAAAGAGTACAAACATTTGAATAGGTGGCATTTTAGCAAATCAGCGGCTTTAATAGAGCACCTACAGATTAAAATCAAAATTTTAACAGTATTCAAAAACAAAATGGTTTAACCAGTTTATGTTTCATTTAACAAAATACATTATCCAATAAGTCCAATATAAGTCCAATATTTGGAAGAAAAATTAACAAAAAGAAAGGTCAATCCAGTTAATATGAATTTATATGCAACATGTGAGTAAAATGATTGGCATGAAAGCCAGTCTAAAAAGCTCTGAGGCTAACTATGCCTAAGGAAGCAAGAACAAGAAAGAGAGCTACTTCATAACACCTCTAGTCATTGGTAGTAATTATGCAATGAACAGTTATAACATTCTGAAATTAAATCTCCATTAAGAGAGTTATGTAGATTGATGGCGTGATGGGGCCTAGCGTCTGTCATTGCCCATCTGTTTCTAATGCTCCTCACATAAACTAGACATTCAACATGGCTGCTGAAATCTCTTATCTGTCAGATTTGGTCATAGAAGTGTATGGTCACAGGCCAGTTGCTGCAGGTACACCCTTATACACAGACCAAGGTTTTTATTGACCAACTCACCCTGTTTCATCTAGCGTCAAGGTATTCAAAGAATTAGGAGTTGCTCAGTTTGTTTGAGCAAGATGAAATTCTGAAAAACAGTATCTACTTTGAAAAAAAAATCTATAATAGTAGTTTATTTTTAACTGGAGAATGATTTTATTAACGGGAAAGAAGATAAGAGTTGTGCACCATTTTTATTTAATCACCAGGATTTAAGAGATCATTCACGGAACGTTTTGAAAAATAAAGTGGTGATTTTGCTTATGGTAGCAATATGTGAACATTTTTAGAGAACCTGTCCAGAAATGGAAACATACAGTATATATGCTAACACTGGTGCACTTAGAATCTGGTATAGCTTTGCATGGTAGGAAATCAGCTTTTAACTTCGGCTTGTTCAATTAAAGCTTTGGCAATAGAACCTGGAAGCTGATTGGTTTCTATGCAGAGCTGCACCAGATTTTGTATTCTCCAGCTTTAGTAAATAGCCCCCATGGCGTCTCACCAGCTGCTTTATACAAATCTAGGCTTTTTCATTTGCATGGAATGAACTCCATAACATTTAGGTCCCTATAACTCCCCTTCCCATTGCAAAATACATTTGTTACAAAGCACAGTAACTTACATGGTCATATCTGTACAAAAACTAAAATTTAAAATAATCAATTAATCAAACTTTGTTTTTAATGTTTCGAGACTGTATTTTCCTTGCTATTGCTCTCTAAAAAATGATTAGCAGTGTGGTTTAGATATTATTTAAAATGTTTATTATCATCCCCATAGAAAGATATCAATTCATGTCTGTTAATGTTTAGGATTCTCCCACCTGGACGTTATGCTTGTGGAGTGTTATGACCCAAAGGGAGACCAGTGGAACATTCTACAGACACCTATTCTTGAAGGACGCAGTGGCCCAGGGTGTGCAGTACTGGACGATCGAGTTTACCTTGTTGGAGGCTACAGTTGGAGTATGGTGAGTGTTATATTAAAAATAGCAATATATTCTGGTTTGGTATGTGACTAGACTTAGATATAGGCTAACCTGATCATGTGCTTTAGAAATCACAGCCAGAAATAAATCAAGTTACTCTAAGCATTAATGTGAGCAAACAGAAAGATTCACACTTTTTGTAGCCAAGTGCATAAGTTGTACATATAGATGGATCATTTTAATTTTCAACATTATAGTCTTAGGTCTCGTAAACACGACCGAGGAACTCGTCGGAAAAGACACATCGTTTTCCTCGACGAGTTCCTTGTTAGGCTTGTCGAGAAACTTGACAAGCTGTCTTTGCATACACACTGTCAAGACCAAATTTCTTCGTCCTCAAACTCGGTGACTTCAACACATACAACGGCAGGGGAAGTTCCATTCCACTGGCACAACCCTTGGGGCTGCTTTTGCTAATCTCATGTTACTGCATGTTAGTAAAAGTTTGGTAAGAGACATTTGCACTTTTCAGTCTGTTACAGCATGACAAATGTGCTATCTCCATTACAAATACTACTTTTACCGAAGGTGCGCAGGTTTCTAAGCATACACACCAACGTGTTTCTCGTTGGAAAACCAGCATGAAGAGGAACGCGACGACTCCCGTCAAGGAAAAAGAGAACTTGCTCTCTTTTTTCCTGGTCAAGTTCCTCAACAGTTTACTCGATGAAAAGCATGCACACAACCGTTTTACTCGGCAAAAAAGCTCTCCCACCAAGTTTCTTGATGGATTCTGTCGAGGATACCGGTCGTGTGCACGCGGCCTAAGAGCTGCATGCTGGAACTGAATGGATCCCTAATTTGATAAAACCTTTCCAAACTACCAACCATATTGTAGACAAGACTTATTAATCGTAACAGTATGGTAAAGTTACTGACTAGTAGTGATGAGCAGAATACGCCATATTCGATTTTGCGATATTTCACTAATATATAGAAGAATATTCGCGAAATATTCGTTAATATCGAATATTCGTGATATTTCATCAAAAAAATGTTTTGCAAAATTTCGCTAATGCGAAATTTCGCTAATGCTAATGCGAAATTGATCGTGAAATTCTCGTCAACACGCGAAAACGGAGATCATTTCCTGAATTACTAAACTAATATGCACTAAACACTAACTCTACTTACACAAACTTATATGACTAAACTAAAGCTAATTTATTTATTTTTTTTATACACAAGACACAGAAGGGCAGAGAAAGTATTTGCAAATATTCGTAATACGAATATTCGCATTGCGAATATTCGGCAACATAAAAGGGTCGCCTCAGCTACTCGGCCCAGGGTTTCTAATCACACCAGCAATGCTTTTAGACGTCAATGGAGATCACTAGGATGTGATCTGTTTTAAAAAATAAATTTGAAAAAATACGAATATTCGCAATAGCGAATATTCCCCGCGATATTCGATTTACTCGCGAATACTCGAATATGCAATATTCGTAACGAATATTCGCAATGCGAATATTCGTGAGCAACACTACTGACTAGTATTATTATCCTTGTTTGATGGTATAATGAAGATGAACATGCTTTAATGGTATGTTTTTTTGTGCTTCCAGGGTGCTTACAAATCATCCACTATTTGCTACAGTGCTGATAAAGCCAGCTGGACAGAACTGGAGGGAGATGTTGCGGAGCCCCTTGCCGGCCCGGCTTGTGCTACTGTCATATTACCAACCTGTGTCCCCTACAACAAATAAAGACTTTACAATGGACACTGTAACATTACAGAGACTAATGGACTAATGGACTACTTTTATTTGGAATTTTTCTTCCTTGAAAAGGTTGTAAAAGAAGAAGGAAGCGGCTTGACAAAGTTTGCGAGATTTATCAGTCCAGGAACTTTCATCAAGTCGGTGGAGTTACTCAAAGAAGCAGTTATTTAAAAACAGGGGATTTTCCAACTGACAAACATTTAAAAATCTCACAAAGTCACCTTACACAGATGTGTAAAAATTATTGCAAAGGATAACTGGAGGTATGACCTATAGTAAAGAATCTTTCTATAGATTTCCCTTCCTACAGCACATTGAAAGCTGAAAACTTATTGTGGCTGTCATTTTTTATTTTTATTTTTGATTATTTTTCAAGATATAAAAAGCATGTTTTGCCCCTTCTTGAAATATAGTCTAATGAGTCTCAGTATAGGCTCTGTGAACTTATAAGCTATAGAGAATTTTCAAAATGTATCTTCCACAGCAAAATCATTATTATAGTTCTTTAGTTCTTTGTTTTTGTATGTCAGAACAGAAGACAAATACAGAGCTTTATGCCTAAAGCTAATCAAATGTTAAACTGCCCATGTTGCCAAAGGCAAACAGACAGAGAGATTTTTGGTAATATAAGGTGTTCCTTCATTTTACTTTTTTATTCTGAAGCAAAACCTGACAGCTGGAAGATGATTGGTTGCCCTGGGCTCTACCACCTAATTTTTGTACTTTTTATATAAAGCCCATTGTCCATAAATATTAGGTGAGTTGGTATTAGGAATTAGCACATAGGCCAGTACTGATTTCTATATCAGTTTTTCCCCATGTGGCTATCAAAATGTCTCAATCTCTTATAATTTATAGCTACAAAACAAAATGTGTTAGCTGCATAAATGACCACCCAACATTTTATTAAGTGGATTTTCACCAAACTCTGGTAAAGAAACGTCTTGGTCCATTTGTTTTAAATGGCAGTGATTGATTCTCCATCAGGGAATGTTTGATGAAAGCTACATTTTGTGCTTTATAAATATACCTCCTAAAGTGGGACTTTGTAGCATAACATATAGACAGCTGGGTGTTGTTATATTCCTTTATTTGTCTCCAACATTAGCTGTTGTTTCCTGTTCCTAGGGTGCGCAAGCTTAGATAACAGTATACAAATTTTCTAAAGAAGCACATGAGTAAAAATACCAAAACGGTTAATAGGTGCAAAGTGCTACTTTTACCATGTAACTTCATACCTATGGATATGGAAACACCTATTATACTGGTTAAAGTAAAACAGAATTAATATATACAGTATGTTTAGTTAAAGGGTTAGTCCATCCAAAGTTGATATTTAAAGTTTTTGCTGATGACAGGTTGAAGCTACTGTCATAGTTATTTCCATTCTATGTTGGAGTTTCCACAATATTACATTACATAAGCAGAGGTAGTGAAACTATGGGCCTGTGTTAACAGGTTTTGGCCTTGTGTTGATGGAATTAGATTGAAGTCAGTTTAAGATGCTGCTGAGATCATTTAGAATTCATTGACAGGAGCATCTGACCCATGGGCGTCCGCTCCATAGGGCAAGGGAGGGCGTTCGCCCCCCCCTAGAATCAGTAGTAAGACACTGTGACACACATTTAGATTTAGCTGCGGCCGCCTCTCGAACCTGCGCTGCCGATTGTCACTGTCTCTCTCTCATGTCCGTGGCATATCAAGTCAGTCTGTGACTGTGTTTGTTTACCTTTCGCTCCGCTCCCCGCCCCTTGTTTTCCGGCCAGCTAATGATCGCTCACTCCCCCTAACTTTGCAGTCCAGCCTGGTGCTCGTCCTGGTGGCGTGACGTCACTCACGCCGGGAGGGGATCACGTCGGTGATACTGATGGCTGGAAGGAACGTAGAGAGCTGTACCCAGAGGAGCCCGCGGGCTGTTGAGGCAAGTCTAACACACAGACACAGACAGTCTGTAAAGGTTTTTGTTGCCAATCCTCTTAAAGCGCTAATTGTTTGCTAATTTTCAGAAGGGACATCAGTAAAAGCAGGCTGGCTTTGCAGACAGTGCAGTAATGCAACACACATTGGCACACTTTATACATGTTTGCACTGACTTCCCTTCTGAAAATACTAGTTTCTTGGCTGCAAAGCCAGCAGAGACAGCCAAACAACTAGCACTTTAAGCAACAAAAACCTTCACATTTTGCTTTGTGTATATATATACCTTTAAAACGCCAGGAGGGTGCACTGGTTAGTGGTCATAGTAACTCATGTATTAATGTCAGTGCAGGACATTTACCCCCCCCCCCCCTACCGCCATGCTGCATATTAAGATTATTAATTGTGATGACAGTCTATGATTTTTTTTAACATGCAGCATGGTGGGGGTGGGGGGGGGGGGTAAATGTCCTGCACTGGTTATGGTAACTCATGCATTAATGTCCTGCACAGTGTGGGGTGCCGTGTAATGTAAAGGGGTCCAGTGATGCAGGGTGCTGTGTAATGTAAAGGGGTCCAGAGGTGCAGGGTGCTGTGTAATGTAAGGGGTCCAGTGGTGCAGGG
Organism: Rana kukunoris; assembly: GCA_029574335.1. NCBI lineage: Eukaryota > Metazoa > Chordata > Amphibia > Anura > Ranidae > Rana > Rana kukunoris. Next base: position 355,541,432 of record CM056053.1, on the reverse strand, counting down.
TGCTGTGTAATGTAAAGAAGTCCAGAGGTGCAGGGTTCTGTGTAATGTAAAGGGGTGCAGTGATGCAGTTCTGGAGAGGCGGTACACAGTAGTGATAAAGAGATATTGAAAGATGCAGGGGGCATAGTGGGGTGTTTTTACATTTTAACGTGGGGGGGGGGGCGCTTTTAACCCCCGCTAGCGGTCGAAGAAAAGGTTAAATGTGACTGTGTATCGCCACTGCCAAAGTGCCCCGCCCTGAAAAAAATTCAGCGGACGCCCATGATCTGACCCACAGTTGATATCTATCTGAGTTGCATTTGACCTTCTCCAAGCAGTTTTAGCATTCCTATAGACTTGTTTGGGAATGCAAAACCTGTCTGAAGCAAGCAAAAGCTTGTTGATACAGAGCCTGAATTATGCAATGGGAAAGAATATAATACAACTTACTACTGCAAAATAAAACAGTACAACTGGTTTCTAAAACAACGCTCTATACTGTATTTAGGTGAAGATTTACAATGCAGTTTTTTTCTGACTGTTTTAAATGATTGGTATGCAGTTGTGACTCTCGCAAAGGTGGATCTGTAAGTATGTCCTAAGCTGAACATCTTCATTCAATGTTACAATTAGCTGCAGGGTGCTGCATTAAATTGGCCTGTCTGCAGCAATTTGAGCTTGGTCTTCCATGGTTTCTCTCCACTAGTGGTAGAGTGGTTCAGCTGTGGACAGAACATTGCTTAGAATAAAACATTGTCTTTGGTGTTCTACTGGATCCTATAGAAATCTGAATGGGGCTTAAAGGGGTTGAAAAGGTTTGTTTTTTTATTTTCTAAATAGGTTCCTTTAAGCTAGTGCATTGTTGGTTCACTTACATTTTCCTTCAATTTTCCTTCTAAATGTTTTTTTTCTTTGCCTGAATTTCTCACTTCCTGTTTCTCCTCAGTAAACTTGCCCCCATCATCCGAGCTGTTCTGACTGGAGGTTAGTCAGCCAGAACAGCTTACTGAGGAGAAACAGGAAGTGAGAAATTCAGACAAAGAAAACAAAGGGAAAAAAACATTTAGGGAAATCGAAGGAAAATGTTCTTTAAGATTAAAGATATTTAAATACATCCTTCTATCTTGACATCTATTGCATGTCATGGATGCATAATAAAAACATACACAAGAGGGAACCTCTATCTAAGTGTAGACAGTTTATTAAAACTAGGGGTAAAATATATATATATATATATATATATATATATATATATATATTTCTTTTAACCCTAGTTTTAATAACTTGTCTATACTTAGATGAAAGTGCCCTCTTATGTTTGTTTTTAATATGTGTGCTTTAAGAAAACTCAAGACCGCGGATTGTCATTGTACTAGTGAAATCACTGTGACATTAACGGGTCTGTCAGTGCAGTAGCTTGTTTTTTGGTATGTCACAGACACGTGTTTCCTCTGTCTTATTAGAAACGTGTAGTTCTTTGAGTAAGTACCACTATGTATTGCTTCAATGACTATCAAGCATGCATGCAATCAATGACAAGGTAATCTGTGCACCACTACAGATGGGAAAGAGAGGAAGATGTGGTCACGTGGTTTCAGGACCAAAGAAATATAAACATTAACATTATTGTAAAGGGAAAAAAAACATGTTTAATAGTCCTGGTCCTCCTCTTTTGGTGTCCTAGTCAGTGCTCATGGCTCCTCCCCGTACAAGTGCTGCCATAGCAAGACTCCTGTTGGCTCGATATCTGAACTGGGCTCTGTGTGTCAATGGCTGTGATCGACAGCAGCAGGAGCCAATAGCTGGTTTAAGATCAGTATGTGGGGGGCTGGGGGAAGAGCTGAACACAGAAGGTAAAAAACATTTTAATTCAGACAGGCTATAACACTTGTAGCCTGTGAATGAGCACCTTATTTATGTGACTTCAGCTGCCAGGTGCTAATTGGGGCTCCCAATTAGACAATCATGTGAGTGTGGGTGAGCAGCCCTGAATGTAGTCCATGTTTGAGGCCGATCGCCTGGCTGTCAAATTGGGAGTAATGTCTGTGTCTGTGCTGTCGCTGTGTCCCAATACTCACGAATAGTCTGCCTGCACACAGCACCTGGCAGCTAAAGCCAAATAAACAACGCGTTCCTTCACAGACTATGGATGTCAGTGCCCATCTGAATGACGCAATACAAAAAGCCTGTTTGCTGTATATTCAAAACTACAATGCAATGCTCTCAACTGAAAATAAACACATTTAAAAATCTTAATAAGAGCACAAAGGGAAATCTAAGAGGGATGAATAAATACAAACAGCAGAAGACTAGCTATAGGAGAGAGCCATACAATGTATAGTGTGCAAATGTATAGTGTACATGCCATCTTTAATGCAGGGCAAAGGGGGAAGCTGCCCCGGGCCCAGTCATTGTTGTTGAAGCCAAAGCAGCTATCCCTTGAGCCCCTGGCTGCCTGAAAAAAGTTGATAAGTGGATTTGGGAGGGCCCAAGAAAATGTTTGCCCAGGGTCCAATCAATATTGAAGATGGCCCTGTGTACATGTAGAACAAATTACTGGGAACTTACTCACTAATGGAATCACAAATTGAATGTTCAATTACCATATAAATACAATTTCCTGTAAATTAACGCTCTAAAGAAGACAAACATTTCTATAGTATGCAATCATCAAAATAATAAAATAAAAAGGTGAAAGGCCCCATACTTATAAAATCTTACAAAAGAAATGAAAGAAGCAGATTTGAAGAAATACTGTCATTTATAGCAGGGATTTCCAAACTACGGCCCTCCAGCTGCTGTGGAACTATACTTCCCATGAGGCATTGTAAAACTTTGACTTACGTAGACATGACTAGGCATGATGGGAATTGTAGTTCCTGAACACCTGGAGGGCCATAGTTTGGAGACTCCTGATTTATAGCATCATGCTTTATATGAATTTCAATGAAAACATGGGGAACATGGATGGTTCTGGCTATACCAAAATAAATGTTTTCTTTACTCTAGAGGCATTCGACGTAAAGAGCAAGTATATGTGTTTTTGGTTAGCACACATTCTCAGCTATTGTTGAAGCATTTACCTATAGCAAATGTTGATTTGGCTTTGACATATTTACAAGCTTAATCTTCCATTCTTTTGTCATTGCCTCTACATTAGTTGCTATAAGTTATTAGCCCCCTAGGAAGCATGTTGTTTTCAGTGAGTCATCCGGCTCCATAACTTGCTTTGTGAGAAGGAGCAGTAAAGGACGACCATTGTGAAGTACTGCAATAGGGGAAGCACAGCATAAAATTATACCTAACCAAAAGGTCTAAAATCATCTTTTTTACATTCATATCTAATAACATTGGACAGACCACACATTCTGATTAATGTGAATGTAGATCTTTCGTAAACAAATTTTCAGGAAAATACCTGCAATAACCCACTTCTTTTAATCTCTGCACCAATAAAAATGATAAACCTGCATAGTTGTATGTTACCACCACAGTCTTTTCTACCACTGTGCTGGATTTTGCACACAGAAGGCAGGATAAAGCCATTGAGGATGATGGCAGTCAGCCCTGAACATGTCTCAAGGTGAAAATGGAGCATTCCCTGTATGCACCAGGCTGCATGTAGCATAGAAGGCCTCAATATAATGAACATATTTAGAAAGATCTGATGTAACCAATGTTAGATTATTTATTGATGCAATGGCTAAGCAAGTGGCAAAAAGGTGTTGCTGGGTTTCTTTTTCCAAAGGTACACTTTTCATTTATCTTTTAAAAAAAAACTCACATGGTTATTGATGTTCAGCAAATCAGTCCTTACTGTTTTATTTTTCTTAATTCTTTGTTCACTTTCTTACTTATCAAATTCCCTTTGACTTTCCTCTAAGACAATCATCTACCAGCATCTGTTCCTGATGTACTGTATTTTATTATGTGCATAAAAGTGCAAAGGGTCCTTCTTTTTACAATTACAGAATATAATCAGTTTTACCTACAGGGCTCTACATGCACACAAATTTTACAGGTTGAAGGAAAAATATAATTTAATAGGCAGACAACCATGAAGTATTAATAGGTTCACCATCAGGATGTAATCTGAATGTCAGCAGTGCATTCTAGTGAATCAACCTCTATGTTCATCTTACTCCTTTGTGTGCTGAGACGATCTGATCATGAATTATTTTAAAGACATGGGTTCACTACAAGATGAAACAGTCACCTATGTATAAAAATGTGTTTAAATGGACATCAAACATGTTCTGTTAGTATGTATCCAAGTTCATTTTGAAAAGTGACAAAATATTTATTCTTGATATAGGCATGAATACTTTGCCTTGCTTCACTAAACCAAACACTTTCTGGTTCCATCATGACTACGAGGGGACTATTTTTATCCAAATTTTTCCCCAGTGACAGAGTCACTTTAACACATACTACTAATAATTGTAAAATGGCCTTTCTTACAAAGAAGTTTCTAACTGTATTGTACTTTCCACATATACATACACTGTATGTATATGGCATGTAATTATGAGAAAAATTAATACAACTGTGGTGAAAAAATATTATATTTAGGAAGAAAATTACGCAGAATTTTTAGTCAATCTTATTATTTCCTATATAATGTGGAGATTTTGTATCAAGCTCTCAAAGGATCTAATTGTGTTGTTTACAAGAAGTGACAATGCATATCTAAAATTTGTGTACAAATCTAAAAATCTCTCCCCACCATTTAAAATAAAAAAATAAAGAATGGTTAGATTGTTAATTCATTTTATAAATTAGTTCAAAATATATTTTTTTTTAATTGGAAAAAGTGACAGAAGTGACTTAAACTAGGGCTTACAATTGCTAGTAGGTTTACTTCACTTAAAAAAAATACACTTATTAAAAAAGTCAGAGAATTCCAAAGGGCGTTTCCAATAAAACAGGAAATATCCTAGAGGCATCCTGCCAAGAGTTGAACATTTGGCAGTACGGTGCAGCCTTTCTGCGGAACTCCAGGCAAACAGCTAAAATATGCAGTTGAAATGTTTCCTGCCATAGAATTTGTAATCTTGCTCAGCCTCCTTTGTGGTTTGCACAACTCTTTACTTCTTCCCAAATCACCTCCATGCTAAATGATGTGATGATGCTAATTAATTGTGCAGTGAGCAGTGTGTAGGTTATGGGGTTATATATCAAGTTGCTTTTTGCCAAGTTCATCAAATGGCAAGTGGTGTGGCATGGCAATGGTATGTAAATTACAATATTGGCTGTAGAGAAATGCAAATTATTTGGCATGTAAAATAGTACCCATATATATATAAATATTTAAACTGGGTATAGTTTTTCCTGGAATTCCGGGTCAAAATAGGGAGATTTTCTGTACAAACTATTTTTTTATGTGGTTCATGTGGACCTAAATTCAAAAATGAATTTTGCATTGACTTTGAATTTAAGACTGTTCCTCTTCCCCATCCCCCAGACACTTACCTGTCTCCTGTAAAGGGCCGACCAGCCACTACCTTGCATACAATTCACCTTCTCAGCTTCAGCCATGAACAGATTCTGCATGAGGAAGTTCCACCTGTTGCGTGGAGGGAATCTTGAACCCTTCAGGCAGTGGCTCCAGCTCCACTGTGGTGTGCATATGTATCTAGCTGTTTTACCAGGAGCAGAACATATCCTATTCAGTTATTTTGCATCGTGCTCCTTAAAGCAACCCACAGATTAGCATGCACAACCCCCTTAAAAAGACTTCTACACAAACCTTAATATTCATGGTTTATGCAGTGTGGTCAGCAGTATATATATTACTATATATATATATATATATCTATATATATAGATGTATATATAGATAGATATATCTATATATCTATCTATATATATATACTGCTGAGCATGTATGGCTGAATTTATAGAAAGACCACTGGATTATTTAGACTGCATGTGGAAAGTCCACGTCATGTGAACAGCTGCAAAAGTATGCTTCCCTATCGTAATTTTTTTTTTTAGTTCCTATTTTACTTGTAACGTGGACAAACAGCACATTTACAGCACCTTCTACAGTGATTATGTCATATGAGTTCTCGCTTCAATATTTTTTAACCCAATGAACGGCATTTCAAAACTGATTTGCTTATGTTAAATTAATATTTAAGGCATTCATTTTCATTTATATAGAGAGAACCCTCACTGTTTATGCAGCCCTTATAGAATGTATCTTCCATTGTAAAGAATAACTTGTAATATGTCATTGCACTGTTTTATAATTAAGTGTAAAAAGTACATTAAATGAAAAAGTGAACTGTAATTTACTGATGTTATAAGCTGTTCTGAGGCATACTTTAGCATTTGAAGGTAATTACTCTTGTCCACCTTGTTGCACAGCAGAACCGGCCCCTTAAATAAATGAAAACATTAGGTTATTTGGTGAGATTTAAATACCCCTATTATGATTAATGTAAAGTGCTATGTATGTTGTTTTTGTATAAGTGGTAAGAGGGAAAATTACATTTTGTATCCCAAGGACTCCAATTTCCTTGTAAAATAAGACATTGGGTGAGATAGATTATTTTTTTTTTCCGTTGGAAGAAAACGGTAAAAGCAATTTACTCCGGCACAAAGTGAGGCATCCCTGCTTAGTATTAAAATTGTTGGAAGACTTGTTTCGGAACAATTTACGGCAGCTGTCACCTGACTTGTCTAATGAAATGTGCAATCTTCTGAATTCTAACTTTAAAAGGCTATTTGTTGTCCTTTGAAAGGTTCCTTTTTAACCATGGTAATTTAAAGCTTTCTATCTTTCAAGAAGGCATGACCAAGAAAAGCAGTGTTATTGAACAAATCATAAAAAGGATGTAAATTTTGTACAGTATCAGAATGTATAAATTGAGCTTGCTTGTAGGAAGAAAACTTTAAATAAAACTTTATGTAAGAATTACTCTTTTGGTGTTTCATTCTTGTCATGTCAAAATCTTTTCTTTATTATTGTCGTGGTCTTTTGGATAAATTTGACTTGGCTGAAAAGAAATCCTTCAATGAACATTTAGTTGGATGGTCATTAAATAGGGGAATGTTGTAGGCTGGGTAAAGATCATATCTTCTAAAGTCTATGGGCCAGATTCACAGAGTGATTACGCCGGCGTTACAGGAGATGCGCGGTGTAAGTCTAAATTTGCGCATGCGTTTCGATGCGCCGCATCCCCAAAACGAGATACGCAAGAAATCTACTTTTTTGGTCCGGCGTAATTTCGATAGACCGGCGCATCTGTCCGCGCAAAACTGCGCTAGACACACCATTGATTTGCTATTCAAATATGCTAATGAGGGAGTTACGGGGATCCACAAAAGAACGTTGGTGCAGCGCAGGCTACGCGCTGTGCGCAACAGCTGCATGTTCTGTCTAAAATTAGACCATATAAAAGGTGGTATAGAATTAGACAATCCGTCTACATGTCAGCTAAAGCAACACTGTTAGTGATAAGCTGAGCAGTCACACTTGCTGCCCAACAAACTGTATGCCAACATGCCAGTGGTATCCATGCTCATAGCTATACTACTGACTTTAGATGAGCAAAGAAGGAGGAGGGCACGGAGGAGGGCAGAGAGGAGGGCATGGAGGAGGGCACGGGAGAGGTTTTTTTTTTCAAAAAAATGTTCTTTGCTTTTAAAAACATTTTTACAAAAAAAATACATACATATATACATCAATACATAACATACATACAAATTACAAACACGGTCTCACTATCTTTCAATAGCCCTTTAAAACCTTGATGGATATAATAATCTAATCTGATACAAGCCCCTCACTCTTCACTTGATATATCACACACGCATAGACATCTTTGGCATGAGTGATTCTGAGGTGCCTCGCATCTTCAGATTCACCCCTCATGCCATCCTGGAATTAACCACAACCCTGCAGGAGCCCAACACCAGCCCAACACATGACACCCATGACAGCTACATATACAATCCTAGCCCCATCCCCACAGATTTCGAACAGAACATGTATGGGGACAGCTGGCTGGTTGGTGAGTGACATGGGTGGCAGGCATGACTGTCCCCCCATGATGCTGAAATCACAAGGGGCACATGCACTACTAACATCCTCCTGTCTTATCCCTTCAGGGTGACTCTGCATATGCACTGGGACCCCATATCATGACTCCTATACGGAACCCCCCATGGTACCCTGTTATATTCCCCAAACTTTGTATGCCAGATCATTGGTGCATGTTGCATGCTGCACAACTTTGCAGTAAGAAAGGGCCTGCAGATTGACATACGTGATGACCTGACCCCTGAACCAGACAATCCCCCCCTAACCGAGGCTACCCCGTCTTCTGAGGGAAGAGCAGCCAGGAGCCAGCTCACATTAGGCATCTTTGCACGTTAAACACACACATTAATAATGGCACAATGAGAATGCATGCATGCACACCACTGTGGTCCCTAGCACAGACAAATCACATCCTCATCACATTGGATTGGCACAAGCCCACCATGCAGGACTTGAGAGCAGCAACACCATGCCACTGCTCCAATTATGTCACTGTACATTCATATACCATTCACACGGACCTGGGGATCACTTCTCCACCACAAATGAGGGTGACACCCCTTTTCCGGCAGGAATGTCACCCCCACATTCCAAAATCATTCACAAACAGAACCCAACAAAAAAAAATTGACCAGCAAAAAGAAAAAATGCCCAGCAAAAATCTAATTTAAAAAAAATAACAACAAAGAAAACACATAAAAGACAAAAATCACTCTGTAAAACAGTCCCCAAATATCTCAAAGACACATCACAAACAAACGCTAATAAACAACAGAACAAAAGCACCTTGCTGTATAGGAAGGGATACAAAGGGATGTACGTTTGCAAAGGAAGTGCGTTTGTGTCTGTCTATTTATGCTGTCTGCGTAGTTCACTAAGTTGCCTGGGTCCACTTCCAATTTCACTGTTAGCGCCGTTCCCGAGTTGTGAGCATGCGCACAGAGGTGCTCACCATGGTCTGCTTCATGTGCGCATGCGCGAGCCGGCCGGCCCTTCATTTGCATGGGGTCACGGCTCATTTCAATGTAACACGCCCACGTCCTTCCCAATTTGAATTACTCCGCCTTACGCCTCTGAAATTACGTTGCACTGGCGCTAATTTCTGCGCAAATCAAACGAGAATACGGTGATTGCGCGGCTACATTGCGGCAGTCTAACGTAAAGGAGGTGCACTACGCCAGTCAAAAAATGCGCGGATGTAAGTGAATCTGGCCCAATGTTTATAGGAGTTCTAGACAATATAAGAGAACCAGAGGAAAGAGCTATTTCCCCTAATAAGACAAGACAAAGAGAACATTTGGTCGGATGTATGTTCAGAGCCAAAGCCAATGGGGAAACTAAATGTAAACAGTCATGTTCAGTATATAAAAAATAGTGATTTAATATAGTATGTATTTAATATATTTTTTTTTTGCAACTAAAAATGCTTATGTTTTAGCACATAAAGTGGCTTACCTTTTACCAAAAGAACCATCTGGGAGTTTGTTAATTTGTAAGTTGAAAACCTAGCTATTAAACTGAAGGAATAGCATATTTTCAGTGTGCATGTATTTTGAGTCATTATTGTAGTATTTGCTTTTAAACTATCTGGGAGCATTCAGACTTTTTGGTCTGTTGTCTAACGTGCATTATGGGTGTTAAGGCAGACTATTTATTTGAATGAGCTGCTAATGCATTTAAACTTGTACTTGCAATATTTTTTATTTTAGAGTACACCGCTGCGCATAGTAATGTGCTACCATGTGTTGTGGTGTGCTGCAAGTTGCAACACAAGAGCATTTTCTTAGTGGTGCCATTGAATGACAAATGAATGACATCACACTGAACTAGTGTACACTAGTGTACATGTGCTGCTGAACATTGCAGTAATGAACTTTATATTGCTCATATACCATATCAATGCATAGATCAGAATGCGCTCTTAAAGAAGACTTTCACAATCTTTTTAGAAGCTTACATATTACAATATTTGTATCACTATATTGACTATAGAAACAAGTTATGCATATGTATATGAGCTTCTAGAGAAAGTTCTCATTGGCTTAGTGTAATTATTCTGTCTGTCACAATGAGCATTGAGATTAGATACCAGCCATTATGTTTTTTTTTGAGTTGGCTGACTCAGAAGGGTTGATTAACAAATAGGCTGTTCTCTCTGGAAGGGAAGTTGCACTTGGCATTAGTGTTTTCCCCAAAGTGAATATAGTGAATTTTCACTTTGAAAAAAATACCCATGTGCAAGGAATGAAAGAAAAAAAATCATTTTGCTTTCACGAGTTTGGCGAGATTGGATAGTGGAAGTCAGTGAACCTTCACTTCATTCCCTAAGCTCTGGGGCTAATTCTGTTGCAAAATTCTGCTTCCCTTGCAAAATGAACAGTCCTAATGTCGATAGTAATTTACCCTTATATAGTTGTATTGTGAGTAAAGATCAATAACTGTGTGGCACTGAAAAACAGATAACAAAGTACGCATTTATAATGAGCAAATATGGCTGCTCCAATGTATTACAAAGTTAACACAGAAGAAACATCTTTTAAAACATTATCATATTTTCATGTAATTTATATAGAACAGACTATACATTAGAAGAAACTTATATGTTTAAAGAACAAAGTCTCTTATGTGAGTTTTTTTGCTGTGTCCATTAACAAGGTGGTAGTGTCATCTGATTAGCATGTCTAAATTTAACCTCCCTGGCGGTATGATTCTTTAAGATTTTAGGTGCTAAAAGCGGTACCATTATTTGCAAGGGAATTTGGTGTTTTATACTGTAGGCTTGTAATTCTTAGGAATGACTCACTTAAATCTATCCAAACAAGAGTCTAATAGGCATCCCGGGTATGATTTTTTTTTTTTTTAATTAAAAATTATAATATAATAAATAATTATATAAAATTATCACAAATGATAATATAATTATAGTAAAAATTATTCAATAATGTAATCAAATCAAAATCACTGAAATTTGCTCAGTTGCAGAATTTTTGCTGTCATTTTTTTTTTTTTATGACGAATTTCCCCATAAATCGCTATCGCTAAATTCTGCAAGTGATTCTGATTTATTATCGCAGTTTTTTAGCTGCTCTAATACAATTTTTGCCATAAAGGGACACTTTTGGTTGCTATGGGCAATCTACAGTTTGCAGGGAGAAAGAACAGTTTTTATTATATAAAATGACATGTAGTGTACAGGGCAGACCACTAGGGACATGGGGGGGTGTGTATTTTTTACATACAGTACTGTAATCTATAAGATTACAGTGTACTGTATGTATAGTGTTTGTTTACATTTTTGAATTTGGCGCCGTTCCCCCCCCTACGTCGCGACGCTCGCAGGGAAGGGAATCGGCGGTACACACAGCATCAGGCGGACATCCGCCCGCCGTGTACAGCGGAGATTCATCGCTGGATCGCAGAGAAAAGGTAAGTAAACTTTTTTCTGCATCCAGCGAGGTAAACGCGTGTGTGGCACGGGGTTACCGATCGTAGCTTGAAAATCTCACCCCGTGCCACACACGTGAAGACCGCCAGGGAGGTTAATGGTTAATGGTTAAGACTCACTGAATAACAATTATTTTTACCTCAGTTGATCAGCTTTGCACATTACTGTCAAGAGTTCATCTGTTATAACAGTAATGATAAGTATCAAAGAATATTGTTCCTTTATTTTTTTTCTTTATTTAGCCATGAAAAATATGACCATTAATAAAGCAATCCAGCTGCCCAACCAGACTGGAGTTTAAAATTAGACAACAAGATCTTTAAAACATCTGACTAAGTCTGAACTATCTGGAAATTTGGGACATCTGTCAATCTTCTGGCCTGTGAGATTTTTTTTAAATGTTTATGTTAATTACATACATAGACACGTGGTCATTGGATAACCTAAAAAGACTTTAGTCCCGTACACACGATAGGTTTTTCTGCCAGGAAAACTGCCAAGAGAGCTTTTGGCCCGGTAAAACCTGACGTGTGTATGCTTCCTCGCAGTTTTCCCAACAGGAAAGAGCCGCAAATCCTGGCTGGAAAATAGAGAACCTGCTCTCTATTTTCCTATTGGGATTCCCAGCAGTTTTTTTCCTCCAGATTTACCAATACTTTCCTTGGGGAAACACTGCGAGGCAGTGCCGATGGAGCATACACAGGGCCGAGATTCCTGGCCAAAGCTCTCATGGCAGTTTTCCTGCCGGGTTCTCGGCTTTCCCCTAGGTTTTCCCGGCGGACTTTTTCCCGCCGGGAAAACCGAGCGTGTTTACAGAGCTTAAGAAGACACTTATTGACCCCCAATGGGAAAATGTTAATTCTTTTAGTATATGATTGGATTGGAAACAGCTCTACTGTAATCACTAAGCGAAGTGAACATTCTCTACTCCTTTAGTAAATCACCGTAACTGGGTATTCAAGTTTCATGATTCTCAAATGGCAAGTCAGATTAGATAATTGCAGAAATAAACATTTATATTATTATTATTATTATTATTATTATTATTCACTCTTACTATTGAATACCTATGTAAATGATGTCTCTATAAAATGTTTAATCATCAGTTTAGAGTCAGAAAATTACATTTAGCCCTGCCCACGCACTGTAAACCTTACCCAAGCTGTTTTTCTTCTGAAAAGCTATTTGAAAGTAAATGGAGAATGTAACATAGTGGTCATATCTTATAGCTCTACAGACTAAGCATAATTTTAACAAGGAACTCCACACAGTCCCCAGGAATGTCTATGTCTTTCCTAAAGTTGGAGTCTATGGCAATAATGGTGTCCCATGTTATGCTCATAAGTGAATGTCAGTCTGTGTTTTAGTAAAGGCAACATGCATCTTTATATAAATTATTAAGATGAAACCCCAACCAAAACATTTTCTCATTCTAATTGTGGATAGCATGGAGAAGAGTTAGAAACTCTGTCCGTTTTTTTTTTCCACTATTGTCCCAGATGGAGATATTTCCCTGGGAAGAAAAAGCCACAAATGAAGAGCAAACCCTTGACAGCTGTCATAAAACAGATGTTCAGATTGTGAGATGTCCCTTTTGAATCCATTTAACTGTTAAATGTTAATTTAAAAACTCTTTCTGCCATGATGAAATTGGTCATCAGGACAGAATGCAAGAGTGGAGGTACCTAACCTATCATTAAAAGCTGACAAAGGCTCTAACCTTTCCCAACTCAATCCAAAATTACACACAGGGACAGTTTACCCTCTATTTTCAGGGTAAAAAAGTGAGTGTTATACGCCAATAAATACAATAACTACCGGTAGTTCAACTATTTTTAAGTAGAACTAAGTAAATTCAATGATAATACTGCTTATAGCAACCAATGAGATGTCTTTAATGCCCAATAATGACAGCCAGAAACATATTAGCTGTTGTGATCACTTTTAGTTTTATTAAACTATTATTTATAGATGAATCCCAATAGAATTAAAACAGATAGATGTTTGTTTTGCAACATTCTGCGTGGCCTAAAACAGTATTACAATAGTACATAGTAACTGTGTCAATGTCCCTTATTGATGCAAAGGTTATATTTTTCCCTGTTAATGCTGTATAGTTTGTATCTGCAATAAAGATTCTGCTAATCTCTAGCTGATATGCTGAACTATGGAAGCGAAACTCATTTCTTGGACCTTGTCAGATGTATTCTGTGTATGTCACTGTTCCACACCAATTACATTTTTCACAGGGCGCTTCCATGCACGGCTTTGGACCCTTATGCATAAGCCATTTCAGATGAAACTAAAATTAAAATCTGACTGACGGAAATCTCAGTAATCCTGAAAATGGAAACTCAAATAGTTTACAGAAATGGGAAAGAAAGAACTTGTTTTAGAATTACTTATGCAGGATTAATCCCCTCCTCCCTGCTTGAATGAATATGCCATACTTTGCTTAATAAAGCTTACATGAATTGCAAAGTGAACTCTGCTAACTTCTGCAATTGCTGTCTTAGTCCTTCACCACTGCACAAAGCATTCAACACACTTACAAGAGCCTGACACCAAAAATAAAAGTGCTTGTTTCCTGTCACACACTGGGATGGATCACCATGCCGTAGGGTTGGGTAATAAAGACTATGTGGCACCTGTATAGAAATCTGAGCACACAAGGTGTACATGAACATAAAAGAACACATTTACTTTAGGAAAAAGTAAAAAAAACAACAACAGTCCACCCTCCCTCACCCCTTAAGATAATCTAACCCAGATACCAGCACCATTTGCTTACTTACCTCTAACAGGTGGTTTGTAAACTTCTTTGGCCAAAAGTCTTCCTCACCACAGGCTGTGCCCCGTCACAGTGAGCCCCCCATACAGTTGAATGGGGCACTACAATTGAACACTAGGAGTACGGGCCTATTCAAGTCTATGTGGAGCACCAGAGAAGGTTTTCAGCCAAAAATTTGTAAATACCCCAGAGGCCACTGTTGTCAGGCAGAAGTAAATGAGATCTTGGTAAGAGGTTTAAACTAGATTAGAGGGTTAGGGGGAGTAAGAAGATATTTTTTCCTTTTTATAAAATTAAACTTATGCCATAAAGGTTTTGCAGAATCTAGTGCCCAGTACTGCATGGAATTATGGGTGGATGTGATCTGTGGCTATTAAACCATTGAAAGTATGAATTGGCCCTCGTTATTTTATTTTTACAATGCAGCACATCACAACAAACAGCATGTGGAAGTAAATTGTCCATTACTGTATAAAAGCATTGGGGTACCATTCAAATGTAATGTCACCACAGCACAGTGCTCTGCAACACACAAATGGTTAATTATGATTTACTGGCAAAGTTTGTTAGGGTGCGATTCAAAATAAGCATAAAAAATCATTAGTACTGTCTTTTAATTCTACAAGCCCTGTGATTTTAGAAAATATATGGTATAAATAGTAATTTTTACTAACTTATAAAGCCGGAAGAGTAAAATAGTGAAAAGTAGCAAAAATGGTAAAGGTGAAAAAAGAGAGGCTGTTCCTGGCAGCAAAAGGGTTAAAGTATATGTGAATCCTATCCAACCTAGTCAGATGGGGTGCCGTTCAGACATGTATTTTTCACATACATTCAGTAGCAATAAAAACCTAAGCTGGAAAATACCTTTATTCCACATTTGTGTTCATGGCCATGTGATCTGTATACTCCTCTGCTCATATTTGCAATTACAGGGTTGTGGGCAGGCAGCAGCTCATCACTTTTCCTGATCAGCTTCGGGTGGAGCTTACGTTTATGGTTCTTTTTATGTGTTGACCCTTTCTAAGCTGTACTTAAAAAAAGGCCTTCTACTATACAGATGGAGATGTTGAAATTTTAATCACAGACAGAGAGAGGTAGAAGGCAAACAGCTTCTGCTGTACTCTCCCTGTAGAACCATAGTGCATTTTATAAAAAGGGAGGGGGTGGTGTCTGCGCTGAAATAGTGAAAGGGGGAGGGGGGAATGGGTGAATATGTGTGGGAATGGGGCAGGTGACTGGTGGGGTGGATGGTGAATGAAGGTGAATTTAGGACAACATAATACCCAACATTATACAATGAACAGTGTGAATGGTTATACACATTAAGGGTGATTACCAATAAGTATTGTGACAACGAAGGGAGAAAAACTAGCCGGTGCAATGTGAAACCAAAAGAACCTTGAATAAAACACAATACTAGATCCAAACAGACTATAAGACCAGAAAAAAATCCGTGGGGGAATGCCTCTGGATACACAAAATAATGAATAAATAAATAAATGAATAAATAAAGTCTCTGGTGAAAAAAAACAAAATGTCCAGGAAAGTCCAGAGTGAAATAGTGGTGCCAGGAAAGGGTGACAACAGAAAACACCTCGGGTGGTCCCCAGCTCCTCACCTCAAGGCTATTGCACGGATAGCCTACAACAGCACCTCCCGGTGGAGGACAGTGATCCCTCAGCAGGGCAAGCAGCAGAAGCACTCCTCAGCAGTAAAAAAATGAAGCAGGTAGAAGCGGGTAAGTGACAATACAAAAACTTCTATGTGGACAGCTTGTGTCACTCATGCATCCACTCACCACAGGGTGATGGATGATGGGCCTATCTCCGACGAACAGCGAGTTCGTTCTTGATCAAGTAGCAGGTACCCTCTTCTAAGATGCCCAAATAGTCACTCAAAGCAATGGACCTCTGCTTATAGAGCCTAAGAACACTGCTGATACACATTGAGCAAACAAGATAAGTAAGTGTAGTAGCTGCTAGTTTTTTTCACCAGAGACTTTATTTATTCATTTATTTATTTATTCATTATTTTGTGTATCCAGAGGCATTCCCCCATGGATTTTTCTCTGGTCTTATAGTCTGTTTGGATCTAGTATTGTGTTTTATTCAAGGTTCTTTTGGTTTCACATTGCACCGGCTAGTTTTTTTCCCTTCGTTGTCACAATACTTATTGGTAATCACCCTTAATGTGTATAACCATTCACATTGTTCATTGTATAATGTTGGTTATTATGTTGTCCTAAATTCACCTTCATTCACCATCCACCCCACCAGTCACCTGCCCCATTCCCACACATATTCACCCATTCCCCCCTCCCCCTTTCACTATTTCAGCGCAGACACCACCCCCTCCCTTTTTATATGCCAATTTCTCTCTGCCCAGGACAGAGTGTTAGGGGTCTGCTGCAGTATCCCCAGTCCACCTCCCAGCTCCACTTCACCCCAACCCATCCCCCTTGGTAGCGCAGGAGCCTTTCCATATATCATAGTGCATTTTATATTTAATGTCATGGGCGCAATCTCCATTAAATGTTTTTTGAAAGAAAAAAAAAATGATGTACATATCATAAAAACTTTACTAGTGTAAAAAAAAAAAAGATAGATTAACAGAAACACAAAACTGTTTCCATAACAGGTCTCAGCAGCTGACCTGGCATAACACAATGTGTAATAGAAACGTAAAAAAAATATTTGACACAAATAAGTGCCCTGTTTCTTTACAGTAGTATAGGGTTGTATTTTAGAATATATTACATTGTTCTTTACCATGCATTATGAAAAAATGAAGTTACTATATGTACACAATCTTCATTTTTACCTTGTGGCTGGAGCTTTCCAGCTTTTTTGAGGAAACGCAAAAAATGCTATACTAAGATACAGGAAAATTTTATTTTACACCCTTTTGTTTTTCTGGTTTACTATCTTGTTAAGAAAAATCACAGTAACATTACCTTTTTTTACCTACGGAGTAGCTGCACACTCATACTGGAATTTTCACTTATTTGTGTAATAATGCAGAGACCTCTGTTTTTCTTAATATTCTCTTCGGGAATGGGAAGGTTGCCAAGCAGGGCCACCTGGGCAAACATTTGCTTTTCAAGCTTGTTAAACAACTGATAAACCTTAAGTATCTAATTGCTTTGAGATTACAAACCTTCTTTATGTCAAATTCACTTGTATCTTTTAATTGGCTGTTTGAATTTAAGGAGAAGTCCACCCATGGACAATTCTCCACTACTAATCCTTTTTGTGCTACTTTATATTATTACTAGAGACCTGGGATTTCACCAGGATTCTGCCAATTTCTTTGCTACAAATATCTACAAAGATGTAAGGATTTCAACAGAGGTTTTCTCCAATTTTTTTCCATGGTGACTTTTAAGTAGTTGAAAAACACTGTCTTAGGCCATAAAGATGATTGGAGCTGTTCTGATCTCCTATCAGTTCTATGGTCAGCTCGCAGAACTACCGACTGCATCATCTGGTTCCCCCGGTGGGACAGGAGAGCCAGAGACAACTATGGTACCAAGATGATAACTAAACCTGCAGGTATGATTCTGGTATAACCACTCAAAGTCCAGCAACATACTAGTATGGGCATATATTGTAATGTTCTTTTTTTTTATGCAGCCTCTGGGCTGTACAAAAAAAAAAGAACTTAACAATTTTCTCCATTCACATCGATTGATCTGTAGTATGCCCACCATTAAAATACCATTAGAATTCCACCCTGCATCCACCCACTTCTAAAGATGGGCATAGATGCACCTTTTTTTTTTTTTAGTTCAGCCCATGGGCTGAGCGAAAAAAAAGAACCTAACATCAATCGATGTGGATGAAGAAATCTCTGCCATGAAAAGTGAATACAAAAGTGACTAAAAATATTTGAAGAAGCATAGGGGCGATCTGCTCCTATGTCCACCCCTGCCCTTATACTTCAGCATATATGCCACTTTGGTGGTTAAATCACCTCCTACAGTGCTGGAGTCAACAGATTACAAACCCTGTTGCTGTAAAAATAAATAAATTAGTGCTGCAGCTGAGTGGCGTACCTGAGAAGCAAACAAGGGTTAACAATAAAAACAGTAACAGTATAGTATAACAGTAGAATGACATACCTGCAAAACAAACATGATAAAAGGCAGCAACAATAAAACATTACAGTATAGCATAAAATACAGTAAAACAGAGAAAAACAATAGAGAGAGAAAAACAAAAAAATTACAACTATTTTTGGCTTTTTTATTTTATATATTTTTTTATATTTCAAATTTTTTATGGGTTTTTTTTCAGTTTTTTTTTTACACTTTTATTATAACTTTGAATGTTCCAGCTTAGCGTCTTTCAAAATGTGAGGGCCATTTAATTTCATCTTTCGAGACCCTGTGTGATAGTGTGCCCTAGGACTGTGCCGTGCTGTACCCAATACTAATACCCCATTAATGTGCAGTAGCGATGGAGTACCCGATGCAGAGACCAGGTTGGTCAGGACAGGAGTCACCCTATGCCCATGTTTTCTACAGACCCTATATCTTCTTTGGGTAGGGGTTTTTCAGACGGTTTGTTAGCACATGAGCATTGAACAGAGCAAATTAAAATAAGTATACAGACATGTTTTTGTACAAGCATCTGGCCTTACTGGCAACTAAGTACAGCGCCATCATCTGGTCGTTGGAGTCCACCCCTCCCATTTTAAGGTTGTATTCGTGGAAATAAGGGGCTTCTCAACAACACCAGTTGCTGCTGTAATTTGGACTGCCGTATCTGAATGGGACACAGAATGAAAATGTTCCATTTGTCCTTCCATCTCACTGCAAGCAATTTATTGGACCTCAAGCAGGCTCTCTCCCCCAGCCATTGGGGGAAGCCCTGGCCAATAGATCGTATGGTGCCACATGTACCAATTTGTTATTGAAAAAGGTGACTAAAAAGTGGCACGCTTGTATAAAGATTGTCCACGTATAAATAGTACCCCTTTCCAAACAAGGGTGACTCCCAAGTCCCAAACAATCTTTCCACTGCTCCCTATGTAGTCTGGGCAGTTGGGGGGCACCACGCTTCTATCTTTTCCCTCGTAAACCCAGAAACTATATGTATAGCCTGTCAACTTATACCTCTTGACCCCATATCTGCCACACTTGCTGGGGAGAGACTGTTTGAACACAAGGCAGCCAGAAAGCGTAATAAGGGACTCATTAATGCAGACATCTTGATCGGGAATAAACAAGGCTGAAAATTGTTGGTTGAAGTGGTTTCTGAGGGGCCAAAATTTGTGGAGACGATCATCATATTCAAGGTCACCCCGAGGACATGAAGTGCATGAACCGCAAGATTTCTGGCCATGGCAGCAGAGAACCTGGGCATATGGTGATTTAGGTCAGTGGATCAGTATGACCGCAACTCACTCTTTTTAGTAATGATAGGCCCAGAAAGGTCTTAAATTGGGCAAACATTATAGGTTTCCAGGCAAAATCTCTGTCAAGGGTCAAATTTGGATTTGCGGCGATAAATTGACCAGCATATAAATTGCTTTAGTCCACAAAGGATCTGTACAGAGCTTTCGTGAAAAATAGCTCATAAAAGTCAAGGGAAGTAAAATCCATTGCTTCTACCTGAATTCCAGGTTGACAAGTCAATGGAGGAAGTACAGGCGCTGTAGAAAAGGTGTGTTGCCAATCAGCATTTGCAAACACATCAGGAAGGGCACTATGGGCTCTACAGGCCTGTGTTCGAATTCTTGGAGGCTCTGGAGCTCTACAGGTTCGTATAGTGAGCCGGAAGCAGACTGTGATTCTGACAGTGAGGCATCTGTCATGCTCAGTATCCTGTAGGCCTCTTCACTAGTGTACCTTTCGTTTGACATTTTGACCACTAAATTTATAGGTTCGGCTAAAGTGCATTAAGATAAAAAGCACCTAAAACTGAGCTCCATCTCTGTCCAGCAATGTCCATGAGTGTCTCGGCCATCCAAGACTCTCCCTCCTATTTGGCTGAGGCACAGCAGTGGTGCCATTGGTTTCCCACTGCTGTCAAACAAGGTCAGTTAGGCAATCAGAAGAGAGAGGGGATTGAGCTGAACCGCAGCTCTGTGTCTGAATGGACACACGAAGTGGAAGCTTGGCTCGGGTGCCCTCATAGAAAGCTACTTGCTGTGGGGGCACTCGACCAGTGAGAGGGGCCAGGAGCACAGAAAAGGGACCTGAGAAGAGGAGGATCTGGGCTGCTCTGTCCAACTCCACTGCACAGGGCAGGTAAGTATAACAAGTTTGTTATTTTTATAGAAAAATAAACAACCACTTTAAGAGCCGGTTCACACAGCCACGGCACGATTTAGGGGGCAACTCTGCAAGTCGTCCTGAGGACGACTTCAGAGGCGACCTGAAAAACAACTTCTGTATAGAAGACAATGCAGGTCGCCCTGAGCCGCCCCCAAAGTCATACAGGAACCTCTTTCTAAGTCGGAGCGACTTGCATCGCTCCTATTAGAACGGTTCCATTGCATTCAATGGGACGCGACTCGTCAGGCGGCTCAGCTGCCTGACGAGTCGCTCCAGTGTGAACCGGCTCTAAAGTCCCTTGGTGTGCAGTAATGTCCCAGACAGTAACAATGTGCTGCACCTTCTCCCCACCTACAGCCCTGGCCCTGGCCCTGCAGAAGCTATTTAATAACATTTACAGGAGAAAAAAAAAGACATTCACAATACAGTAATACATGAGAATCATGCACTATTTTAATAGGACATGTCTGCACATTACCTTGCATGTCTGTAAAAAATACTAATACATCTCCTGTAATAGTGTTGCTTGTATCTGTCTGGAGTTCAGTGCCATGCACACATTGCTGTGGATGTTCACTGTCCTTTCGGTACACAATCTCTCATATCACTGTAATGTTATTCGGCACTTTGTCTAAAACATCTCTTTATTTATTTAATCTAGAATTATAAGGATAAGCTGAACTTGATTGGGGCATATAGATGTTTGTCACAGTAAGTAAATGAAACAATGGAGACAATGTCAGCAAAGTGAAGATACTTCCTTAGTGCATAGATCATACATCCCTGTGATTCTGGTGCTGATGCCATTCTGCACCTCTGCAGGAGTGCAATAAGTGGTGCGGTAAACCAGGAAATTAGAAGAATGTAAATTCTCGCAAAGGAATTGCACGCTGGGGGAAAAATTGCTTCCTCATGCTTATATTTTTTTCATGGAAATAATTCACCTACCTCCTAAAATCAAATTGTTAAAGGCTTGGTGGGAGAGCATAACCTGAAAATGATATGTTGCCGGACTAAGAATGATCAACTGAGTAATCTCAACTCCATCTGCAAAAAATATACACCCAGACTTCATAAGAGATTGTTAACTGCTACATAGCATCTGCCTGCTCAGGCCACTTCACTGCCCAGTCACTCTGCACTGCAATTGCTGGCAATTTAGCAGTTATGCCAGCAAAGTCCATCAACATAAATAGTTAGAAAAACAATTTGGATGTATTACCTGCAAATATTTCATATTGCCATCTGCAATGAAATAGGTCATGTGTATAATGGCATCTTAAAGCACGTATTTTACAGTAACCCTGAAAGCTTTTAACACTTTGAAAATAAGCAAAATTTTATAGAAGAATTGGAAGTTTTTCAGAATATTATTTTGTGTCAGACTAAACATAAATGCTAAGACTGGTGAAAAACAGGTAGACATCTACCCAACAATGAGGAATGGGGACAGGACTCAAGTCCCAAGTCCTGCAGTGATCTTTTCCAAGGCTGACAGTCACACTGTATGAAATATATCTGATCTTTCATTTTTCTTCATTGAGGAATAAGGAATTAGATGCCATTTGTGGAGAGATTATCACCATCTAGCAGGGTAGAAACAGCCTGCAAGTAACAAGCAGTAAAAGAAAATTGGGAGGGGGCACAGCCATGGCATGAGCGTGTGAGGACGTGTTCATATGGAGCTTCATGAGACACGCTCACCACACCCACAGACGCTTTATTGGGGAGATGTGTATTTTATAGAGAAGAGACCCGCTGGGGCCCTGCAGGCTCATCCAAGATGGCCCCTGAACATGCAGCCTCCCTAATCTCCTCTCCACAACTACCGTTCCCATCGCTTCCTCCCCCTGCCTCACCCTCTTGCTTGGACAGTCAAGACAGACACTCAGATGTGGACGTTGTCCTTGAGGATGAAGACCTGTGCTCCCATATTTTATCCCTCCCCAAGGCTGGCCCAGAGATGTTTGCAAATAGGATAGAGAAGGCCCTGTGACAGGAAATATAAGTCCTCCAGGCTGATACTGCTCACATTGTGGGGAGAGTTAAAGGGGTTGTAAACCCCCCCAAAAAAACTGTAAGACAAAGGCATAATGAGCGCATGCGCCAATGACATTGGTGTAAGCGTACATGGTAAATATCTCCTAAACCATGCAGGTTTAGATGTATACAGTACCTACATGCAAGCCTTATTATAGGCTTACCTGTAGGGACAAGTGCTGTAACTAGGTTTACAACCACTTTAAAGCCCTGGAATCCCAATGGAAGTAGATCAACTCCACCTTGCAGGCACTTACTAAGAGATGCAAGACACAGTATCAACGGATTATCTCTTTGCTGGATCCAATGGATGATTTTGAAAATAGAGGCCGTAGGGTTTACATTTGCATCAGAGGCCTGCTAGAGGCCACTGCGCCCCCGAATATAATTTCCACCTATGCAGCGCATACTAGCTCATTATGAAATACTTACTGTAATGGAATGCACCGTGACAGACTGAGATATTCCTATGTCTAGGGTCACCTTATGTCCACTAGGGCCATAGGGTGACAAAGAATCATAATTCATATATTACAGATGGGACATTATTAATACTTCATTTTAGGACTGAGATATCACAAGGAGTTCATGATGACATGACGAGGTCAACCAGACAGTGAGTCATACCTTTGTATAATATGCTATTGAAATATCTTAAGGTGTTGGCTATTCACTGTAAAGACATTCTGTTGAAGGTGTTGATTGCACCCACTCTCACAAGACTCTGCCATTGTGTGATAAAGCTGTCTAGATAACTTATTCAACTAGATGTCTGTGTATTATTCAAGGTTAATTGAACACTATTGAAGATGCGGTGCCGACAAGTCTACATGGTTAGCTTACCTGAATGCCTTTTAGAGGGTGATTGAAGCCCCCCATGGTGTGAAGGGGGGTGGAGACTATGGATCGTGTATGCAGTATTGTCGGAGTGTGTCAGATAAGCTTGTCGTGGGTGGATGGAAGGTCGTAAAATGGCGTTGACCGTTACACTTACCTTAGATCGAAGCTATTGCAGCAACCCCGCATACAGCTGTTACAGCTGGCGACATGTCTCCCAAAGTTATTTCAGGGTTTGCAAGCTCCAGCGCTGATTGGCCAGAGCCGCGATGACATCACGTATGCGTGCGGGAGCCGCCGTTTACGGCACAGTTGCTGAAGAAATGGCACGAACGAGCCGCTTCTTCAGTGCGCATGCACCAATGATATTGGCGTTAGCATATATGGTAAATATCTCCTAAACCATGCAGGTTTAGATGTTTACAGTACCTACAGACAAGCCTTATTATAGGCTTACCTGTAGGGACAAGTGCTGTAACTAGGTTTACAGCCACTTTAAAGCCCTGGAATCGCAATGGAAGAAGATCAACCCCACCTTGCAGGCACTTACTGAGAGATGCAAGACACAGTATCAACGGATTAACCCTTTGCTGGATCCGATGGGTGATTTTGAAAATAGATGCCGTAGGGTTTACATTCGCATCAGAGGCCTGCTAGAGGCCACTGCGGACTCAGAATATAATTCCCACCTTGCAAGGTATCTTTAAACAGATCCTAGGCTGTAAGGCACCTGAGCACATTGAAATTGATTGTGTTCATAGAGCACTTCACCCTCCATCTGAGGACCCGAAGAAACTGAGAGATATAATACAGTATGCAAACTTTATAAATACTCCCTTAAGGAACGCATCATGTTTCATGTCAGGTGTGTCAGTCATTTTTTTACTTTGATGGTGCCAAATTATCCTTTTTTCTGGATTTCTCCAGATGCACATTGATGCAACGCCATGCTCTCAAACCGCTTTTGAAGGCCTTACAGGATGCAAAGCTGATCTACAGATGGAGCTTTACTTTGCACTTGTCTTTCACCAAGGATGGCCAACAATTCACCCTACCCAGCAAGGATAACCTACCTCAGTTCCTAAAATGCCTTGGTCTACATTCCATTGACATCCTAGACTGGCATTCTGCATCGGAGATCCCACTTTCCTCTAGCCCGTAGCCGTGGCGTCCTGCATGACACAGGGGGCAGAATAGGCCCTGAGGTGGCCCCTCTCTCTCGGCCCCACAACCCTCCTCCCCCCACAGGGTACCTTGAAAGATTTTCTAGGACTTTCCTGACTTTCAAAGTTAACCTTTGCATTCTCCCCTTTTTTGCTGCTGTGGTAAACTGCTTTGAACATTCAAAGTGTAAACCTATACCTTACCTGTAGTGGGTCCCTCACCGGGATCACAGCTGATGCGGTGCCACCTTCAATCGCTCAACTCCTTGGAGTTATGTCTCCTATTTTGGACCTCACATTACTCACTGGCCTACACTCTTATTTTGGCCAGCTGGCTGAGTGGAGACGCCTGACTAGCAGTGTTTGTGTACTTTGGTTTGACCCTTGGGCACTATATTCTTTATGTGTTATGACAGTTTTTGTTTTACAGGTTTTTACTTGTGTTTTTTGTTTTCTTGACCTATGGATCAGTCTACTGCAGGTCTTTCTCCGCTTCTGATGGGGGTCTTGGATGCCTCCTGTGTTTTCTCCTGTCATTGTCTGAGATTTGTTGTTTACAAATCAAGTTAAAAAAAATTATTTGCTAGAAAATTACTTAGAACCCCCAAACATTATACATTTTTTTCTTAACACCCCAAAGAATAAAATTGGGTTTATTCAATACCTTGTCACACCGTATTAGCGCAGCAGTTTTACAAGCGCACTTTTTTTTGGAAAAAATAATCTTTTTTGAATAAAGACAAGAATTAAGACAAGATATACGACATTAAAGTTAGTTGATTTTTTTGGGCCCAAAATTGCGCCCACTCGTGGAATGGCGACAAACTTTTACCCTTTTACCCCTAAAAATCTCAATAGGCCACGTTTAACAAATTCTACAGGTTGCATGTTTTGAGTTACAGAGAAGGTCTAGGGCTAGAATTATTGCTCTAGCTCTATCGATCGCATCGATACCTCACATGTGTGGTTTGAACACCGTTTTCATATGTGGGCGCTGCTCAGGTATTTGTTTGCTTCTGCACGCAAGGACCTTTCATTTTTATTTTTTACACTGTTCTTTAACCACTTGCCTACTGTGCACCTACACCCCCTTCCTGCCCAGACCAAATTTTAGCTTCCGGCACTGCGTCGCTTTAACTGACAATTGCGCGGTCGTGCGATGTGGTTCCCAAACAAAATTGGCGTCCTTTTTTTCCCACAAATAGAGCTTTCTATTGGTGCTATTTGATATTATGCGGTTTTTATTTTTTGCGCTATAAACAAAAAAAGAGCGACAATTTTGAAAAAAGACACAACATTTTTTGCTTTCTGCTATAATAAATATCCCATAAAAAAAAAAAAAAATTGATCTCAGTTTAGGCGGATACGTATTCTTCTACATATTTTTGGTAAAAAAAAATTAAAAATAAAATCGCAATAACCGTATAGTGACTGGTTTGCGCAAAAGTTATATTGCCTACAAAATAGGGGACATAATTATGATTTTTTTTTTTTATTTATTTTTTTACTAGGAATGGCGACGATCTGCGTTTTTTTCGGGATTGCGACATTATAGCCGACACATCGGACACTTTTGACACATTTTTGGGACCATTCACATTTATACAGTGAACAATGCTATACATATGCATTGATAACTGTATAAATGTAACTGGCAGGGAAGGGGTTAACCACTAGTGGGCGGGGAAGGGGTTAAATGTGTATCCTAGGTGTGTTCTTACTGTAGGGGGAGGGGGGGTGACTGGGGGAGGTGACCGATTGTGTCCCTATGTACAAGGGACACAATCGATCTCCTCTCTCCCTGACAGGGAAGTGCAGCTCTGTGTTTACACACAGAGCTGCACGTCCCAGCTCAGTTACACAGAAATCGCGGGTGCCCGGCGGCCATCGCGGTTGCCGGGCACGCGCACGGTGTTGTCAGTAACCCGACGGGTGCGCGCGTGCGGCGCCGGCGGGCGCGCGCCACCTAGTGGCCTAAATTGACATCACGTCATATGACGTGATGTCAGGATAATTGAGTATCCCGCCCGCCGTCATTTCACGGTGGGCGAGTATTAAGTGGTTAAAAAATGGTGTCAGTTTTATTCCTATTACAAGGGATGTAAACATCCCTTGTAATTAAAAAAAGCATGACAGGACCTCTTAAATATGAGATCTGGGGTCAAAAAGACCTAAGATCTCATATTTAAAAAAATGGCCCTTTAGGAGCTATGGGCGGAAGTGACGTTTTGACGCCGCTTCCGCCCAGCTATGGTATGGAGACAGGTGGGGGCTATCTTCCCCTCACTTGTCTCCAGGCCACTAAGGGAAAAGGATCCGATCACCTCCACCGCAGCTGACAGCTCCAGTAAGCGGCGGAGAGCACTGGAGAGTAGTGGAAGGGGGGGCCCGCAGAGACCACTATTATCGGAAACCCCAACCGCCCGCTGGAGAAGAGGATACATGGGTTATGGCAGCTATGCCATAACAAAGATATCCTTCTTCAAACAGCTGACATATATGGGCGTTCTGTGGTCCAGAAGTGGTTAAAATGTGCCTCTACTCTGGGGACATTCTTAGGTTTGGAATCCCCTGAAAACAGCTTAAATATAGGATTGAAAGCTCTATTGCTCTTAAATCTCAGTTATTTATCTCTAGTTGATTACTTGTCTATATACTGTTACTGTTTGTTATTCTTCCACAGAAATATCGCAGTTAAGACAATTTCTGTGTTTTATTATAACGTGTGTGTTTCTCATTGGTCATTGTACTAACACTACTGCCAGGTGTGGCAAAGGGAGCTGAGGCTATTATTAGGGTTAAGAGGCAGAGTAACGGACTGAACAAACTTAAGCATATATACTGTACAGTATTTGCTGGCGTATAAGACTACCTTTTACACTTCAAAAAACTGGCCAAAAAGCAGGGGTCGTCTTATACGCCGGATCAGCTGCTCGGATGCCTGCCTGATGTGCGGTAATATTGTAAGTAGCTTTGGCTACATATAGTATATACCGCTTAGCCAATCCCGGTGAGTGATGTATTCAAATGAATACAGAGCCTGCTCTGATTGGAGTAACAACCTCTGCCAATCCAAGCAGGCTACATACAGTAGCCTGCTAGGATTGGCTTTGAGAGTCAGAGAGGCGCGGGCTGATGATGTTACAGCCTCTGCCAATCCAAGCAAGCTTTGTATTTATTAATAGAATACATCGCTTGCTGTGATTGGCTCCAGCTCCAGCAAGAAGGAAGAAGAATATGGCTGCAGCTCCAGCAAGAATGAAGAAAAATATGGCTCCAGAAGGAAGAAATATGAAGCGTCGGAAGCCTCGGAAGGGGGGTCGTCTTATACGGTGAGTACAGGCAAAAAATCGTAAAAAACTGTAAAATTGGGGGGGTCATCTTATACAGGCGGTCGCCTTATACACCGGCAAATACGGAATATATGATTATTATTATTCAGGTACTTATATAGCGCTGTCAATTTACGCAGCGCTTTACATATACGTTGTACATTTACATTGGTCCCTACCCTCAAGGAGCTTACAATCTAAGGCAGTGGTTCTCAACCTGGGATCACCGAATCCTGGGCTGTTCCTGAAGCCCGCACCACTCTCCCACTGCATTTTTGCAGCCAACCAGCAGGGCTATCCCTGGAGCATGTGGCTACCCATCTGGGCTGTTCCTGGAGCACGCAGCCGCCCACTTAGCCTCTTCGCAGGCGCCCATTCAGTTTACAGTATGGCTTGGGGGGGGCAAAGACTAGAGGTCAGCTGACTCTTGAGGAATGTGAAGTGGGAGGGGCTGAAGGAGACCCTATCTCCTGTTTTGGCATAGGTGTCACTGCTACAAGAAACCACAGAGCTGGAGACACAGTGAATCCGGAGACAGCAAGTGACACTACCTGTGATTATAGTTGCCATTAAAAAGGACTCAGGGAGCGCTAAATGTCTGCGGGTTAGGGGCGTAAATTATTTGTCTTGCCTTGGGTGCTGACAACCCACGCTACGAAAATCATTTTACTGTTAGGGGTCCTCACAACTTGGGAAATTTTATCAAGGGGTCACGTTCCTAGAAGGTTGAGAACCACTGATCTAAGGTCTCTAAATCACATTCATATACTAGGGCCATTTTTAGACAGAAGCCAATTAACCTATCAACATGTCTTTGGAGTGTGGAAGGAAACCGGGGTACCTGGAGGAAACCCACAGTATATATACAGTTGTGCTCATAAGTTGGCATACCCTGGCAGAATTTATGAGTTCTCTGCCATTTTTCAGGGAATATTAATAACACAAAAACTTTTCTTTCACTCATGGTTAGTGTTTGGCTGAAGACATTTATTATCAATCAACTGTGTTTATTCTTTTTATTACATAATGGCAATAGAAACTACCCAAATGACCCCGATCAGTCTTTTGTGGTATTTGTGGATGAGGCTCTTTATCTTCTCAGATGGTAAAGCTGCCCATTTTTTTGGCAAAAAGCCTCCAGTTCCAGTAAATTCTTGGGCTGTCTTGCATGAACTTTCTTCAAGTACCTCCTTATTATGCATCTTGAAACAGCCACACCACATGTTTTCAGAGAGTTTCACCTGAAGTTATTTGTGGGTTTTTCTTTGCATCCCAAACAATTTTCCTGGCAACTGAGGCTCAAATTTTTGTTGGTCTACCTGACCGTGGTTTGGTTTCAACAGAACCCCTCATTTTACGCTTCTTGATTAGAGTTTAAACACTGCTGATTGGTATTCCTTGGATATCTTTTTAAATCACTTTCCTATTTTATACAGTTCCACTATCTTTCCCCGCAGATGTATTGACAATTCTTTTGCTTTTCCCATGACTCAGAATCCAGAAACGTCAGTGCAGAACTGGATGAAAGATGCAAGGGTCTGTCAGAAGTCCAGAAACACATTGACCTTTTATACACACACACCCACACACACTAATTAAAGACACAGGTGAGGGTGGTTACCTTTAATAGCATTTAAACCCCATTGTGTCAACTTGTGTGCATGTTATCAGGCCAAAATCACCAGGGTGTGTAAACTTTTGACTAAATTAGTATTACTTTAGTCCATGAAAATATTTTAATCTGTGAAATTAACACTGCTAAAAATTAGAGGCCATATGTAAATTATATGCGGTAGGGCATGAGAGGCTGTCAGAAAGCCGTTTCAGCCAAAGGTTGCCCCTAACGCCTTTTCTGGGGATGATCCACTTAAGGAGTAGTACTTTAGTAAATCAACGTGCTATGGCATTTAATATTCGAAGTGGTGTAGTGCTTTTCCCATGACTCAGAATCCAGAAACGTCAGTGCAGAACTGGATGAAAGATGCAAGGGTCTGTCAGGAGTCCAGAAACACATTGACCTTTTATATACACACACACACTAATTACAAGCACACAGGTGAGGGTGGTTACCTTTAATAGCCTTTTAAACCCCATTGTGTCAACTTGTGTGCATGTTATCAGGCCAAAATCACCAACGTGTGTAAACTTTTGACTAAAATAGTATTACTTTAGTCCATAAAAATATTTTAATCTGTGAAATTAACATTGCTAAAAATTAGAGGCCATATGTAAAATATATGTGGTAGGGCATGAGAGGCTGTCAGAAAGCCTTTTCAGCCAAAGGTTGCCCCTAACACCTTTTCTGGGGATGATCCTCTTAAGGAGTAGTACTTTAGTAAATCAACGTGCTATGGCATTTAATATCCGAAGTGGTGAGGATGAAATGGTTGATGTTAGGACCTTACCTACAAGTGTGTTACAGTAATATTGGAGTTATCATGTAATGACAGCACTCTGCTCACTCCCACCCAAAGCCCTATGGGGAATAGGGAATCCCCATGATTAATCCCTGTTGTGGGTGCTGGGGCCCTAGCTTTGGGTGGGAGTGAGCAGTGTGCTGTCATTGCAATAAGCTTGGGCTGGAGCTGAACATCTGTCTGTTATTTGGATGGTGCATCACAGTGCAGACTCCTGGGCCTAGGCACCCAACTGAATGCAGGAAATCAAGGTGGATACAGGTTGGTCTGTGAGTGGCAAAGGGGATTGGGTTCTAATTGGAATTTGAAGTCATGTCTAAAATACCAAGTCCAAAGTATCACCCATCTGCAAGTGAGTACGAACACTGCTTTGAGGCCCATACACATGATCTGACTTTTTGACAACACGAGCCTGAAGGACGTGTTTTATCGGACAATCCAACCGTCTGTATGCTTAATCGGACAATTGTTTTCATTTTTCTTAAAGGAAAATGTTCTAAAAGGTGTGGTATCTCGAGCCAATAAAAATTAATGTGACAACAACATATAATTATAGTGAATAAGCAGCTCCCCTAAGATAGAGACCTCATCAAATGTCTGAACTGAACAGTAATGGTATATGGAGGGGGCGCTAATAATGAATAATAAGAGAATAAACAATAAAGTGAAATCTAATAAATGGTCCGTCTGAACCAACAATAGCAGACTTAGTAAACAGCAACACACTGAAAATAGTGAAATAGAAATAGATTGTACAAAAAAAAAAAAATGATGAATGAATAAATAAATAAAATCAAGTTCATTCAAAGAGTGTTAGATAAAGTCCAATCAAGGCTAATCTTTCTCAGATGCAAATTGTTGAAAATTCATTATAAAGGTGTCCACCTCCACCAAGAAGATCCCCCAAATGTGCACTAATGGATGGCTTCTTACCGCACGGTGTTGACCTAATTGTTTGGAAAAGGTCAAATACAGCAGTTGGTCACTTAACCAGTTG
This sequence comes from Rana kukunoris, assembly GCA_029574335.1. Classification (NCBI taxonomy): domain Eukaryota; kingdom Metazoa; phylum Chordata; class Amphibia; order Anura; family Ranidae; genus Rana; species Rana kukunoris. The sequence goes on along the minus strand of CM056053.1, from coordinate 355,510,101 downwards.
AATGATTCAGCTGCGCAGCTCTATGTTTCCCGGAATCAAACACTCTCATAAAGGAGGGAGAGGGGAAACCACTATAGTGAAGTACAGTTTATTTAAAATATGTGACAGATAAAACGGCATAGCCAAATGGCCTCTTACTTTAGTAGTGCCTAGGACTCGGCACTGGGGCTAGTCAGCATGGCAGGATTGGCTATGATGAGAGTTCCTCGCTGGGGAACTGGGGTGTAGTCCAAGCCGGATAAGGGTTCCTCGCTAGGGAGCTGGCGTGCGTTCCAAGCCAGAGGACCAGCAGGACCGGAGGTGCGTTGTTTTTACGTATCCAGGCGCTTCGACGTACGTTTCGTGATTAACCACTTAAGGACCGCCTACTGCACATTTACGTCGGCAGAATGGCACGGCTGGGCACATCAACGTATATATACGTTGATTTTAGTACCCAGCCGTGGGTCGCGGGCGAGCGCCCGCGGGCGAGCGCCCGCGGGCGCGCGCCCGCGACCCGGTCCGAAGCTCCGGGACCGGGACCGCGGGATTCGCGGACCCGATCGCCGCTGGAGTGCGGCGATCCGTCCCTGGAGCGGAAGAACGGGGAGAGCCGTGTGTACACACGGCTTCCCCGTGCTTCTCTGTGGCCGCAGCATCGATCGCGTCATCCCTGTAATAGGGGGACGCGATCGATGACGTCACACCTACAGCCACACCCCCCTTAGTTGTAAACAAACACACTAGGTCTCACATCCCCTACAACGCCACCTGTGGTTAACTCCCAAACTGCAGCTGTCATTTCCACAGTAAACAATGCAATTTAAATGCATTTTTTGCTGTGAAAATGACAATTGTCCCAAAAATGTGTCAAAATTGTCCGAAGTGTCCGCCATATTGTCGCAGTCACGAAAAAAATCGCTGATCGCCGCTATTAGTAGTAAAAAAAAAATAATTAATAAAAATGCAATAAAACTATCCCTTATTTTGTAAACGCTATAAATTTTGCGAAAACCGACCGATAAACGCTTATTGCGATTTTTTTTACCAAAAATACGTAGAAGAATACGTATCGGCCTAAACTCTCCAATGTTTAGTGACCCTGTCTATGCCATAAAAGGTCAGCTTGCGAGGGTCCTTATCATGGCAGTCTGCAAAATGTTTGGAAACACTATGGTTAGGAAACCCTTTGATTATGTTCGCCACATGTTCGTTGATTCGCACTTTAAGTTCACGAGTTGTGCGTCCCACATATTGCAACTTGCACGGGCATTCTAGGACATAAGTCACATGATCTGAATGACAGGTGATAAGTGGTTTTATCGTGAATTCCTGTTGGGGGACAAAAGAAATTAATTTGCTCTTTTTCTTTCCCTGTCTGGTGGTATTTTTACATGATCTGCATCGGGTGCAGTAATGGAATGCAGATCCATCCAGAAAGGTCAGAGGTCTCTCAGGTGGATCTATCCTTGATTGGACTTTATCTAACACTCTTTGAATGGACTTAATTGTATTTATTTATTTATTCATTCATCATTTTTTTTTTTTTGTACAATCTATTTCTATCCAAATTTTTTTTTTGTACAATCTATTTCACTATTTTCAGTGTGTTGCTGCTCACTAAGTCTGCTATTGTTGGTTCAGACGGACCATTTATTAGATTTCACTTTATTGTTTATTCTCTTATTATTCATTATTAGCGCCCCCTCCATATACCATTAAAGGAAAATGTTCGCTGTGCATGCTCTTAAACTTTCTGACAACAAATATCCGATGGAGCATCATCCGATCATGTGTACACAAGTCCAAAGTACAAACAGGCATGTCAATCATAAAGATCAGACAACAATAGCAGAAGTTGCCCAAGGGGTGGTGGTAAAGAACTTAAAAAAACACGTGATTTGGTGAATGTTGACTGAAAAAGTTCTGCCGTGTGTATGCATATCAACTTCACGGCCAACGCCCCTTCGGACCAAAATCCACGGAAAAGTCAGATGGAAGTCCGAATGTGTTTACAAGGCTTTAGAGTAGCTCACTTCCTTTAGTAATGTAACTTATTACCCATGCATGGAAATTGAAAAGTGTGGTCCATCTTGGGTGTTTCAAAGTTAATGTTGCAGAAACCTTGCTATCTCCTTAGAGAAAGCAGAAATGTGTCCAGCGGAACTGTACAAGACTATAATTTTGATGCTTTTCCCTCATGAAAACTGTTAATTTATGAAGTCAAAGGACAAAGCAAATCCTAAGAAATTAAATTTGATGTTCAGATTGAATTTTAAGTAGAGTGCTTCTCCCTCATAGCCGTGTCTTTCTCAGTAGAGAATTGAGTAGTCAGTTGTTATAGTAGTTTCCATTGAGGGGGGGGGGGGGGCACAGACTACAACACAAGATTCAACAAGGTCATGTATAATAGCTGTTTTGTTGTTTTATTGATCTGACTTTGCATAACACAACTCTAACTGGGCTATCCTGGGTTGAAGGCTTTGGTTGTAAATCCTAGACTCTGCCTTGCATGCTTCATGATTTTGCATGTAATGTAATCTATTCCAACAGCAGCTACATGGTGCCTATAAAGAGGTCTGGTATGACGCGGACTTGCAGGAGTAGATATAGTGTTGACTATCTCTGTATTTTAGTTCTGTTTCATGCAAATATATGCTATATTTGTCTTGTTTGGTAGGAAATTATGGAGCATCTTGAAACCCATCAGCCATCAATGAGACCTCTAGAAACCACCTTTTCCTCAAAACAAAATTTTCCAGGCATTTACGTATAAGACAGTTCTGCATACATTAATACACAATTTTTTTAATGCAATCAGTGCACTTTAGATATTTGAGAATTTGACTTGAGATTAGACTCTTGCAGTTCCTGTACAACAAACCTCAGACTGGGGGAGGATGTAGCCTCACAAGGAGCCAGTCAGTTAAGCTGCAGTGCAAGAAGCATGCTGATAAGTTTGTTGCATCTACTGTAGGGGTGGACTGACCATTCGGGCACTCAGGCATTGCCCGAGGACCCCATACCATTAGGGGGCCCCATCGGTGTTGCCAGCCTCAGTAAAACCAGAGACAGTATGTAAAAAATCAGTGTTTTTTTTACATCTGTCCCTGAAATGTCCCTTACTGACATCCTTTTGGTGTAAAAATCCCAAGATTATAGTTGTCCCGCCTCTCCAGTACCTTTTCAGTGTGTATATGTGTATTCTGTGTGTATGTATACTGTGTTTGCATACTGTATGTGTGTATGTGTATACTGTGTGGCATCTCCTATTGCCTGGGGGCCCCATAATCTGCTATTGCCTGAGGGCTTCATAATCTCATATTGCCCGGGGGCCCCATGAGTTGTCAGTCCGCCCCTGGTCTCCTGTCCACATACAGGCTGGAGGAGAGACAATACTTGTAAGTTATATTAAGAAACATCAGGTCTTTATTACTGACAGGCAGAGCTGTGTTGTGAGGCAAGGCTGTGTAAATCTCTTGACTGGATGCATACAAATACTAACCATTTGACAGGTAAAACAGTACCCATATAGGTATGAAATCTATGTATTGAGCTTTTTGCCTTAAAGATCAGCTTCAAAGCAACTCTGTCACTAACCAACCAATACAAAAGTACACAAAAATAGACTCATTCAAAGAAGATTATTAAAGGGACAATAGAGGTTCAGTTTTTTTTAAATAACAAACAAGTCATACTTACCTCCGTTGTGCAGTTCGTGTTGCACAGTGTGGCCCCGATTGTCCTCTTCTGGGGTCCCACAGCAGCTGTCTCGACTCCTCCCCGCAAGAGCCAACCCCCTCTGGAAAGCTCTCTCCCGAGGGAGTTACCTTGCGGGCGCGCTCCAGTGTTATACACTCTGCGGCGGCTATGCGGCGGCTTATGACTCAGCCCTGCCCCCCCATTGGCTGTGTCACTAGATTCGACAGCAGTGGGAGCCAATGGCTGTGCTGCTATCAATCGATCTATTGAGAAGCCAATTAGCCATGGAGAGAACAACGCAGAATCGTGCCCACAGAGATTCAGGGCTCAGGTAAGTAAAATGGAGGCTCGGGGAGGCCAGAGAGTGCAAGGTGCTATTTCCCCTTAATGCATAGGATGCATTAAGGTGACAAATCACAAAGCTTAACAACCCCTTTAATATCTGTCCAATTGGGCAGTGATTCTTACCTTTGCCCTCTTGCAGAGTTATAGCTTGTGAATCCTTACAATCTGTCACACATTTGGGTGTGTTGGATGCCTTGTCCAGCAATGATAGCTGTGTTTCCACCCATCAGCTGCTACATCACTACAGGGCACAGTAATGGCATAGTGGCCAGTGAGTGGAACTACCATTAGAATATTTTTGATCAGCAACAAAGTTAATTTAAAATACCTGTCAAAAATACAGTATAAAGCCTGCCATCCCTAATATTCCTGGTTCTCAAAATGATATATGCCCAGTTGGGTCTGGTGTTGAACAGTTTGGTCAAAACAATCCAAAGTCATACCCAGGAGTAAAAAAAAAAAACAGCGCAAAAGTACCATGGAGAATTTAAAAATAAAGCAGGAGTACTAATATAGAACCATAAAGCAGGTCAAGGATCCAAGCAGCAAACGTCCTAAACCCGTTCTAGCAATAATCAGCAACAAGATGTCTGAAAACAGTAGCGCCCCCACTAAGGAAATCATTTATGGGCTGCACATGCAGCATTTCCTTAGATAATTACTACAGGCAATCACCAAGCAGCTCTGCGGGCAATGTTATACAAGTTGGGAGACATTGATAAGAATATGTTGCGTGAGGATGTGTGAGTCTAAGAAACTGTAGTAAGGAATTAGTAAAAAAGCCAGGCGGTGACAATTTCAAAGCCATTAATTGATAACTATAGAGAGCTGAAATAGATTAGTTGTATTACTGAATCTTGCATATCAATATTACTCTGTACTATCGTAATAAGTAACCCCTTAATGGATTTATATATTATTTTTTTTACTATATGGTATGCAGTGTTTTTTATATTCCTATACTTAGAATATAAAATTCAGAGATGCTAGGCAGGTGGGTTGCCAACGGGTTAATCCCTTTCTCAGTATATGTTGTGCATTTTCTGGCAGACTCGCTCTACATGAGATCCTCATTTTTTTTTTTTTTTTCACTTGACTGAGCAAGCTTCATTATGATACTTATTCTAGCATTCACAAACGCAGTCAACTAACTGAGCTACACCTCTCACATTGCACAATTGATGGATTTTTCCACATTGTATGGCTAAACATTCTCTTATCATCTAATTCTGCTGTAAAGATGTAATATGGGGGCACATAATCATATTATCTGGAGAAAAGAATAATATGAAATACAAGCCTCTAACCACATAGCTTGTTGAAAAAAATAAAATAAAAATAAACCTAGGATTTATTTTATTCACATGTAAGAACAGACAAAACAGCAGGCCCCAGACATGGCTTCCCCATGCCCCCGCTCCACAGTTAGTGCTGCAGTATTGTCAATGCAAAATCTGAAAAGTACTCAATCTTCATCACTAGGTAGAACATAACTGCATGGTCCTATGGATTGCCCCAATGGCTACAGCTAACAGTCAATAAATCAGGCCAAAAACGAAATAATAACCACTGTATTCAGGTACAAGCCAGAGGCTGGAATAGGTGGTAGACTGAAGATGGAAACCAGGATTCGTGTTCTAACTCAGAGCATCAGGAAATCAGGGAGAGGAACGGATGAACAATTAAAACCGTAAGAAAAGTTACATATCTGGAAATTTGTTGTCAACTACTAAAAGACACATTTTTAAGGTAGTGAGGTAGCTCAGGTATTTTCAGCACCAGGTGATATCCCTGAAGCAAGAATGAGCACATCCTTTCGTAGATATCAAATGAGGTAGCAATAGCCAATACAATATAGGCTTTCTTGAAAAATCCAGTTTCATGTTTTAAATTCCTGTCTACCAGTCACCTCTTTCCACAACTTCCTGAATTCCTTGCATGATTTGCAGCTTCTCCTCTGCTGTTAACTTTCAATCTCTGAGGACTACATATCTCATGATACCGTGCTGCCCTCAAGCTAAAACTCCTATACTGACTTTTGAAACTCCTAATCTCAGCACCTCTGTAGTTTAGAAGGTAGACTGAATTCTGTGACACATCAGTGTTTATTCACAGGGCATAGTGAATACTTATCCTAGGATTCAAGGAACTAAAAGTGTGGGGATCTTTACAAAGCAAGTTTACAAACTTCAAGATTATTCAAAATAAGGTAGGCTACAAACAATTGTATTACAGTGTAAAAAGAATATATGATTTGACATTTTAGCCAAAGAAACTCTTTAACCACTCACAACGATATACATTGGAAAAGCGGCATAGGTGCGCAAAAGCACGTACCCGCGTGCCACGGGAGCGTGTCCTTGGGCCCCGTGGACTCAATGTCCGCCAGTGGCCAGCGATCATGGAAAAGAGAAACAGAACAGGGAGATGCAAACAGGGCATTTCCCTGTTCTGCCTAGCAACATGACAGGAATCTACTGCTCCCATTGATCCCGAGCAGTGATCTCTGTCATGTTCTAGTGTGCCCACCCCCCTACAGTTAGAAACACACATGGTGTTACCCCTTCCCTGCCAGTGTCATCTACACAGTAATCAGTGCATTCTTATAGCACCGATCGCTGTATAAATGTCAATGGTCCCAAAATAGTGTCAAAAGTGTCCGATCAGTCCGCCGCAGTGTCACAGCCACGATAAAAATTGCAGATTGCCGCCATTACTAATAATAAAAAAATAATAATAAAAAGACCATAAATCTATCCCCTATTTTGTAGACGCGATAACTTTTGCACAAACCAATCAATATACGCTTATTGTGGATTTTTTTAACCAAAAATATGTAGAAGAATACATATTGGCCTAAACTGATGAAGAAATTTGTTTTTGTTTTTTACATATTTTTGGGGGATATAAAAAAGTAAAAAATATTGCTTTTTTTTCAAAATTGTCGCCCTTTTTTGTTTATAGCACAAAAAATACTCAGAGGTGATCAAATACCACCAAAAGAAAGTTCTATTTGTGGGAACATTTTTGTTTGGGTACAACGTCGCACAACCACACAATTGTTAGTTAAAGTGCTGCAGTGCCGTATTGCAAAAAAGGGCTTGGTCAGGAAGGGGGCAAATCCTACCGGGGCTGAAGTGGTTAAGGTATGGAGGAAGGATTATGTACATCTTACATCTATGTTTACTTACTGCCAATGGACTGGCCAAATTGCCTTATTTTATGAAATAATTGTCATACTGGGAAACTGATAAAATGCTGAATGGTTCGTTTTCCTGACACTCCTATTAAAGCATTCTTATAAATGTGTAAAAAGTAATTAAATATATATTATTATAGATTTGTATCTAAATATTTAAAATTGACAGTGCAAGGGGAATTAAAATAAAGGTTTAGAGGCCTCGAAATGAAAAGAATTCAAAGGAAACGCTGAAGCTCTCAATGATCCTTCTAGCCCACCCCTGCTGCTTTTACATCACTTAATAATTGCCTTATCTTCAGGCTACAAAAGTCTTAACAGGTTAACTCACTTTACCCATTCAACCTAATAATTCATTAGTGTATGGTTAAATGCTTGGGGCAGTAGGAAGAGCTTGGTGATAAGGAAAGATGCTGAGGGGTCAACTGTCGTGTTCCTTCTCTAAAGTCTTATTTGTGCCCTTACTGTAATTTGAAGGATTTTAGACCAATGTATAAAAATATTTTAAGTTGACATTTCATTTATAGCTATAGTGGTCAGATTTGGGATTTTGTGGCCAAGCACCACTTAGCACTTCATCCTACTTATCCGGAGGTATGCAGAACAGGTTGCACCTCCCCAGTGTAGTTATTCAAGGATACCAGTGATACTTTTTTGCTTGGTAGTGTATGGTGTGTCCATCTTCTGATTCGGATTGGCCTTTGCCAACCTTTCAATCACAGTTACTCACAACAGCTTATCAGAAGCTGAAGATAGACACATTTTACGGCCTCATTTTTTCAGTTCAGCCAAACCTGGTTCAATATATGTTGTATTATGCATAGGTATATAGGTACATAATAGGTGAGGTTGAAAAAAGACACAAGCCCATCAAGTCCAACCTATGTGTGTGATTAAACATCAGTATTACATTGTATATGCCTGTATGTTGTGGTTGTTCAGGTGCTTATCTAATAGTTTTTTTAAACTATCGATGCCCCCCACTGAAAGCACTGCCTGTGGAAGAAAATTCCAAATCCTTGTCGCTCTTACAGTAAAGAACCCTCTTTGAGGTTAAACCTCTTTTCTTCTAATTTTAGTGAGTGGCTTAGTATACTCCCTTCCGTGGAAAAGTTTAATTTCTATTGGGGGGTTACCAGCATGATATTTGTAAATTGAAATCATATCCCCTCTCAAGCGTCTCTTCTCCAGAGACAGTTAGTTCAGTACTCGTAACCTTACTTCATAACAAATACCCTCCAGTTGCTTTATTTGCTTTGTTGCCCTTCTCTGTACTCGCTTTATTTCCAGTACATCCTTCCTGAGGACTGGTGTCCAGAACTGGACAGCATACTCCAGGTGCGGCCGGACCAGAGTCTTGTAGAGTGGGAAAATTATCTCTTGAGTTAATCCCCTTTTTAATGAATGCCAATATTCTGTTTTCTTTGTTAGCAGCGGCTTGACATTGCCTGCCATTGTTTAGCCTATCATCTACTAGGACCTCCAGGTCCTTTTCCATGCGTAATTCCCCCAGAGATTTTCCCCCCAGTGAGTAGATTGCATTCATATTTTTGCCACCCAAATGCATTATTTTAAATTTTTCCACATTAAACCTCATTTGCCATGTAGTTGCCCACCCCATTAATTTGTTTAGATTTCTTGCAAGGTTTCACATCCTGCAGACAAGTTATTGCCCTGTTTAGCTTAGTATCGTCCGCAAATACAGATTTTGAACTGTTTAACCCATCCTCATTTATGAACAAATTAAATAGGATTGGTCCCAGCACAGAATCCTGGGGGACCCCACTACCCACCACCGACCCTTTTGAGTATTCCCCATTCATCACCACTCTCTGAACTCGCCCCTTTAGCCAGTTTTCAATCCATGTATTAACCCAATGGTCTATGCCAATAGACCTTACTTTGTACATAAACTGCTTTACATTTTTGTCTTACAATATGTTTACCTTATTTTTTCTCCTTGGTTTTACTTGTAATATTCTCTCTCCTTTTAGGTCCAGAGCACTATGATAACAAGTGCCTAGAGATTAGTTTTGCTCAGAATGATAAAAAACTATAAATCTTTACAATTATAAAGAAGGGGAGGGGGTTGATTCGCTAAAGGCAAATAGACTGTTCACTTTGCAAGGGAAGTTGTACTTTGCATGGAAATGTTTTTCCATAGGTTAGTGAATGAGGTGAAGCTCTGTTGACATCCATCATTCAACCATGTGCATGTAAAAATGGCTGTTTTTTGTATTTTTGCACTTGATTGGGTATTGAAACTTGAAAAAAAAACTTCACTACATAAAATACATTTTGGGGCAAAGTTCTTTGCAACTTCCCTTCTAAAGTAAACAGCCTATTTAAATCAACTCCAATAATTTCCTAAGAAGCGTTCCTGATGAGTTAATGTAACTACATTTAAATAGCAATATAATATATTATCTTGTATGCTAAATAAACTGAACTAAGAAAGTTTTGCATTTTAAAGATAATTCTTTAAAGGGGTTGTAAAGGTTTGTTTTTTATTTTTTAAATAGGTTCCTTTAAGCTAGTGTCAAAAATATTGTCTGATGGCGCAAGGGGAGGTGGATAATAGAACTACCTTGGCAAGTGGTCTAGATATCAGAATGAGTATTCATGAAAACAAAATATATGATAAGTTCATAAGTCCACAGAAAATCCAAGTTGGCACTTTAACGGCAGCAATCCCTGAAGAGCAGAAGCATACTCTGTACATAGGTAGACAAAGAAAGAACAAGGATGCGCCCAATCTAAGTGCAGTAACGTATTTAATGAATAACATGAGATACAAAAGGAGACACGGCCAAATGGCTACTCACACATTAAAAGTGGATAATAGGCATATATGAGACCGTGGATGTAGTCATCGTCCGGTGTATGAGGGGTGTCCGCACATGGTGGTGAGGTGCTGTAGATGGAGGACAGCAAGTGGGACAGCCTGGAGGAGCTTGTTAGGAGCGCCGTGTACGGCGGCGTGCGTCTCACGATGGAACGCAAGCACAGGTCGGTCTCACCGGAAGTGACGTGGCGTGATGTGGCGTGGCTCAAACGAGGGAACCAATAGGATGACGCGTTTCACAGCCCAGCTGCTTCTTCAGATCCATAGACGTCCAATCGGGGGAGGACGTCTTATATATCGGTGGCTATCTAGTTCAGAGGTTAACCATTGCATACACAGTACATAGTATAATCTAAACATGCCGGAACTAAGAGGGGATTTAACCTAATGTCATGTCATCATGTAAAACTAATTTAGGAGTATGGAACTATATATAATATAAAGAATATATATGAAAAGTAGTAATAGTGAATAAATGATAAAAAATAATAAGTGAGTAATGATAATAAATATATATATATATATATATATATATATATATATATATATATATATATATATAGTTCAAAAGGATAATAAAAATAAAATAAAAATAATAATAATAATAATAATAATAATAATAAAAATAAAAATAAATATAAATAATAATAATAATAATAATAATAATAATGATAATAATAATAATAATAAAATGTATATTCATTTTATTTTTATATTCATTTTCACTTATTTTTATTTTTATTATTATTATTATTATTTTTATTTTTATTTTATTTTTATTATCCTTTTGAACTATATATATATATATATATATATATATATATATATATATATATATATATATATATATATATATATATATATATTTATTATCATTACTCACTTATTATTTTTTATCATTTTTAAATTACATGCTAAACTATTGCTAGACTTGCCAGGCTTCACAAGGATAGCATTACTTTCTTTGCAAATATTCTGCAATTCTGCTGCAAGTTCTGGTTCAGTTATGTTGTGCAATAGTCCTCCCACCACAGGGGTCATTATGACTTAATTTTCGTGCTGTAGACTTGCAGAGCTCTTGCTGTACACTCAGCACTGCAACTTTGCTCTTGCTAAAGACTTGCCAGGCAAACTGGAAAAATGGCAATGAGAACTTGTGCTTCAAGTGCTCTGCAAGTGTACAACTTGCCAGTGAAATTGTTCAGCAAATTTAACAGACTTAGGGCTCTTTCACAGGGGCGGACCGTTCAGATCCTCCTGCCAGTTTTTTAGGCGGACCTGAACGGACGCTCCGTGCACCTCTATGGAGCCATGGATGCCAGCAGCTCGCTGACATCCGACCCGCTTCAATCCGCCAAAGTGTGACGGAGGAAAAACCTACTTTTCCATCTGTCTGGTGGATCGGTTTGGGTGAACACGGACAGACGGTCCGTGTTCATCCAATCCCCCCATAGGGGAGAGCGGAGAAAAGACAGGGCAATCCTTGCAAAGTGTACGGGGACCGCCCTGTCATCCGCCGGCTCAGCGGGGATCAACGGAGCGATCCCCGCTGAGCAGTGCCGATCCTGACCCCCCTGGGGCCTTAAGCAAAAATGACATGTCACATCAAAGTTGAGAAGCGGGGGGGTGGCTGCCAAAAATGACACGTCACATTACAGTGGGAGGTGCTGTCGAAGATTACATCTTACATTAAAGTGAGACCTGGGGGGTGCTGACTTCTTACCTCTTCTCCCATGCAGCCAGCGAGTTGAGAAGCGGGGTGAGAGGGGCCAAAATGACTTTTCACCAGGTGGGTCCTCTAGTAATTTGGGGGGCCCTCCGCAGCTTTGCGGGGCCCTAAGCGGCTTGCATAATGAGCCTATAGGGCGGATCGGCCCTGCCGCTGAGCAAGCGGAGGTTCACGGGGCGGATCATTACTGATCCGCCCCGTGTGAAAGAGCCCTTACAATTCAACACTGCCACAAATTTGTGGCAAGTTATCCTTGCTATCTGGGTATTATGTTATATACCAAAATGACAAAAGGTCACTTTTTACTTTTAGAACAGATTTTTTCAACAGTAAATCCTATTTTAAGGAGAAAAACACTAGGAAAGGCACACTTTCATTTTGATTGTGTATGTTTATTGGTTTGCATTAGCGTCAACATCCTTGCAAGAGTGGTGGTGCTTCACAGGAATAGGTGGTGCTTCTTGGCACCAAAATGTATTTGATTTATAAAATGTTGCCAGTGGTTTGGCGTGTGCTAAAAGTGTAGCTCTGTTATGACAGCCCAAAGTGCTGAGAGCTGAGGTAATTTGGGGGCCTGAAAAAGACGCTACCTCCATCTCACTTGAACCTAAATGCTCTTCATGTTATGAACTAGGCAAGGAAATGAAGCCTACAAAGAAAGTTCAAAGAAAAAATTAACTGTGTTTATTACTGTTTCCTTTTTCTAGCAGACGTTTGGAATGACTGGGGTTAATGAGACTGCTGTCACAAACCTCTATAACAATGCGGCACTCCAGGATGTAGATTAAAGAATCTTGATGCACATAGCAGTTGGTAAAGATACTTCGCCTTTGGCCTCATGCCTTCTAATAGATTTCATTCACACCCTGTTGTGTCAGTTACGTACGTACTTGTAGCTTGAACGGCTTAGCTTTAGCACAAACTGCCGCATGTTTTGGTTTATTTGACTAGCTATATTACCAGCTTGGTTTATACCTCTTTCATCCTTCAAGAACTATATGCCTGGCTGCATTTATGTTCTCATTTAGCATCTCAAAATGGGCACTTGCTTTCAAGAAGGGTTACTGCTTGATTCACCCGCTTTGTTAATCTGGTTAATTAGCATACTGTCTGCCATTAACAACAATAAAACAACAATGCTTCTGACTGCTCTGCAAATCCAAAACACAGACAGTGAAGGCAGAATAAATGAACAAATCACCTATCTGAAACATTTCTGCTGGAGTGACGTTTGGAATTAAAGGCATGGTGCAGAAGTTTCTCTAAATAGGCATATGTTTAACAATATAAAAATTACCATCTGTTGTCGTAAACAAAAATGGTATTTTACCTGACTGTGGATCAATGCATGCGTGCACTACATAGCAGGCTGTACATATGTGTACCATACAGTGAATGAATATGACAACATCTGCTGCCTCCTGTTTCTACAAACTTCCATTCCCCAAGACAGCCAGGAATCCTTGGTAACAAACCTTATTCCTTTAACAGCAGTGGGCAGAAAGCTTCAAAAACATTGCCTACTATAAGAAAAGGTTCTGTTTAGTGTAGCGCTTACCAGAGCTGTATCCTGGCCTAGGCCAACAAGGCCCAGGCCTAGGGCAGCACTTTGCAGGGGGTAGCACAAAAAGAGTCCCCGTCGGCTTGCGCTACACTGTTAGGAAAATTAGTCTAGCACCCCCATAAAGCGGCCGCGCTGCTTCTGGTATGCGGGCGGCCGGCATTCCGCAACTGTGGGGGGGCGCTTCCAATTTTGACTGTTTTATCATCCTGGACCACAAACCTTCCTTGCTGTGCTATATGTTTCTGCTGCACCATCTACTTAAAGTAGAACTATATTCAACACTTTTTTTTTTCATTTCAGATAGAGTAAGGGAGGGTTATAGCCCCTATCAGTTTATTTTTTACCATCCCTGTCCCATTGCGAAGATTTCCCTTCACTTCCTGCTCTATGGGCAACCAGGAAGTAAGAGGAAATCTAAGTAAATTAAGGGAATCCATTGCCCCCCCTCAGGCCCTCAGAACTAGTGTCCTCACTCGAAAATCTCAGGGCGGGTCTTAAACAACACAGGGATGTGGCCATGACAGGTAGGAGTGGGTGATATTTAAATTAGGGGGTGCAGTAGTTTAGTCAGGCCTAGGGCAGCACAAAACCTAAATGTACCTCTGGTGCTTACCCCTGGAGGAGCTGCTGGATGATTCAGGTTCTTGTTCTGGCGTCACGACTCCGCACACAGCTTTGTCCCTTCTGATACACCAGCCTGAATAGAGAATTGCTGCAAACACCTGCACATGCACAAATGCAAATATCCTGCATACAGTTAAAAAAAAAAGGCACCAGAAAAATAGACACTGGACCAGTTAACTGCAAGAAAAGTATATTGTCAGGGGGGCATGTCCAAGATGTCAACGGACAGTGACCTAATCCGCTCCACCATGAAAAAGACAGAAAATCTTGCCGGTGGTGAAGGTAGATGGATTAGAACCTTCTATTTCCTATGGCAGACCCAGTATACAGAGGTTGTTGCGCCGGCTCAACTCTCTGCAACCTCCACTCTGACTTCCATCGACTTCACATTCATTTGTAGAGTGTGAAGGGAGACCATATGGTCATGCACTGTGTCTTTCACAATACTCATGATCTGCTCTGTTGCTGTAATATGTTCATGATAGAAGTCATATTAACCCCAACATAATCCCAACATAATCCACTAAAAAAACAACCATATTTAGAGAAATGTTGTAGCGTTACATTCTGGAACTTAAAAAAGTTTTATGTCTACACAAAATAGTCCAAATGATGAAAAGTGGGAAAAAAAACAAGGTTTTCCAAAATGATGCAATTATAATAAGCTCTGGTTCAATCAATGACCTGCAAAATCGACTTGATTTGTTTTTAACTTCAGCTTGTTAATTTAAACATTGAAAATGAATGATAGAAGCTGATTGGTTGTGTCATGCACAGCTTCTCCAGAATTTGGCTACCCCAGCAATTTCCCCTAGTTATGTTTAAAAGTTTGCATAATATGTGTCACATGACACTAAGCTATATATCAATGTATTTTTCTATTTTTCAAGTGATCCTTTGAACTCACATCATCTTCTAAAGTGGCACCAGACCTATTGACCTGTATCCCCGAAACAGGGTGGGGGGGGGGGGCTGTATTATGTAGATTTTGACCACAACTTCCATTGTTAATGTTTGACACCCCCTTCCTCGACTTCCTATTGGTCAGTGAGGCCTACCATCACCTTTTCCTTCCTGTAGGAAAGTGCAGAAGCAGATGGAGCCCAATAACCACTGAATTTGAGGTTAATATTTTCATAACATAGATTTGGAGGTTCTCCAGAGCTCTGGAGAAAAATGTAGGTGTACACCTGGAAGTGTCTACATTAGTGGTCATCAACCCTGTCCTCAGGGCCCACTAACAGGCCAGGTTTTATGTATTACCTTGGGGAGATGCAGACTAGATTACTGCAATCACTGACAAGGCAAATGATATCACCTGTGATTTATTTCAGTTATCTTGCAAACATAGGTACATAGTTAGTTGTTAGTGGGCCCTGAGGACAAGGTTGATGTCCACTGGTCTACATTATGGACTTGAGGCCACTGTACAAGGTAAGGCAAGCTCACAGGTTCAGTTTTATCATGGTACCAAAGAGAGTCACCTCCCCGAAGCAGATAGCAGATACAGTATAGAATGATGCCAGTATGTCCTTTATCAAAGTGCCTGAACTGTTCACAGTAAGGGATGAGCTTCGCGTTAGAAACTAACGTATGTTCGACTCGAACATCGTCCGTTCGATTGTTCGACGAATTTCGAACAAAAACGATAGTTTGCGGCAAATTCGAGTGAAACGAAATGACCGTTTTTAAGACTTTTTTCCATTGATACATGTTCCCTGGGGCAAGACCCGGGTTCTCAAAGACGTTTTCCAACAATAACTTGAAAATTTGTCTTTAACCACTTCAATACCCAGCCATAGAAAATTGACGGCCTGGGATGGGATTTACCATCCTAAGTGGCCATCAATTGACGGCCTGGGCATTGCAGGCGAATATCTGGATGATGCCTGCAGCCAGAGGCATCATCCAGATATCCTCTTCTTCAGCCGACGATTCTGCACAATGTAAGAACGATCAAGCGGCGGTTCCGCCGCTTGATCGTTCTTACAGGTCGCGGGAGGGGACATCCCCCCCCTCCCGCCGCCATCCGGTGCTTCTCCGGGCTTACCTGTGCCTTCGGGGCCCGGAGAACGAATCGTCGGCGGCGGCAGGAAGCATAGAGATGACTGGTGACCAGATGGTCACCAGTCATCTCTATGACCGTCGGAGGACCCGGGCGCGATGTGATGACGTCACGCCCGGGTCCCCGTAAGTAAACAAAGCCGCGATTGCGGCTGTAAGCCCCCATTCATGAGATCGGTGAATTTTTTTTCACCGATCTCATGGTTTCCAGCCTGGAGGAGAGATGTGAGGTCTTATTGACCCCACATCTCTCCATAAAGAGGACCTGTCACACACATTTCCTTTTACAAGGGATATTTACATTCCTTGTAATAGGAATAAAAGTGGAAAAAAAAATGAAAAAAAGTGTAAAAATAAAAAATAAGTCAAAAAAATAAATAAAAGATAAAAAAAATTAAAACGCCCCTGTCCCCGATAGCTCGCGTGCAGAAGCGAACGCACACGCAAGTCCCGCCGACATATGTAAACGCTGTTTAAACCACATAAGTGAGGTATCGCCGCGTGCGTTAGAGTGCCAGCAACAAATCTAGCACTAGATCTCCTCTGTAAATCTAAACTGTAACCTGTAAAAAATAAATAAAGCGTTGCCTATGGAGATTTTTAAGTATCGAAGTTTGGCGCCATTCCATGAGTGTGCGCATAATTAAGGCGTGACATGTTGGGTATCTATTTACTCGGTGTAACATAATCTTTCACATAATACAAAAAAATTGGGCTAACTTTACTGTTTTGTTATTTTTTTAATTCATAAAACAATTTTTTTACAAAAAAAAGGCGTTTGAAAAATAATTGCGTAAATACCGTGCAAGATAAAACTTTGGAGTGACCGCCATTTTATTCCCTAGGGTGTCTGCTAAAAAAAACATATATAATGTTTGGGGGTACTGTGTAATTTTCTAGCAAAAAAATGATGATTATTACATGTAGGAGAGAAGTGTCAGAATAGGCCCGGTATGGAGGTGGTATAAAAGCCTGGTATTGAAGCGGTTAAAATTATCGTTTTTGAATTCGAACGCTCGAGTCCCATAGACTTCAATGGGGTTCTAAATGTTCGTGCGAACGATCGGACTGTTCGACGGTTCTGGTGCGAACCGAACGTGGGGGTGTTCGGCTCATCCCTATTCACAGTAACCAAATGAATTCAGTGTTTCTCTTCTTATACTGTCATATACCATTGTAAGTTCATATGAAGCAAAATATGATCCTGTTAGTGTGTAAACAGAAAAAAACATATCTTAAATATGCAGAATTCATAAATATAATAAAGAATATCACACATGATGAAAGAAAATTTAAATAATTTAAATAAATAATATACTAAAATCTGAAATTTTTGGAAGATGTATTCAATAGTGATTCTGTTAGTGAATGAAGTTAGCTCAGTGACCACAGGGTGGCTCCCACCATACAGTTTGGAAAGAACAGACCTCATGATTACAGTTTGAACACATTAATATTGGATGTAATATGCACTGTACTGTATGCTATGCTGATAACAAAATAAATGTCTGAACTGCCTGAACAATTTACGTAAGTACATGCATTGGCTAAATTATAATCAAAGGATTATTTAAATATCATGCACACCTATTTATAATTACCTGCAATCTCAGGAGCTGACCTTCTTTGCTTCACCTGTCCTCCTCCAACACATCGTGCCAGATCCACAAAGAACTGCCTATCTTTAGGCAGGCGTAGCGTATCCAAGATACACTACGCCGCCGTAACTTAGAGCGGCAGGTTCCTTATCCACAAAGAATTTGCGCCGTAAGTTACGGCGGCGTAGTGTAATTGTGTCGGCGTAAGCCCGCGCAATTCAAATGTCTCAGATGTGGGCGTGATTTATGTTAAATCATCGTGACCCCACGTAAATTACGTTTTTTTGGAACGGCGCATGCGCCGTCCGTGGAGGTATCCCAGTGCGAATCACGTTGCAAATAGTCAATGCTTTCGACGTGAACGTCACTTACGTATATCCCTATTCGCAAAGACGTAAACGACAGAAAATTATACGCTGTCCCGACATCCATACTTAACATTGCGTACGCCTCTATAGAGCAGGGGTAGTTTTAACGCAGGAAAACGCCTCACGCAAACAACGTAAAAAAATGCGCCGGGCGTACGTACGTTCGTGGATCGGCGTATCTAGGTCATTTGCATACTCGACCCAGAAAATAGACGGAAGCGCCCCTAGCGGCCAGCGTAAAAATGCAACATAGACACAACGGCGTACTAAGACTTACGTCAGTCGGCTCTATGCCACATTCAGGCGTATCTTGTTTTGTGGATACAAAACAAAGATACGCCGGCGCATCTTAGAACTTACGCGGCGTATCAATAGATGCGCCGCCGTAAGTTCTTTGTGGATCTGGCCCATCTGGTTTAAAGTTCAATGGACGACCCAGGATTTTTTTTTCTTTTTTTTCCGTAAGATCACAGACCATTAGCAGAAACAGTGAAAGACTGAAATTGGCATATTACATGCTTGGTACAAGCTACTGACCTTCCACTACAAAAACATAATAAAAACGTGGCCTCTTTCACTGTAAGTGCTGGCATGACAACCCCAGTCCTGCAGAAATTAGCACTTTTATCTTATGAGTACTGAGGCGGCGTACACACGACCGAGGTTCTCGCTGGAAACCAGCGAGAACCTCGCTGGAAGCTGCATTCCAGCGAGGACCTCGGCCGTGTGTACGCTCTCAGCGAGCTTCCCGTCGGGAAGCCCGTCAAGCAGAAATAGAGGGCACGCTCTCTATTTGCTCGACGGCCCGCCTGGATGAATGGCTGGTTGCCATTCCCGACAGGCGGGTCGCCGTTTTCGACGGCCGGCAGAGAACCTCGACGGGTGGAACGATGTGTTCTGCCCGTCGAGGTTCTCTGCCGTGTGTACACGGCCTGAGAGATTCAATGGGCCATGGAATACATGTATGGACAAGTAAAAAAAAAACCTTAGGTGTAAATAGAAGGAGACTACATTTTTACTTTTAACTATAATACAACACTGGGGGGAGATTTACTAAAACTGGTGCACACAGAATCTGGTGCAGCTGTGCATAGTAACCAATCAGCTTCTAGGTTTAAGGCCAGGTTCACACATGTATGACAACACAATTGTACGACTGTTGATCGACTTTGGCCTAAGACATTGGTCCTACTTCAATTCGACTTGAATGAACAGAATACGATTTTTTTCCAACTTTGACATAGTCCGACTTGTCCTTTGACCAATCAAAACATTACTAGTGTGACATGAATTCCTTTTCCTGCTCCTGTAATCACCATGTCGGATGTCGCAAGATGGATGATTAGGACGAGGATCCGACTTTGATCCAAATTTATTGATATTGAATGGGTTGAAAACAGACCAAAGTAGTGCAGGAACCTTTTTCAAAGTCAGACCTACTTTTGTCGGACCAGTTAAGACAGCTCTCATAGGGAACCATTGATTTGTACTCCAAAGACATGCTGGGAAGTTAATTGGCTTCTGTCTAAATTGTCCCTAGTATATGAATGTGAGTTATGGACCTTAGATTGTAAGCTCCTTGAAGGTAGGGACTGATGTGAATGTACAATGTATATGTAAAGCGCTGCGTAAATTGATGGCACAATATAAGTACCTTAAATAATAATAATAATTTGTACACGTTATGAGCTCCCAAAGTCGGAGTGTATGTCACCCCAGTGTGAACCAGGCCTTATTGTCAAAGCTTTATTGGATAAGCTGAAGTAAGAAGCTGTATGGTTAAAATGCACAGCTGCACCAGATTCTGTGTCAACTAGTTACATGTCTACCAAAAAGTCAAATTGTCACAGCCTGGTGTGATATTTTAGTTTGCATTAAAGCAATAAAAGCCAAACTTCGACAAAACTTTTGGCTATAAGTCCTCCATTCGCCTGATTTACAGTCCCAAAAACCCTTCCTATTGACATAGTTTTGCCTATAGTGAGTAAAGGTCACAACCTCTGTCTCATTTTAAATGCTGACTTTGTCGCCATGCTGAAATTTTTAGCCTTGTTCTATGTTTTTTTCAAATCCATCAAATAGACCTGATGTGATAGGAAATCTCAGTGGGTACCATAGAGACGGTCATAAAAGCATGACAGACATTTAACCCCCCCCCCCCCCATCCAAAAAAAATGAAAAAATAGGTGGGCTTTAAAGTACACCTGTCATTGCTTGTTATTCTTTTTTACCTCTGTTTAAAAATAATAATTGCCTGGCTTTGTCTGTCTTCCACATTTTAAAGTCAGAACCAACAAAAACACATGTAGCAAATAAAAATAAATGGACTTAATAAAAAAAAGAAGCCAATTCAACAGCATGACAACCAGGCAATTAGCCTTTTCAGAAAGTTAGGTTAGGTCAAGTTAGGTCAACAATGGACACCTTCATACTGCTCTTATGATAGGTTTCTCTTCTATAAAACCTTCATTAAAATACAATGGGCCAGATTCATAGAGCAATTACGCCTGTCTAACTGGTGTTAGACAGGAGTAATTTCAAATTTTGCGCGCCGTATCACTAGTTTGAATCCTCAAACCATGATACGGCGGCTTCGGGCTTCGATCCGAGAGGCTTACGTCTTCGTAAGCCTTCGGATCTACGCTGCCATCTATTTGCGGCCGCTGGGAGGAGTTTGCGTCGTTTTGATGCGTCGGGATATGCAAATGTTTTTTTACGGCGATTCCCGAAGATACGAGTGGTCGTCGCAATCGCTTTCGTCTATTTTTTTGTACGTAATGTTAGAGCAGCTGTTTGCTGCTCTAACGTTACGTAGCCCATGTTAAGTATGGCCGTCGTTCCCGCTTCGAATTTATTTATTTTTTATTTTTGTTTACGTAACTCGTTCGGGACTAGGATCGCCCGTAAACGACGCTACATAAACAACGAATGACGTCACGACGTGATTTCGCGCAATGCACGGCGGGAAATTTGGGAACGGAGCATGCGCAGTTCGATCGCCGCGGGAACGCGCCTATTTTAAATAATTCACGCCCCCTACTCGCGCAGATGGATTGCGACGGGAGAAATACACTACGCCGCCGTCGTTTACTGGACAAAATCTACCTGAATTCCACGTAGAGCCAGGTAAAAAACGGCAGCGTAGTGTATTTCTGATACGCTACGATAATCTATTTCTATGTGAATCTGCCCCAATATTTCTAACTAATTCCAAAAAAAAAAAAAAATTATTTGTCTAACATAGATAGGAGGGCTGGAATCAGATAAAAAAAGTGCTTTACTCATTGCTAGAACATAATCATTTTAAGGATGCTCCTAATCCCATGGAACCTAATATGCTATCTATAAAGCCAGTGCTGACCTTCTTCCTAAAAAGCAATAAGCCTCTGCAAAGGAGGGAGGTGATATCTGGGAGTGACAATTACAATACTTATATCTGTAGGGAAGTGCAGAAATAGTTTTGGTGCACTTTCCTCTATTCCCACTAGGTGTCACTGTCTAATAGTCTGAGTCACCTTGATGCAGCAGCACTTTATTAGGCTGGTTCACACTATACAGTAGCAGAGATCTGCGTTTTCCTGGAGAAGCACCTCTCCACAAAGGCACACAGAAAACAATGGTTTGCACTTTCTCGCAGCAATCGGCTGCGGGACAGAGTGGTGAGAAAAAACTCAAAACTACCACATGCAGCCAGGAGAGACGTAACCCGCAGTGATACCTGGCTGCTTCCACTTGTGGTTGAGGCTCGGTTTACACTTGTGTAATGCGACAAACCTTGCGCATCCAGTGCAGTCCACATCGCACCTGAATCATCGGCGGTTCACACTGCCCTCTGCGAACTGCTGCAGGTGTCAATACAAAGTTAATAAAACCCCAGATCGGTTCCCAGATCGTAGTGCAAACTGTGAAATGGTGCATGAATTCGGAACGCATGGGTGTGAACACTCATGTGAAAAAAAAGGGTCCTGCACAATTTTGGGCCAAATGCGATGCAAATTCACCATTACAATCTGTATGGCTGGATTTGCATCTCACAGACATGGCATTTAATCTGCACAGCAAAGCGGTGCGAATCACATGCAATGTCTGAAATGCCTGGACTTTATCCCTGTACTCCAAAAGCAAAGGTCCCACTCATCAGATGCTCTCTAATGAGTTTGTTGTAACGGTCTGTGCTACATTACCAAGCTATGGTATTCGTATTTGAAATTCGTTTTTAAATAAAAAAATATGCACCAGTCTGGACAATGTGTTATTCCTGACTTACAGGAAACTTCCCCTGGAACTTTCCTACACATTTTGAGGATTTGGGGGGGCATTAGATGTGAGCGCAGGGTGGAATAAGACACGCAATCCTAGTAAAGCCAGGCTGGGTGGTCTTTAAGGGCTTCTAGAGGAGAAAGCTCTGTGACAGAACCCACTCTCACTGTGTGTTTTGGAAGGGACTGTGGGCTGGCCTGTTACCCACAGATTATGGCCCAGAAAATACTGGAGACCTGAAGACAAGCTGGCATTGAGATAATGTAATGTAACGCTACAGCCCTTCTTCGTCACTCCCTTCTTGTTGTTGTGCCTAATTGTGTTGGTTCATGACACGTAGACAATGGTCTGGACTGGAGACGTCTCTCCGCAGGGGTTTTGTTTTAAAAGGCTGCCTGCTTACCATAATCTCATTCTGTTCATCTGTAAACTGTTTCAATGTACAAACGTTCAGTTCCCATTGGTTGTTCCTTGTCCCCCTCCCCTCTTTGACAAGGCTAAGGGGAGTGTCCCTAACTGTGTGTAAAAGTGTATGTCTTGGATTTAATAAACAGTTTAGGCTCTGCATGTTTAACCCTTAACACCTGTGTGGATTGTCTCGTGATTGAGGGGTTAAGGGCTGGTTATGGCAAATCTGCAGGCTGCGGGTGCGTTTGGAGGACAGGAGATACAGGTCTGGTGGATGTGCCCACCTGGGGTATCCGAGATCCGTCACAATCTCCAGAAAGGGAAAAATATAACTATGTTGTCTCACTACTCTTCAGTTTAAACAAAGGGAAACTGAATGATCTATTTGGTGCATAATTCTTCCTTAGTATTGGTCAACTTTTACCTGCTTTTCCATTGAGACTAAGCGGAAGTTAAAGCGGAGTTAAAGCGGAATTATACTCACCTCGGCTCCATCAATGCGGCATCCCAGAGGTCCCCGTCTGGCCGCTGACATGTTCACAGCTTCTGGATCTTCATTGTTGGCTGCTTCATTGGCTAGACGGGGATGGCATCACTCCCACGCGCGTCAGATTCAGCAATACCCAATTTGTACAAAGAGCTGGTCGTGCGGGGCTCACTGTACAAGGGCAGACAGGTAAGAAGTAACTTTAATGCAGAAGAGACAATACATGTCTCTTCTGCTTTAAAATTCCTGACTATTCGCCCATTTTTAGTTTTGCCCTCAAGTTCCACTTTAACAGACAATTGACTTAGAAGACCACTGTTAATAAGCTTGTTTTGGATCCAGGAATTGCAGCGTGGCGTCAGCGCATAAGACCACCCTTTACAATACAGCCCCCATTTACATCACAGCCCCTTTACATTACAGCACCCTTTTAGAATACAGCCCTTCTTTACATCACAGTCCCCCCGCTTATGTTACAGCCCTTTTCACATCAATCTCTTCTTTACACCACAGTGCTCCTTTTTTACTTTGCAGAAACACCCTCTTCACATCACAGTGCCCTTCTTTATATCACTGCTCCACCTTTACAATATAGCCCCCTTTATATCACAGCCTCTTTACATTACAGCACCCCCTTTACATCACAGCCCCATTTGCATTAAAGTCCCCCGTATATATCACAGCCCCCCTTTACAATATACCCCCCTTTACGTCACAGTGTCTCCTTTCCTTTAATGGTCCAGTGCCCCTTCACATCATAGCCCCCCTTCTTACATCACAGAACTCCCCCTTTTACATCAGTGTCCTCAGCCCCCACCTCACATCACACTTCCCCTCACATTAGTGTCCTCTGTCACTCTTACATCACAGCCCTCTCTTTGCATCTCGGTTCCCTTCACATAACAGCCCTCACCTTACATCACAGCCCTTTTTTCTTTATCACAGTCCCCCTCACAGACCCCCTTTTCTTACACCCCAGTCCCTTTCACAGTCCCCCCTTTCTTGTATACCAGTCCCCTTCAAAGCCCTACCCCTCTTTTCTTGCATCCAAGTCCCCTTCACAGCCCCCCTTTATTGAATCCTAGTCCCCTTCACATCCCTCCCTTCCTTCCTTGCACCCCAGTCCCCTTCACAACCCCCCCCCCTGTATACTAGTCCCCTTCACAGCCCCCCTGTATACCAGTCCTCTTCACAGCCCCCCATCCTTGCACCCTAGTACATTTATGCACTTTAATTTGTTTATTCTTTGTTGTATGCACTTTGAGATTTATGTGCTGCATATTTTTCAGTTAATTTTTGTTAAAAGGTTTATCTGTCACCTTTGTGCTAGCTGCTTTTATCTCTGAGCACTCACTTGTCTTATTGGAGATAACTAATGAACAGTTCAACAAAAGATGGCTTCAATACACATTCCTGAACATAATCCTCTAAGTGCCCCTCAGTTAGTCTCCTGATCCCCCTGGTTGCCCCTTATGGTGGTCATAGATGATATATGCCACATGACCAGTTTTCCCGGAAGTTTTCCCAGCAGTTTTCCTATGGGAAACACTGCGGAAAGACTGCGGTGGAGCATACACACAACTGGGATTCCCGACCAAAGTTCTCATGACAGTTTTCCTGCCAGGTGTAGGGGGTAGCAGGTTCTCGGCTTTCCCCTTGGTTTTCCCGGCTGACATTTTACCACCGGGAAAACCGATCGTGTGTACAGTGCAATAGTCCTTTTTAGTGCTTAAAGAGGCGGTTCAGCCTCCTTCAGAAAAAAATAAAAGTCAGCAGCTACATATATTGTTGCTGCTGACTTTTAATATTAGAACATTTACCAGGTCCCGTGATGTCAGTAACCCAGTCAATTTTTCCATCGGCTCTCAGGTCCTGGTCCGCCATTGCTCCGAACGGAAACTGCCAGTGAAGCCTTGCAGCTTCACAGCCGGGTCCCTACTGCACATGCACAAAGCGTGCTGTGCTTTCTGAATGGCCCGGAGGCAGGGAAAGGAGGAGGGGGGCACAATTATCCAGAAGTGGGTGCAGGTACCTGTGAAAAATGGGTACCCCCTCCCCAGCCCCTGAAAAGTGGCGAATGTCACACCAGAGGGGGAGAGGAGTCAGATAAGCTTTAAGTCTAAAGCATGAGTCCATACCCCTGAAATCCTGACTGGCCCCCACAAGGGGGTGGTCAAGTGCAAGCAGTAGTTCACATCCTTAGCAGAATTCTGTTCCTTGAGTGGGAAGACCTGGTGCCATCCGGCTGTCTTACTAACCATGGCGCTCTAGAGAGGTGGTTCCTTCCCTTTTGCACAATGTTTGCACAAGCAGAGGGTGGTACTTCAACAAACAGCCATATTTTTGGGCAAATAACTACAGAAAACCAGTTAATGTCAATGGGTTCACATACTTTTTCTTGCCACTGTACCTTGTACTGAGTTTAAAGTACACATGATGGAATAAACATGCTGAAGCTATAGGATTAGTAGTATGTCTGACAAATAAACAGCCCACAGATAATGGGACTGGTCTACTTATACAAACATCAGCAAAATAAGAATGAAGTGCTAATGGCTATTGTGAGCTCTGGGTAATCATGAAAATATCAGCATCTCAGAGCTAAACTTCCCATTTAAAAAAAGATTTTCATTCATCTGTAGCATGCAATACTGTAACAAAATGCCTTTTTCAAAGCTGCTATGAGCAGTCGGATGCTAATGCTTTTACCATACTATGATGAGTTTTTCATGATTCATGGTGTTTAAAATATACAAGAGTGCTGTTTTCAATTGGAAATTTCTCATAGATTGAATGCATCATCAAGACGATTGTTCATGCATGGAAGAACAACAAGCAAAATGATACGAACCATTTTTAAGCTCTACACTTAAGCAAAGCAAAACAGTTGTAATACAAACTATTAAATGTAGTTTTCAGTCTCAGTACATCTCCTATAGAAAATCTAGGCAAAATAGACAATATAATTCAACTGCACCATATACTTTACATGGACCTGAAAATTACTATGAGGTTGAAGAGGATTGTTGGGTTTCAGAGATGAGAGCTCAGAAGCTCAGTTTTTATAGTGGTGGAGCCCCAAGTTTTACTGGACCATTTCAGTGGCCCCAAGTGTGTTTGTAGCACCCTCCTAGGTAGGTGCTAGAAGAGAGTATAGTTTTTGGGCTTTTTGCTTACCAGGAAGATAGTCAGGTAAAACTTAGAGTGCTCTATGCCTACCAGGGAGCAGGATCTATTGGTTAGGTCTGCTCATTGTACTCAGGTGCAGCTCAGCTTGTACTGACTGTCCCTTGCTGGTCCAATAGGGAGGCATATTGGACAGTGGGAGGGGACCTGACAAGTGAGTGTGCAGGCTTTGTTACAGCTCTTGCAACTGGCAGAGGAAAAGTGCTGCATTGCATGTTGGGATACTGTATATAAAGCCAAAGTACACGTGCTCAGAGTTAATTGAGCCAGACAACAGAGTTGGGGGGGGGCAGCTGCCCTCTCCTCCACGGAGGAGGCCATGCAGCCCTGGGTGGTCGACACAGGGGCCTAGAGTAGGGTGAGTAGGGTGACCAGACATCCCAGGTTTCAGGGGACATTCCCCGGATTGAGGACACTGTCCCCAGACCAAATCTGTCCCTGGTTTTGATTGGATTTGAACAGGGGCTGGGGCAATTTCAAAGACAGTCAGTGCCGAATAAAAAAAATCTCTAAATTACACCCCCCGAGCGCTCCGCCATGCCTACTAGCTTAGGGGTGTATTTTTTTACATTTTCTGTGCCCCTTTCTGATGATCATGTGCTGCTTGGAGCGGAGGGAATATTTCTTCAGTTTTGGGTGCATGCCCATTTAGCTCCACTCGCAAGTTCTTCTGCCTTGGCTCAAGTCCC
Organism: Rana kukunoris; assembly: GCA_029574335.1. Lineage (NCBI taxonomy): Eukaryota > Metazoa > Chordata > Amphibia > Anura > Ranidae > Rana > Rana kukunoris. The sequence continues at coordinate 355,483,054 of CM056053.1, read as the reverse complement.
GGCCAGACGCCTGCCTGTTTATTTCCTTGCCTTCCCTGGAGGAGTGATCTTCCTCCGCTCCCCACCCAGTAGTAGACGGGGCCCGAAGAGTAAGACTTAAAAGGCTGTGAGGGGGGCAGTGACGGGCAGAGAGTCGCCGATTGCCACCATTACTAGTAAAAAAAATATGTCCCCTGATTTCATTTTAAAAATCTGGTCACCTTAGCCCCTAGAGAGAGAAGCTGAACCCATAGTTCCTGCAGACAGCAGAGCTTACTGGAAAGGAGACACCAGTAAGGATTCTGCCTACTGTAAGTACAGATCTGTGTCTTTGGAGCCTGTTGAGTGAGGGCTGCCCCCTTTAGCTAGAAGATTCAGTGGACGGGTGTCCTGAAGATAATGTCCTGAAGATAATGTAGTTTATTAAGTCTGCTGCTAGTGAGAGCAAGAAGACTTAACCCCTCCATACATGCGGGTGTATGATTAAACCAGTGTGACTGCTTCTGCTAATAATCCGGAGAGTTCAGGTGAGAGTTGTCCTTATCCATTGTGAATAGTTCCAGTTAGAGTATCTCACTCAGCCCTTCTCTCCAGGGCCAGATTAAGAACATCATGGGCCTGGTGCTGAGAATTTTGGTGGGGCCTTTTATAAATAATAAATAAATGCGTGGAAATCACAGCGCAGCAATGGAGGGCCCAGTCTGAAAATGTAAGTGTACCCTAATGTGCTAATATGCTGTGCATACTTGTACATTGTAGCATAACCTACCCCAGGGCCTCTAAAAAGTAGTAATGTCAGGAAAGTTTACTACCGCTTTATTATCCCAGGATCCCAGAAACCTCTGGCCCTTGGGCAGTGCATAAGTGCATAGTTGGCAACATTTAAAAAATATTTTAAGGGACACTTTTTTTCACAAGTGCTATATTTAGAGTAGCTGAGATCCCCTATGTTCCTCTATACATCACAGTAGTAATCACAAAATTAAATAAGTTCTAATAATGGAATAGAACAAATATGAGAACTGAGATTTCCTTTAGTTGAACAAAAGTGTGTCCATTCTAGAGCTGGTAACATTGAGGTATCATTATCATTATCATTATCAGTATCATTTTAAAGAACTGTTTTTGCAGGTAAGCGACATAGGGGAGGAGTACGGATGGTATATAAGTGGGAAGTATGTGCAGGTGAGGGACAGGAATGTGGAGGGTCTAGTATTGGGCACTATGTACAGGAGAAGAGTGCAAAGGGTACTGCAAAAGGCACAATGTACAGGAGAGGAGTGTGAAGGGTATCACAGTGGGCAGTGGGACAGTGGGCAGTATGTACAGGAGAGGAGTGTGGAGGGTATAACAGTGGGCAGTGGGACAGTGGGCAGTATGTACAGGAGAGGAGTGTGGAGGGTATGACAGTGGGCAGTGTGTACAGGAGAGGAGTGTGGAGGGTATGATGATGGGCGCTATGTATAGGAGAGAAGTGTGGATGGGGTGACAGTGAGCAGTATGTACAGGAGAGGAGTGTGGAGCGTATGATGATGGGCACTATGTATAGGAGAGAAGTGTGGAGGGGATGACAGTTAGCAGTATGTACAGGAGAGAAGCGTGGAGGGTACGACAGTGGGCAGTATGTACAGGAGAGAAGTGTATGACAGCAGGCAGTAGGTACAGGAGAGGAGTGTGGAGGGTATCACAGTGGGCAGTATGTACAGGAGAGGAGTGTGGATGGTATGATAGTGGGCACTATGTATAGGAGAGGAGTGTGGAGGGTATGACAGTGAACAGTATGTACAGGAGAAGAGTGTGGAGGGTGCGACAGTGGGCACTATGTACAGGAGAGAAATGTGGAGGGTCTAACAGTGGGCACTATGTACAGGAGAGGAGTGTGGAGGGTATGACAGTGGGCAGTATGTACAGGAGAGGAGTGTAGAGGGGATTACAGTGAGCAGCATGTACAGGAGAGAAGTGTGGAGGGTATGACAGTGGGCGGTATGTACAGGAGAGAAGTGTATGACAGCAGGTACTATGTACAGGAGAGGAGTGTGAAGGGTATGACAGTGGGTGGTATGTACAGGAAAGGAGTGTGAAGGGTATGACAGTGGGCAGTATGTACAGGAGGAGTGTGGGGGTATGACAGAGGGTAGTATGTACCAGAGAGAAGTGTGGAGGGTGGGGCAGTATGTACAGGATTGGAGTGTGGAGGGTATGACAGTGGGCAGTATGTACAGGAGAGGAATGGGGACAGTATGATAGTGGGCACTATGTGGTATGTACAGGAAAGGAGTGTGAAGGGTATGACAGTGGGCAGTATGTACAGGAGGAGTGTGGGGGTATGACAGAGGGTAGTATGTACCAGAGAGAAGTGTGGAGGGTGGGGCAGTATGTACAGGATTGGAGTGTGGAGGGTGCGACAGTGGGCACTATGTACAGGAGAGGAGTGTATGACAGCAGGCACTATGTATAGGAGAGGAGTGTGGAGGGTGCAACAGTGGGCACTATGTACAGGAGAGAAGTGTATGACAGCAGGCACTATGTACAGGAGAGGAGTGTGGTGGGTATGACAGTGGGCACTCTGTATAGGAGAGGAGTGTGTAGGGTATGACAGTGGGCACTATGTATAGGAGAGAAGTGTGGAGAGTATAACAGTGTGCACTATGTATAGGAGAGAAGTGTGGAGAGTATGACAGTGGGCACTATGTACAGGAGAGGAGTGTAGAGGGTATGACAGTGGGCACTATGTACAGGAGAGGAGTGTGGAGAGTATGACAGTGAGCACTATGTACAGGAGTGGAGGGATGTTTAGGGACTGCATAGAGGTTAAGCGGGTCATACATGAATTGAAATTACACCAATTATGCAGAGACCAGCCATAGTCGATCTATGTATGGGCTAGCTGGTTTTACACAAGTCAATCTATTAATCGACTTGAGTACAACCAGCCTGTTTTTCCCAAAACAATCAGTGATGCCAGCTATAGTTAGCAACACTGATCATTGTACTCACTGACAGAACACAATAACACTACAGGAGTGATTCCCCCATCTACAGGTCAGCAGGTGAGAGGGTGTGTGGGGACAGGCTGGGGAGAGATACTAGTCAGTGGCTGGGTAGGCACTGGCTAGTATCAGAGCCAGATACACACAGGTTACATATGTTGCGATCGTTAGAGCGAGAGCAATAATTCTAGCACTAGACCTCCTCTGTAACTCTAAACATGTAACCTAAAAAAAATTTAAAGCATCGCTTAGGATACCAAAAAAAATCGTGCTAACTTTAGTGTTTTACTTAATGAATGAAACAGTTTATTTCCAAAAAAAACATGTTTGAAAAATTGCTGTGCAAATACAGTACCGTGCTAGAGCTGCACAATTCATCGTTAAAAAATTGTGATCTCGATTCAACCCCCCTGACAATCTCCAATGCAGAGTTTGCTGATTCTTTCATATAACAAGTGGAGAGACTTTCAGCTGTCAAAAGAAAATATCTGGGCAGTCTGCAAAGTTCTTAGCAGGAAACATTGTAACTAACGCTTTCTTCATAGATCAAAGGGATAAACTTCTGTGTGTAAAGGCAGTCTGCCAAGTTTGTAAACAACATGAAACATAGTAACCAACTTCCTTCTTAGATCAAGCTTTTATGTGTAAATGCACAAATTTAACCACTTAAAGTCCAACACTTGTTAAAAAGCAATATTTTTTGCTAGAAAATTACTTGGAACCGCCAAACATTATATATATTTTAGCAGAGACAAAAATGGCAATTGCTGCAATATTTTATGTCACACTGCATTTGCCTACTTCAATTAATAATAAAAACCATAAAAACAAAACAGTAAAGTTAGCCCATTTTTTATTTTTTTATTTTATGTGAAAGATGATGTTATGCCGCACAAATCGTTAATTCGTGAGAGAATCGTGATCTATCATCTACGCAAAAAAATTGCAATTCTCATTTTAGCCAGAATCCTGCAGCTCTATACCGTGCAACATAAAAAGTTACAAAGACCACTATAGAGTAATTTTCTAGCAAAAAACAAGTGTTTGAGCTTGTATTTATAATGGCCACTCTGTATGTAGCTTCTGACAGGCTGTGCAAGCAGGCCCGTATCTCTGGAACCATAAATGATAGCCATCCCATATTTTGACAGTGGGGTTTCTGTGACCTCTGATCGTCGAGCTACAACCCCCGAAGTCGATCTTTTTTTTTTTTACGATTTTTTTGGGCAAATGGGCCTATCTTGAGAAAGGGGCCTGGAGCTGCAGCTCCAACAGCCCCTATGTTAATCCGGCCTGCTTCTCTCATCCAAGTTCAAAAATAAAATACAAAAACACAAATACCCTGGACTTGTTATTGAGCAATGAAAAAGCAGGCGTAATGGCCCATACATACGATCCGAAAATCGGACAAAAAGTCCGCTCTCGATGCGTTTGTACGATAATCGGATCGTTAGTACAGAGCATTCAAGCATTCAATATTATTCAATCTGACAAGCACAAAAATGTTCCTCGTACTATACTCGTTCGTACGATTTTTGTTTAGTCAGTACAGTTGTCGTCCGAAAATACATTGCTTATACACTACAATACATGACATAATTTTCGATTTTTTTTTTTTCTGTCGTACGAGAATTTTCGAGACTTAAGTAACTTATTAAATCTCTACTTGCGACTATTAAGCGAAAAAAAGTCAGGCGGTCTGTCGTCCGATTTTCGGATTATGTGTACGGGCCATAAGGGTGAGGCAAGTAGGAGCTCCTAGCAAACAAGTGGGAACCCTCAGCAAAAAAGTGGGAACCCTCAGCAAAAAAGTGGGAACCCTCAGCAACTAACAAGTGTAAACTATTAGCAACCAGCTGCAGGTAACTAGAGAGAGGCCTATGAAGTCAACACTCAGCAAGCCCTATGGGGACAGTGCTACATTGTTTGAAAATGTTTTGGAATTGAAAGAAAGTATTGTTTCCTGTGGAATGAAAAGTATATCTAATGGTTTTAGAAACTTTGGGAGGGAATTTCTAAGCATTTAAATCCTCATGAATAGTCTATTTATTCAAATCCATAACAGCATGCAGAAGAGGAAGTTGTTATTGGAAATATTTAACACTATGTAACATGCACTTTAAAGTGGGGGTTCACCCTTAAATATCTATATACTGTTATATCCAGCATACTGCTGACATCAACAGTATGCTGGATTTTTTTTTTTTTTTCGGGCTGTACTTACGTTTTTTCGTTGTTTTCACCCGGCTTCCGGGTTCTCGATCCCCCGTGGAGTAGGCGTTCCTAAGACGACGCATAGATGATTGACTTGCGGGTAAAGCGCGTCATCGCCTTCCGAAAATATCCGACAGGGACTCGCCACTTTACGGCGCCTGCGCAGTTAGCTCTACACGGCAGGCGCAGGCACCATATAGCGCCGCAAAGAGCCGAGTCCCTGTCGGTTATTTTCGGAAGGCGATGACACGCTTTACCCGCATTATCAATTGTCTCCTGGGAGGATCAACACTCACTCCCAGGAGACATTGCGCAGAGCTCCCCGTCAGGGAAAAGGAGCGACACGCCCACTCCCCGCAAGGAAGAAGACCCGGAAGTACGGCTGAAGACAGGTAAGTGTACACATTGAAAAAAAAATGACAAGGCTACAAGCCTTTATTAAGGCTCCAGATTGGCTGGTTTGCAACCTTGAAAAAAATAAATTACTGGTTGTGTCCTCTCAAAACCATCCTAGGATTGCTGACACCCTGATGAACTTCTCCCTTACCAACTGCTCCCCTGTCAGCACGTCTATCTTCTGCAGTGACACACTCAGCGCTTCTGAAACCACTGATTGGATGATCATTACAGCCTGCATAAGCCTGAGACCTTCCTGCTCTCCTAGACTGCCAGCATTTCATCTCCGGGCGATATCACACTACATGTAAGTGTTAGATACGTCCTATTTGTTATTAAAAATCTTATTAGATAACCCAGAGGCGCTTTTCTCCTTTTCTTTTCTCATTAAGGCTCCAGATAGGTTAGCAAAAAAGTTAATTTTGAGGGTGAACCTCCGCTTTAAAGCTAAACTTCCAGAAACCTAAAAATTCAAGCTTACAGCAGAGCTGCAGCCACCCTGCAAGGGCTAACTGCATGTTTCAGTCTAGAGGATTTAGAAAGTAGATTGAGTTACCAGACCTACCAGATTGTCTGCTCTTGTAGCCTCCTATGCACTGATAGACCAATCCCAGGAGCCTTTCCCCCCATGATCCAGCGATCGAAGGTCCTCTGACATCAATAAGACTGCTGCAGGGCCCACTGGATATGAGGATGGTGAATAACAGTCAACTGCCAGGGTGTAGGGGAGCACCATTTGACTGAGGAGTGGAGAGTCAGGTAAGTAAAATTGCTTTTGCCCTTCTCTTGACTAATTGAGAAACCTTGACAGTGTGGGCACAGCACCACTACAAGGGAGAATTTGCAGGCTTTCTGTTGTTGGGCTTTAATTAGTGATATGGAGTTACATCAACTCTCTTCACTCTGATCTCTCCTCCTGTCAACATGATCTCTATCAGCGCATGTGCATCTGGTACCCTTTTGTTGTGCCCTGCACAGTGGACTCATATTAGTTCCCTATAAGCATTCAAATTATTTTAAAAGTAATACACAATTACATTGCATTATACATTTTTAATATTTGCCTGGAGCAGGGGCATATGATGAAATCAGTGGAGAGTCTTAAGCATAGATTTAAAAAAATGTGGCATACCACCACAAAGTGTGAGCATGACTTATGTTCACTACATATTGGGTGTGGCTTGAAGGGGGAGTGGTTTAATAGAGTCTGTCATGACTTTTATGGTGCAGAATATGGTAATGGTAAATAGGGAATGTACAGTGCAGGGGTCTGTTGTATGTGCAGGAGGGGGTGAGGAGTGTATGGTAGGGTGACCAGACATCCCTAGTTTCAGGGGACAGTTCCTGGATTGAGGATACTGTCCCCGGACCAAGTCTGTCCCTGGTTTTGTCCCCAGATTGGATTTAATAGGGGACAGGGGCAATTTCAAAGACAGTCAGTGCAGAATTAAAATAAAAAATATTGAATTACACACCCCTGCTCCGCCATGCCTACTAGCATAGGGGGGTTGTATTTTTCCCATTATCTATGCCCCCTTCTGATGATCATGGGCTGGTTGATCATGTGCCCATTCAGCTCCTCTCACATGTTCTTCTGCCTTGGCTCAAATCCTGGCCAGCCACCTTGCCTTCCCTGGCGGAGTGATCTTCCTCCGCTCCCCATCCAGTAGTAGCCGGGGCCCGGAGGGTAAGACTTGAGAGGCTGTGAGGCGGGCGGAAATGGGCAGAGAGTCGCTGATTGTTGCCATTACTAGTAAAGAAAAGAATATGTCCCCGGATTTCATTTAAAAAATCTGGTCACCTTAGTGTATGGAGGTGAGTAGAATGTGCAGGTGAGGAGTGCAAAGTGTATGGAGGTGGGTAGTATGAGCTGGGAGAGTAGTGTGGAGTAGGCAGGGCCGATCCACCCTATAGGCTCACTATGCAAGCCGCTTAGGGCCCCGCAAAGCTGTGGAGGGGCCCGCCTGGTGAGAAGTAATTTTTGGTCCCTCACCCCGCTTCGGAACTCGCTGGCTGCATGGGAGAAGAGATAAGAAGTCAGCACCCCCGCTTCTCACTTAGTAATGTAAAATGTCATTTCCGACAGCAGAACACACCCTCCCCCCGCTTCTCAACTTTAATGTGAAAGGTAATTTCGCTTAGGGCCCCAGGGAGGCCAGGATCGGCACTGGGAGTAGGGATGAGCCCAACACCCCCGCGTTCGGTTCGCACCAGGACCTTCGAACGGACTGAGCGTTCGCGCGAACATTTAGAACCCCATTGACGTTTATGGGACTCGAATGCTCGAATTCAAAAGTGCTCATTTTAAAGCCTAATATGCAAGTTATTGTCGGAAAAATGGGTTTGAGAACCTGCGTCTTGCCCCAGGGGAATGTATCAATGGAAAAAAGTTTTAAAAACGGTTGTTTTTTCTGAAGCAGTGATTTTAATGATGCAGCATCATTAAAATCACTGCTCCAGAAAAAAATACCATTTAACCACTTACCTACTGTGCACCTAGACCCCCTTCCTGCCCAGACAAAATATAAGCTTCCCGCACTGCGTCGCTTTAACTGACAATTGCGCGGTCGTGCGACGTGGCTCCCAAACAAAATTGGCGTCCTTTTTTCCCCACAAATAGAGCTTTCTTTTGGTGGTATTTGATCACCTCTGCGGTTTTTATTTTTTGCGCTATAAACAAAAATAGAGCGTCAATTTTTAAAAAAATGCAATATTTTTTCCTTTTTGCTATAATAAATAACCCCAAAAAATATATAAAAAATTTTTTTTTTCCCTCAGTTTAGGCCGATACGTATTCTTCTACATATTTTTGGTAAAAAAAAAATGCAATAAGCGTTTATCTATTGGTTTGCGCAAAATTTATAGCGTTTACAAAATAGGGGATAGTTTATGGCATTTTTTTTTTTTTTACTATTAATGGCGGCGATCTGCGATTTTTTTTATTGGGACTGCGACGTTATGGCGGACATTTCGGACACTTTTCTGACATTTTTGGGACCATTTACATTTATACAGTGAAAAATGCTATAAATATGCATTGATTACTGTATAAATGTGACTGACAGTGAAGGGGTTAACCACTAGGGGGCGGGGAAGGGGTTAAATGTGTGTCCTATGAGTGTTCTAACTGTAGGGGGAGGGGGGGTGACTGGGGGAGGTGACCGATTGTGTCCCTATGTACAAGGAACACAATCTGTCACCTCTCTCCCTGACAGGGACGTGCAGCTCTGTGTTTACATACAGAGCTGCACGTCCCAGCTCACTTACAGAGCAATCGCGTGTGCCCGGCGGCGATCGTTGCCGCCGGGCACTCGCACGGGATCCCCAGACATATAGACACCCAGCAGGTACAATATTTAAAGGATCACTAAAGGAATTTTTTTTTCCGCTAAATAGCTTCCTTTACCTTACTGCAGTCCTGGTTTCATGTCCTCATTGTTAATTTTTGCTTTGAAGTTGTTGTAATTCTGCTCTGATCTCCACACTTCCTGCTTGTCTGGCTCCTTATGAAAAATCTCATGGCAGCTTTTCACTGTCATTACTATGTGTCTAAAACTACTCGGAACCAATTAGATTCATTTTAAAAACAAAACACTGCCCTGGATTTGTTTGTTTTTGTTCTGTGTGTCTCTCTACTTCACAGGAACATGAAACCAGTTTAAAAGTGAAACTAAACTGCAGGCACATTATATGATTGATTTGTATCTATTTTTAATAATTTTAAAAAGGAATCAGTTAACTTGTATGTCTCTATACCCTGTAAACAGTCATTTCAGCAAAAAAAATGTTTTCCTTTAGTGACCCTTTAAAGTAATTTTTCATTTATTTTTATTTTTTTATTTAAGCATCATGATGCTTATATAAATAAAAAATTCCTTTAAATATTGTACATGCTGGGTGTCTATAGTATGCCTGTGTAGCTTTATGGTGCACACTGCAGAGGACACAGGCAATACACCACGTGAGAATACTGCAGCTAGCACAATCACCTGCCTGCCAGTAAATTAGGAAGAACTGACCTAGCTAAACTATACAGTGTAAAAATATATGTACAACACCTGGGATGTATATATATCCTCTACACACTGTAAATTTAACTGACTAGCCTGCCTGCCTGCTCTATCTACCTAGAAAAAAAGACACTCTCTCTCTCTTTCTGTGACTGATATCTAACCACCGCCACAACACACTAATGAGGCCGCCCTGCAGACAGCCTTTTATAGTGTGGGGAGTGTACTAAAGCCCTGAGCCATAATTGGCCAAAGCCACCCTGGCTTTGGTCAATTACGGCTCTCTGTACTGACGGCGCTGTGATTGGCCAAGCATGCAGGTCATAGTGCATGCTTGGCTAATCATCAGCGTGCAATGCCACAGTGAATTATTGGCCGTTACGCGTCACTCGAATTTGGCGCGAACGACCTGTTTTGTTCGTATTTAGACGAATGATCGAACATACGATGTTCGAGTCGAACATACGTTCGATTCGAACACAAAGCTCATCCCTAGTGTGGAGTGTATGGTGGTTGGTAGTATGTGCAGAAGAGGAGTATGGAGTGTATAGTGGTGGGTATTATGTGCAGAAGAGGAGTATGGTGTGTAGTGCCCCCTACTGTCAATTTGGGGCGCTATTGTAAATTTAGTGAGGGGATGAGAGAGTTATCCTGCTCTCATCCATAATAATTCCCTAAATTTGCGTTTCGAGCTGGGCTGCCTGTGGTCCCATTCTCTGTGCTGAGGATATGTTACCATCCTTGGGCAGCAGGTGGCGCCAGAGGGATTCCAGAACAGAGCTGCATTTCCTTAGCAGCCAATCAGAGGAGTGTTTTCCTCGCTGGGCATGCTGGGAAAGGGTATATCTGATGCAGGCGCCTTTTTGTCCAGGTCTTCTACCCGGGTCTCAGGTGCGGCACCCACCATTAGTACCAATGCATTTTTTTTGCAAATTTTTCATGTGTTTGGGGCGGAAATAAGAAATAATGGCGCCGCAAGCACATTTTATTTATTTATTACAGGTACTTATATAGCGTTGGCAATTTACACAGCGCTTTATTTATTTGTATTATTTGTTCATATCACTCCCTGCCCTTAAAGCAGTTGTATCCCCCGCTTTGTGATTTTTACCTACAGGTAGGCCTATAATAAGGTTTACCTGTAGGTCAAATTCATATATTTAGGAGATACAGTATTCACCCTGCATGCAGCCACTAACATCACCGGCGCATGTGCTCTGAAGGTCCGGTGAACTTCAGAGCTTCTTGCTGGAAACCAAGGGCATGTGCGGGAGAGACGTCATTGTGGCTCTGGCCAATCACATCGCCCCAATCCGCGAAACCTTGAGTACACACCGGGGGAACATGTCAGCCCTTCAGTGGTGACCAGGCGTCGCTGCGGGGCTTTCGTTCTAAGGTAAGATGACCATATTTTTAAAATGAAATCAGGGGACATATTTTTTGCCCACATTTCTGCCCCTGTTTCTGCTACGCTCATATGTGAATGCAGCCTCAGGCATGAAAGGGTTAAACAATGCTAAACAAAGACAAACAGAGTCAGAGGAGTCAGTGAGCAGCTGTAGCAGTGACCTTCTATAAGTGGAGCAGTGATCAGACTATTGTTGTGGCTCTGTGAGCTGTCAGTGGAGAGACTAGTTCTACCAGAAGTGGGTGAGGCCGGAGGAGTTGTGCAATAGTCAGTCAGTGACCCTCCAGCAGTGCAGAGCCCAGTGCAGGTTATTATAGGAAGGAAGCAGAACATGTAGTAGAGATCAGGGGATGTTTTGCTGGCGGAGAGAGTGTGGGCATCCTGTGATCAGCTCCACACATCAGGAAGAGCCTTATGTAATGCGGAAGAGACTGTGTGTAAGTGTGCAGCTCACACTTCTCTATCTAGTGATCACTCCCAGTACTCCCAGCCAGAAGTGACAGATCAGGATGGCAGGGACATCTTCCGACAAACTGGTCCTTAAACTGGTGATGACTGGGGACTCCAATGTTGGGAAGACCTGTATTATGACCAGGTACACAGAAAACATCATCCCATCCTATATCTCCACTGTAGGTGAGTAGTGGTAAGACATTTAAATTACACGGTTATGTAGATACAGTATGATTCTTTTCATGTGGTATGTTCCTGATTTGTTCCTGAATAGTCTCAGTTTTTGTACCCCATAAGATCCTGGAAATGGCAATGCACTTTTGCCAACCTACCAGATTGAAATTTACTGACACAACACCCAAAATTTACTGGCACAACCAAGTTTTTACTAGCATTTACAAAAATAAAAAAGATACAGTTTTAAGTGCAAATTTCAGTATTTAGGCAAAAAAGTACAATATGCAATTATCAATATGATTTAAGGTAGATATTTCAGAGCCACCCAAACAACCTGTAGCAGGCACTCGGATGGTCTTGGCCGGCTTCGGACCGAGCCGAGTGTCACAGACACATTTTTTACTGGCAACCTTTTCCTTTTACTGGCATTTAATGGCAGGAGAAAATTGCCTGTTTTTTACTGGCTGTCAGTAAAAATACTGACGGTTGGCAACACTGTGGCCATGTAGGATCAATAATGGCAACCTGCTCAAACAAAATCCACCTTTTTCAGCACTTTGAATGCTTGCTAAAGCGGATCTCCACCCTAAAGTGAAGATCCGCTGATCGGAACCCTCCCCCCCTCCGGTGTCACATTTGACACCTTTCAGGGGGGTGCAGATACCTGTCTAAAGACAGGTATCTGCACCCACTTCCGGCCCGCAGTCTCGGGCAAAAGTCGGGTTTTTCCCGTTGTGTGCTGGGAACTCTCGGCTCCCAGCACACAGCTGGAGCCAATCGGCAGGCGCAGCGCGACTCGTGCATGCGCCGTAGGGAACCGGGCAGTGAAGCCGCAGTGCTTCACTTCCTGGTTCCCTCACCGTGGATGGAGGGGGGAGCAGCAGAGAGACGAGCGAACGCTCGTCCTCTGCTGTGGACGCCGCTGGACTCCAGGACAGGTAAGTGTCCTATTTTTAAAAGTCAGCAGCTGCAGTATTTGTAGCTGCTGGCTTTTAAAAAACATTTTTAATGGGCCATCCGCTTTAAAGGAGTTGTAAGGGAAACATTTTTTTTTTTGCTGAAATGACTGTTTACGGGGTATAGAGACATAATACCGGTAGTTAACTGATTCATTTAAAAAATGATTAAAAATAGATAAAAATCAATCATATAATGTGCCTGCACTTTCAGTTTCGTTTTTGTTGTTTCCTGTCTCTCTGATGTACAGAGCAAGAGAGCCAATAGAGGGCAGTGCTTGTTTGTAAAACCAAACTGGATTGGTGCTAAGGGGTTTTACACACACCTCCTTGATTAGTGACCACAGTGAGAAAGCTCACAGTACTGTGGTTATCAGGAAACAGACAACCAGGAAGTGTGGAGATCAGAGAGGAATTACAGCAACATCAAAGCAAAAACGAACAATGAGGACATGAAAACAGCGCTGCATTAAGGGAAAGGAAGCTATTTAGCTAAGATTCTTTTCCTTTAGTGACCCTTTAACCACTTAAGGACCGGACCAATATGCTGCTAAATGACCCAAGGGTTTTTTACAATTCGGCACTGCGTCGCTTTAACAGACAATTGCACGGTCGTGCGACATGGCTCCCAAACAAAATTTGCATCCTTTTCTTCCCACAAATAGAGCTTTCTTTTGATGGTATTTGATTGCCTCTGCGATTTTCATTTTTTGCGCTATATACAAAAATAGAGCGACATTTTTGAAAAAAAATCAATATTTTTTCATTTTTGTTATAAGAAGAATCAAATAAACGAAATTTTAGTCAAACATTTAGGGCAAAATGTATTCAGCCACATGTCTTTAGTAAAAAAAATCGCAATAAAAAAAAAATAGCTACCTAGCGGGAACAGCGACACTAATACAGCGATCAGAAAAATGATCGCTTAGTGACACTGGCAATAGGGAGTGAAAGGGTTAACTAGGGCGGTGATCAAGGGGTTAAAACTTTATTGGGGGGGTACGGGGGCTACCCTGAACCTAACACTAACTGCCTGTCTCACTGCCTGTCACACTGACACTAAATGCAGTGATCAGTACATATATGATCACTGCATTCAGTGACACTGTGACAGGGGGTGGGGGGGGTGATCGCAAGGGGTTAATGGTGTCAGTGTAGTGTTGGTGCAAGCTGAGGCCTGCAGAAGACCGCAAAGCCGTGGCCTCAATTACGGGCTGGCCTTCGCTGGCCGGTAATTGAGGCTGCGGCTTTGCAGCCTTCTGCAGTCCTCAGCTTCCTTCTGTGAAGGCTGCAAAGCCGCGGCCTCAATTACCAGCGAGCACAGGCCCGCCGCAATCGTGCCACGCGCCGGTAATTGAGGCTGCGGCTTTGCAGCCTTCTGCAGGCTTAAGCTTCTCCAGGCGCCAGGTCACAATTTCGCCCGGATTTTGTCGAGGCCTGCACTAAATGATACCACTAGGGCTGTTCTACACTGCCGTGCTATGATTTGGCCAGGTACAGCGCAGTGTACTCATGGTTTTCGTGGGGGTCATTATTGTGTAAACTGGCACTAATGCGGGTGGTTATTTTTGCGGAAATTGGAACTAGTGCTATGAGCTATATTTGTGGAAATTCGCACCAACAATGGGGATTATAATTGCAGAAACTGCCACTAATACTGGGGGTTATTATTGCAGAAGCTGGTGCCAATGCTGGGGGTTATCATTGTGGAAATTGACACTAGTGCTGGGTGTTATTAATTGTGGAAATTAGCACCAATCATGTGGTTTGTAATTTTGGAAACTGGCACCAATGCTGGGGGTTATTATTGCAGAAACTGGCACCAACACTGGGGGTCATTAATTTCAGAAACTGGTGCCAATGCTGGGGGTTATCATTGTGGAAATTAGCACTAGTGCTGGGCATTATTTATTGTGGAAAATAGCATGAATGATGCGGGTTGTAATTGCAGAAAACTGGCACCAATGTGGGGGAGGGAAGGGTTTGCTGCTACTGACACCAGTGCAGAGGTATATTGAATCCACTGACATCAACACTGGGGTTACTATTATTGCAACAATGGGGCAATTTTACTCTCACTTTCTTTTCACCTTGCCTTGAAGTACAAAATACAGACAAAATTACATTTTACAACCTATTATGCATACCTAGTTATAATGTTTTAATTATGTATTGAAAAGACAATAACTAATTTGTAATAAACCAGGAAGGGGGGGGGGGTCTCAGTTAGGCATTTTAACCCTAGGTGAATGACTTTGTACCGGCACTGCTAGCAGATTTAGGTACACTAAAAAATGTATGCCAAACACAAGCTCACTGTTTTAAGCAGATACAGCAAACTGTTTGGGTTAAAGGTTTTGCATGAATAAATAAAAACTGATTATTGTAAGCCAGGGTTTGACAAATTTTCTTGGAATCTAGGAGCCAGCTAAAAAAGTTAGGAGTTAGGAGCCAGGAACGCGCCCCATCCCGCCGAGCTCTCAAAACATGCAACCTGTAGAATTTTTTAAACGTCGCCTATGGAGATTTTAAAGGGGAAAACATTTTCGCCATTCCATGAGCGGATATAACATTATCTTTCACAATATAAAAAAAAATTGAGCTAACTTTACCAGTGTCTTATTTTTTTTTATTAAAAAAAGTGTATTTTTTCCCAAAAAAGTGCGCTTGTAAGACCACTGTGACAGAAAGTATTGCAACGACCGACATTTTATTCTCTAGAATGTTAGAATAAAAAATATATATAATGTTAGGGAATTCTAATTAGAAGGAAGGAGATGGCAGTGAAAACAGACAGGGGAAGCTCCATTAGCATTGCTGGTTTTCTTGTCATATCAACGGCCACCACAAGATGGCACCAGATCACAGAAGGAAGCATAGGCCTGCAGAAGGCCGCAAAGCTGCGGCCTCAATTACCGGCCAGCGCGGCCTGACACGATCACGCGGTGGGGGAGGTGGGGCGTACAGAGACACAGGATACCCCAGCCGCTAATTCTAGTCACAATGGCAACCTGGCGCCCGGGGTTTGTCAAACCCTGTTGTAAGCTACCCTGTCGTTTGTCTCAACCCGCTAACTGCTACATCTGCAGAACAGATTACTGGTAAAAATAAAGCCTAAAAAGTAAAACCAATGCAGCAATCACATCTAAGAATTTGTAAGCTGTAAAATAATTAATGTTTGTTTTTGGTTCTATACAGCTTGAACTCTAGCATCAGTCTACTTTTCACATATGGCTCAGTGTCCCAAAATCACCATAAACAAATTATTTAAGTTATTGTAAAGTCTTCTATAAATAAATAAACATGCCTACTCTGTTAGTTTTCCACCACACATGACCCAGTCAAAGTCCAGACCTAAATCCATTTGAAAATCTGTGGCAAGACTTGAAAATTGATGTTCATAGATGCGCGAGGCAGGAGCAGGTGAGTAGATGCCCACTAACAGGCGCTGCCCTGATGGATCTCAAATGACAGGTGCTCTTGAAATGTAAGGACTCATTCTTGTTGGTATTTAGAATCTTTAATATTTGCAAACAAAATGAAGGTTTTCTATTTAGAATAATAAGCGGTCAGGTTAGTAAATATTCCCAAACTGGGTCTTTTATACAGCCTGCTGCCATTTTGCTCCTCAATGGCAGATAAAAGCGCTTCAAGCTATGTGCAGAAAGATCACAAAATGTATAATCTGCTTAGAAGGTTTTACTTTGTTTACTGCTTGCCCTTCCTCCTCATACTTAGAGCATGGTGCAGATGCATTTCTCTTCAAACAATCATACATGTTGTAGTGTAGATTTGCAAAACAATGGTATAAAGGAATATTCCTGAACTTTGTTTTATCTCATGGTTACTGTGACATTGTGTGAATGTATCACTGCAGTGCATGTAATTTCAGCTTGCAGAGCTTGGATTCATTGCATGAGTTTACCAAAAAAGTATATTGCAGAATATACAGCCTATATATACAGCCTCATGATACATATCTAAGTTCCATTTCACATTGAATAAACTCAATTATTAATGTATATTAAATAGAAAACTATCTTTAGATGAATAATATTTGATTTGTATCCACTCTGGTACATTCTCCCACAATCCGTTTTGTATAGAATCAGAAATGGAGTGGGCATGTAAAAGCCAGGTTAAGGCAGGAACCTTTTATCCTGCGCCAGCAGTTGGTGTGGTCTGGTCGACCTGGCAGGGCTGCACAGCAAAGATAACTGAGTCGAGGCGGAAGGTAAGTATTTGTTAAGGTGGGCAGAACTCAGGGGAGTAAGGGGAAATTTAATAAATGACAATCGTATCAAAAGGTACAGTTGTACTTTAGCCTCTGCCCTTTCTGCACATACTGTATGTACAGCAACTACAGACTTAGAGCCAACGCTGTATCCTGGCCTAGGCCAACAAGGCCCAGGCCTAGGGTAGCACTTTGCAGGGAGGCAGCACGGAAAGAGTCCCCACCGGCTTGCACTACACTGTTAGTGTAACACAAGCTGCTTCTAATTTTGACTGTCCTATCATCCTGGAATGTAACTGAATTGTAACATTGCACTAGAGAGCGATCGTTCTTTGAATGAAGGCACACTAAAGCCCCATACACACAATCGGATTTTCCGACAGGAATTGAGTGAGGCAGGCTGTTGTTGGAAAATCCAACCGTTTGTATGCTCCATCGGACAATTCTCGGATTTTCCTCAGACAAATGTTGGATAGCATGGTTTAAAAATTTCCGCCAACAATTGTCTGTCGGATTTTCCAACCATGTGTACACAAGTACGTCAGACAAATGTCCAAAGTACAAACACGCATGCTCAGAATCAATGCTCAACAAACACAACATTAGCAGAAGGTGCCCAAAGGGTGGCGCTAAAGAGCTGGAAAAACACGCTGTTTTGTGTTTGTTGGCCGACAATTTTGTCCCGTTTGTATGCAAGACAAATTCCTGGCCAGCGCCCTTCGGACAAAAGTCCTACGCTTTGTGCATGGAAAATCCGTGTGTACCAGGCTTAAGGCTCGGTTCACACTTGTGCAGGTTGGGAATGTGTGCAAAATCAAACACATTCCTGGCACGGGGGAGGGTTAATTCTCACACTCCAGCAAATGTGATGCATTTTTTGCGACCTGCTGCGGTGTCATTTAAAACGAAGAGAAATAGATTTCTTTCCCTCCATTTCTGCAGGTAGGGCAGCCAATTGAGTTTAGGAGTTTTAAAAAAAAAAATTGCCAATGCCCAATGAACGCAACTCAACAAAAGCCTATGCATTCATGTGCACATATGTTTTTATTAGAGTTTAGGAGCAGCAGACTTTAGGGACAGTAAGGCTTCATGTACACAGGGCGTTTTTACAACCTCCCTGAACGATTTAACTTGGCAGATAGTAACCAACGCTCAAAACGTCCATTTTGCCGCATTTACATTTAGCGGCGTTTTGCCGCGTTTACGTTTAGAAGAAGCGTTTTGGGTTTTTTTTGTTTGTTTTTTTTTTTCAAAATAGGCAGAAATTAAAAACGCCTGTAAACAAAACACGGCAAAACACAAGTTTCCACGTTTAGCCACGTTTAAAAGCCTCTAAACTCAACTGCCTAGAAACGACTGTAGCGCCCCCTTGTTTTTGCATGGGCGCTGCGTTTAAAACTAGTTAGACTGGGAGAGCTAAGTTGCTCCCAGTTGTGATTTGTTTAGGTTGGCTCGGACTGCATTCTGGGGATGTCGTTTCATCCTTGGCCGGCAGTGGGAGCCAGCGGGATTTCTGGCAGATGGAGTCTTGCTCAGCAGCCAATTGGAGAGTTTTTCTCCTCGGTGGGCATGCTGGGAAGGGGTATATCTGGGACCTAGGTCAGGTCTTCGGGGGTTCATTCGTCTTCTTCTTGTGTGCGGGGTCCCGGACTCGGGGTGCGGCATCCACCTTCAGGGTGTGCACACGCATGGACCCCGCCAGCGCGGCCCACCTGGCTAGGTTCCTGGGCCTTCTTAAGTCTCAGCCGGAGAAAAGAATCAAGGGGCCCCAGTGATGTACTGGATCCCCGAAGCTTAAGAGAATCCCAGACGAGGATTCGGTGACCGGAATGCTGGCAGGTGCACTCCACTGTCGCCCGGTGACCTGTGCTGAGAAACTATTGGGAGGATTTGCTCTGTTCGCACATTTAGTCTATCCAAATTAACTGGCCTGTGGCAGAGGCCTAGAGCCGGGCCTGTGAGAAAGACCTGTTCCTCCGAGCTAAGATTCAAAGTGACGCCTCGGCTGCCAGGTCTGTGTGAGAGACACCTGTCCGGGGACACCTTACCCACTCAATCTCATAGGAGTGGCGACGTGTGAAAGTTTGTGCTGCTAAGGGCTGATCTGCCTTGTGTGTATCCAGGCCTGACATCGAAAATTTCTCTTCTCTCATCAACCTATTCTTCTTTCACCAAAGTTGATGTTGGCTAATGTTGGCCTGGAATTAAAGCATTGAGAAAATCTTTATTGACTGTGTGGATCTCCGTTTACTGCTAAATCCTTCTGGTGCATCCCTAGACCAAGCTGGGGTAATGTAATTTTCCGATCATAAATCAAACCAACGGCTCATTCGGGGGTAAGCCCTACACGACTATAAACGACCGTGTGTACATGTACTCATAAGATAACAAAGAGGAGAGTTTAGATATGTGCATTCCCGTTCGTACAAATGTTATTTTCGTACGAAAATGTTCATTTTCGTACCCGCGGGATAATGTGTACATACGAAAACGGTAAAGCACCAAAATACGAAAACGACGGGATAACGGATGAGCCGCATAACGAACGACCGCAAATACGAACGAACGATCCGACGGGAAAAAACGACAAAACGAAAATGGCAAAATAACGAAAAATTAAATCAGTATCAAGAGGTTTGCATTGTGTATTTTTTTGAATCCGTTTTGTGTTCGTTTTCAGTTGTATGTTCATTGTTCAATGACATCTATAACAAAAGAATTTCATTATGTATATTGAATGAATTCCATTTTCTGTTTTCTGTGTATTCAAAATACTGAAGGCAAATCTTTTGTTACAGGTGTCATATCAACATACGAAAATAACAAAAGAAACGGGTTCAAATGCAAATCTTTTGTTTATGGTTTTTTTAATGGCCAGAGAGTTAGGCTGGCCATACATGATACAATTTTCTGTGCAATTTTCTTTAGATTTACCTTCAACTATGTAGTGCAAGGGCCTGCCTGATTGCATACAATTGAAAGTGTTGGTTAGTTTGACCTCATATATGGTTTTTGGTAAATCTAAAAGAAAATTGTACAAGAAAATTGAACATGTATGGCCAGCCTCAGTGACTGAAAGCAGCTTCTCTTTTGTGCAGAATAGTGAGTACACTTGTACAATTTTCCGATCGTTCTCAGAAAATTCGTTCGTTTTTAAACTGCATCAGAAAACCATTTTTGGGTTCAGAAGTCTGGCCAACTGATCTCCCTTCAGATGAAAATCCACAGAAAAGTTTATTAGGCTTTACTGTACAAGTGTACTCACTATTCTGCACAAAAGAGAAGCTGCTTTCAGTCACTGAGGCTGGCCATACATGTTCAATTTTCTTGTACAATTTTCTTTTAGATTTACCAAAAACCATATATGAGGTCAAACTAAACAACACTTTCAATTGTATGCAATCAGGCAGGCCCTTGCACTACATAGTTGAAGGTAAATCTAAAGAAAATTGCACAGAAAATTGTATCATGTATGGCCAGCCTAACTCTCTGGCCATTCAAAAAAAACATAAACAAAGGATTTGCATTTGAACCTGTTTCTTTTGTTATTTTCGTATGTTGATATGACACCTATAACAAAAAATTTGCCTTCAGTATTTTGAATACACAGAAAACAGAAAAAGGAATTCATTCAATATACATAATGAAATTCTTTTGTTATAGATGTCATTGAACAATGAACATACAACTGACACTAACAAAAGAAAAGCATTCAAGATACACAGAATGCAAATTGATGAAAATTCACGATAATTATTGTCTAACAAGAAACGAACATAAATTAAACAGAATAACGAATCATCCCGCATGTACGAAAATAAAACGGTAACGGAAATACGAAACGATCGGAATACAAAAAAATCACGTCGTACGACAAACGAACGGGAACGAACAGGAAAACGGGCGTCTTACGAAAAACGAACGGAAACGAACAGACGGGACCATACGAAACGGAACAAAAAAAAACGAAAAGATTTTCTGTGCACATGTCTAGGAGAGTTCAAGAGCAGTTGACAAACAAAAATGCCCAACTGCTCCTAAATGACCTTTTTGCAGCAGCAGTGTACATAAGGCCTTAAATTTCCCTCTCTTGAATGCAAAAGAATCGTATTCAGGAGAGGAACCTTTTTGCCGAAAAATGCAAAATGCCGTAAAAAGGCATGTAAATAAATGCGCCTATCACTAACCGGGTTTAGCGCTTGGGCATTTATTCACGAGTACTGGCGAGTACTTTGGCCAATGAAATAAATAAATTCCAAGCGCTAAGCACGGCAAAAACATGGCACAAATGCGGTACTGTTTTTTGCCGCGTCTAGCATTTTTCTGCTGTCAAGAGAGTTACGTTAAGGGTTGGCCAGTGGACATGTAGATTTATGTTTTCATTTTCACAATATTTCTGTTTGTCTTCATTCACAGTACAATCTCCTGACAGCTGTTCTATTTCTGACCTACTCTATCCAAAGCTAAAAATATTTTTTCCCAGGGCTACACTTTAAATAAAGGCAGTAAAATTGGTTATTATTATAAATATGTAGAGAATGTGATAGCCTGAGCATCATTGCATTTTTCCATGTGTCATATATAGGTATAAATGTAGTAATGCAAATAAACTTTACAAAGTCAAACATACCAGAGTGAGTGAGGACTTCCCTGTTGCAGCTAAGTTCAGTAAAATTCCAGACTGTCCTGGAGACTTGGTATTTCCACTTCAACTGATCTGAGTGGAATTGGTGACACATTCCCTTGTCTACACCTATCTTGACCTCAGTGACTTTAATAGACAAATGCAGTTTACTAAAATAAAACCCCAATGTGACCCCTGTGTCCTTCTCATTAAATTATATATATCAGTGCAGACTTCAAACCATACTATAGTGGCTTCTTCTGTCTCTGGCAGCGCTTACACCCTATAGGAACCTCAGGTTATGCAGTACAATATATAGAATTATGGAAAGATAGATAGATGGACAGATAGATCTGCAATAGTAGGCTGCAGACCAGTGGTGGTCAACTTTTTTTAATATGGGAGGCCTCAAGTGCAGCCCTCAACTTCACCTAGGGGCTACACATAAAATTCAATGACTATTCAGTGTCAGAAGCATGATATAATAAATGGTCAGAGATTGTGGACATAATACATTAGATGGTCAGAGGCTGCGGACAGGATACAAGAAATGGTCAGAGACTGTGGACAGGATACAAGAAATGGTTAGAGACTGCGCACATGCTGCAAGACACTTTCAAAGACTGTATACGTACTATGGGGCTTGTTGGGGATTGGGGACATGCTTTAGGAGAAAGTCTTTGACTGGAGACATGTTACATAAGACTGTTGGTAATCACTGCTATATGCAATATGGAAACACATTGGTGTTACAGATTAGTGTCTTCAAGGGTCCTGAGGGCTGCACAAAAAAGTGCCAAAGGGCCGTAAGCGGTCCCCAGGCTGCAGTTTTGGCACCAAGGCTGTTGACACCTGATCGGATGATGTGCATGAAAGACATATCAAAACATAAACATATCAAAACACCGTCTAAAAAAACATCTGATGTGTAGGAACCGGTCCACTGGGGCAGAGCGTCCACAGTACAACCCACTCCATATACTTTAGCGATATACAATAAGACCAAATATTTGTGGACAACTATCACACCTTGTTGGACATCCCATTTCAAAACTTTAAATTGGATTTGCCCTCCCACTTTGTGGCTAAACTGGTGCCTACTTATCTGAAAAGCCTTTCCTCAAGATTTTGGAGCAATTTGTACCCATTCAACTAAAAGAGCAACTGTAAGGACAGGTTGGAAGACAAGGCCTGGCATGCAATTCGCATTCAAATTCAACCCAAAGGTGTTCAAGGGGTTGAGGTCATGCCTCTGTGCAGGTCACTCAAATTCCTTAACAAGAAACGTATCAATAGTGATGACCTTGGGTTCGTTTAGACCATGATCCAAACCTACATGTGTTAGCCTGCCATGAAGCTGTGACCTGCACTGGGTCAATCATCTGCAGCCTTGTATTCTCTGACTTACAACCATACATATACTGCACATTAGGGAGTGTATACATGTAGCTGCAGGTAGGGTGGGGTGCCCCTGGCTGACAATGATTGGCCCAATACAGGTGACAGCTTCCTGGCAGACTCACACACACAAATTCAGATCCTGGTTCAAACGTACTCATTATTGTTCATCAAACTTGTCAAAAGTCAAAACTTGACTTTATGGACCTAGATTTGTGCACCTGAACTCAATCATAATTAAGGGTTTCCATCATACTTTTATCTGTACTGTCCCAATTTTGGCTGCCATGGGCCCACTTCATGAATTGTGTTTATTTTAAGCTGCAGTCTGTGTTTTTTGACTGCTAAAGATGTGTATTCGGTTTGATTTTTAGGTTAAGCATAATTCCGGGGAATGGTGTGCTTTCAGTATCTGAGTTGGGTTTTTGGGGCAAGCATGACCCCTTCCACCTGGAAAACATATAAAATGTGTCCCGCTTTTGATGTCTGGTGAGGTAAGGATAAACATGTTGCAGCCAAGACTTTGTTAAAGTTGATCTAAAGTCCAAAAGCAACAATAGAATATCCTTTCATTGTAAGGAGGAATACAGAGACTAGAAAAGTGTGTTTCTCTATGAATCAAAATTCAGACAACATTTCTGTTATTCAGAGATTTGGATGTATCCGAATCTTTGCATCACAATAGTAACGAATTTAAAATAAATAAATAAACTGGAAATAAATATTACTAATTAACGTAATAACTGGTAATAAATTATAACAAAAACAACAAATTCATTCATATTTATTCCTTTGATTCATTTGTGACTTTGGAGGGTTTTGTAAGTTCAATAAAATGTGTCACGGTCTGTATTGTTATAACGGGCCAAAGCCAAAGGCACAAGCAAGTCCCATCAAAGTTGCAAGCAAGTAGCAATGCAAAGTCACACTGGAAACATAAGGAATGAATCCAAAATAACTTCCAAAAATACAAATTGTTTCAGAACAGCGCATATACAAAACAAAGCTGAATATACAAAACAATTCCAAAAACAAATCATTCTAACATAAGGAAAATTACGAAAAAAATGATTGACTTAACGAATGAACCCAAAACAAAAAAAGTTTCATCATGCATATCTTTAACAGAGACCACATGAGGCAACCACACAGATGCAATATTTTAATACAGGAATGCTGGCTGATAACAAAGCCTTCTACTGCCCTGCTCACAGGTACTGAATATTTAACTCCATTTTGCTGGATCATGTTTCCTTTTCAGTAGTGCAAACTGTATGTTCTATAGGGATGAATAGAAAAGGACCCTGTCACCTTACCCACTCCGTCTATTTAAGTGACCTTGTACGTTAAGAAGAACATCCTTATCTTAAAAGTTACAACAAAGATGCCTTTAGACATTTTTAGTAACGGCAATCTACAAACAGCTTTTGATTTTCATAATTTTTTTTATTATCCATTCTTCTCATGGTAGTCGTTTTCACAAAGGGCAGATGAATCCATATCACTTCACTTCCTGGAACTCTGAGTCTGCTTCCAGAAACATGTGACAGTGCATGTCATCTGAGGAGAAGGCACTGGTATTGTAGCCTTACCATGAATCATCAGTGAGGCCCTGGTTTCATCACCAGTTCCTCACTCAACAAGGAAATGGAAAAGCAGAAACTGTATGTAAAAACAAAAATATTTAGTAACTCTACATTTGTTGAGAAAAAAACATAGAGTGAACATGTATTGGAGTGGTTTTAATAATGATCAATCTGCTGCTGCACCTGCATGGCTCTAATGAGGAAATTTGCAGGGCCTGCATCCCTTTAGACGTGATTTCCCTTTGGGTGATATCAACAAAAATTACATTTTTGTTGCAGGGGATGCCGTTTCTTAGTGTAGACTTCTGGGAAGACCTATAAGCAAATCACACAAGCAGAAAAATACATTTCTGATGGGCGTTCTGTACACCATCTGTATATAGAAAGCCTCCAGGTAGCCATATTGCATTGAAATTTACAGAAAATTACAGAGCTGCATATTGAAAAGGAAAGGTCATTTTATAATAACATTCAATTACAATATGGCTTGTGTTACAAATGTATATGCTATATACTGTGTGTATGTATATATATTAGGGTACTGGTATCCGCGCCGATACTGGCCATTTTCGCAAGTATCGGTACTCTCGAAAATGCTCCGATTCCGGAAAAAGGATACCGGGAGTGACGTTGCTTGGAAGAGGACCGCCTCCTCCCATCCAGACAGTGCCATCCCCGCCTCCACCTCCTCCCAGTGGCATTGCAAGGTGCAGGCCCACCCAGCCTAACAGCCAACAAGCCCTGTCTCCTCGCTGAACACCTCCTTCCTCCAGCTCTGACTTCCTTCCACACAGAGCACTGGGTCCGGGCTCCCTCCCTGTACCATGTCTGCAGTCTCAGTCTCTCTCCCTGTACCATGTCTGCAGTCTCTGTCTCTCTCCCTGTACCATGTCTGCAGTCTCAGTCTCTCTCCCTGTACCATGTCTGCAGTCTCAGTCTCTCTCCCTGTACCATGTCTGCAGTCTCTGTCTCTCTCCCTGTACCATGTCTGCAGTCTCAGTCTCTCTCCCTGTACCATGTCTGCAGTCTCAGTCTCTCTCCCTGTACCATGTCTACAGTCTCAGTCTCTCTCCCTGTACCATGTCTGCAGTCTCAGTCTCTCTCCCTGTACCATGTCTGCAGTCTCAGTCTCTCTCCCTGTACCATGTCTGCAGTCTCAGTCTCTCTCCCTGTACCATGTCTGCGGTCTCAGTCTCTCTCACTGTACCATGTCTGCGGTCTCAGTCTCTCTCCCAGTACCATGTCTGCGATCTCAGTCTCTCTCCCTGTACCATGTCTGCAGTCTCAGTCTCTCTCCCTGTACCATGTCTGCAGTCTCAGTCTCTCTGCCTGTATCATGTCTGCAGTCTCAGTCTTTCTTCATGTACAATGTCTGCAGTCTCAGTCTCTCTCCATGTACCATGTCTGCAGTCTCAGTCTCTCTCCCTGTACCATGTCTACAGTCTCTGGCTCTCTCCCTGTACCATGTCTGCAGTCTCAGTCTCCCTCTCCCTGTACCATGTCTGCAGTCTCAGTCTCTCTCCCTGTACCATGTCTGCAGTCTCAGTCTCTCTCCCTGTACCATGTCTGCGGTCTCAGTCTCTCTCCCTGTACCATGTCTGCAGTCTCAGTCTCTCTCCCTGTACCATGTCTGCAGTCTCAGTCTCTCTCCCTGTACCATGTCTGCAGTCTCAGTCTCTCTCCCTGTACCATGTCTGAGGTCTCAGTCTCTCTCCCTGTACCATGTCTGCGGTCTCAGTCTCTCTCCCTGTACCATGTTTGCAGTCTCTGGCTCTCTCCCTGTACCATGTTGGCAGTCTCTGGCTCTCTCCCTGTACCATGTCTGCAGTCTCATCCTCTCTCCCTGTACCATGTCTGTGGTCTCAGTCTCTCTCCCTGTACAATGTCTGCAGTCTCAGTCTCCTCCCTGTACCATGTCTCCAGTCTCAGTCTCTCTTCCTGTACCATGTCTGCAGTCTCTGGCTCTCTCCCTGTACCATGTCTGCAGTCTCAGTCTCTCTCCCTGTACCATGTCTGCAGTCTCAGTATCTCTCCCTGTACCATGTCTGCAGTCTCAGTCTCTCTTCCTATACCATGTCTGCAGTCTCTGGCTCTCTCCCTGTACCATGTCTGCTGTCTCAGTCTCTCTCCCTGTACCATGTCTGCAGTCTCAGTATCTCTCCCTGTACCATGTCTGCAGTCTCAGTCTCTCCCCCTGTACCATGTCTGCAGTCTCAGTCTCTCTCCCTGTACCATGTCTGCAGTCTCAGTCTCTCCCCCTGTACCATGTCTGCAGTCTCAGTCTCTCTCCCTGTACCATGTCTGCGGCCTCAGTCTCTCTCCCTGTACCATGTCTGCAGTCTCTGGCTCTCTCCCTGTATCATGTCTGCAGTCTCAGTCTCTCTCACTGTACCATGTCTGTAGTCTCAGTCTCTCTCCCTGTACCATATCTGCAGTCTCTGGCTCTCTACCTGTACCATGTCTGCAGTCTCTGTCTCTCTCCATGTACCATGTCTGCAGTCTCTGGTTCTCTCCCTGTACCATGTCTGCAGTCTCAGTCTCTCTCCCTGTACCATGTCTGCAGTCTCTGGTCTCTCTCCCTGTACCATGTCTGCAGTCTCTGGCTCTCTCCCTGTACCATGTCTGCAGTCTCAGTCTCTCTCCATGTACCATGTCTGCAGTCTCTGGCTCTCTCCCTGTACCATGTCTGCAGTCTCAGTCTCTCTCCCTGTACCATCCTATCCCCATCCTCTTCCCCCCAGCAATCACAGCCTTTTCCATCCCAACGCTCCCACCCCACAATCCCTATTTCACCCCACTCTCAAATACCTTGCCCTCGTTTACCCCTCCTCTTCCACCCTGCCGTCACCCAACTCCCGAAGAATAACCCCTCGCCACCTCCCAAACCACCCCTCTCCCTAGGCGATAGGTATCGGTAATTGGTATCGGCGAGTAACTGCAAAAAAGTATCGGTACTCGTACTCAGTGTTAAAAAATGGCATTGGTGCATCCCTAATATTATTTATATATATATATTGTGACAGGAAGTCAGGTAAATCTGTGGGTGTTGTCAAAGACGGAAGATACATTTCTGCCTTGTTTAGACAATTCACCAATTACTATCAGGTGTCGGCTGCAGAAATAGCCAGAAAGGTTTAAGGGTGTTGGAAAGCTTTAGCTGTTCAGAATGAGGCAATTAAGGCCTCTATAAATTATCCAGAGGATGACTATTGATTGCTGCATCCTGAGAGGTGAGGTGGTGTTGATTTTTCTGTGTGATAAAAATCAAAAATACTATTGTTTTTCTGCTGTATGACCAGCAGTGTCTGCCCAGCAGTAGGCTGTGCCAGACTCCATAGATAGGTTCCAGTGTGGTGAAGGTAGACGCCCCAAGTGGCCAGGGTTTATTTTATGTTTTGTTTATGCTGTTTGGATGCTTGCACTTTTTTTTCCAGCAATATGGAAGAATAAATCATAATCTTTGTTTTCAACCGTCCTCGGCTGCCTCTCTGTATAGTTCAGTGTGTAGTGAACCCACCCAGGGCGTCACACACCCGCTACCGAGCTAACCCCTTACAAAATATATATATATATATATATATATATATATATATACACACAATTTGCATGAAAGTGGAGTTACCCTTTAACTAATGAATGTAAAATGATTCAATTTCATTCAATAGAAATGTTACCAAAAAGTTTTCTGGGGAATGTTTGTGTGTTCAATGAGTTAAAATATTAGATGGACAGTGGAAAGTACAAATATCTGCTATGTTGATTGCTAACTGTTGGTTCCCTTCATATAAATGAGTCTAGGTATTGAGATAAAACAGCAAATAAAAATGTTTCATGTTATTTTTATCTTTTTTTAGGAATTGATTTCAAGACAAAAACAATCCATATTGATGACACACCATTAAAACTTCAGATCTGGTAGGATGGTGCTTTATACCTGAATGTTATTTAATCTCTGCATATAAATATGTACTAAATGTACACAGTCTGTCATTGAAACTGTCACTGGCAACACCTTTATTAAGTATCAGGGATGGAGCATTTACTTATTGCCAACATTCACTATTTGTTGTTAGACTTTCTCACTTTTTGCTGAGTGTATTGGATGCATAGTTTTGTCATACTGTATACACAGAGGCGTAACTAGAATCTTCAGGGCCCCGGTGCAAGAAACCATGAAGGCCCCCCCCCCCCCCCCACATGGGCATTGCTAGGTCCATAAAAGATCTCGGGCTAGAGCCCATAGCAGTGTAGCAAGCAAGTAAAGAAAGTCCTATGCTTGGGCGTGTATACACATGTATACAATATATGTGTGTGTATGTATATATTGTCACATAACTGAGTGCAGATCCTCCTTACATCAGGGTTCACAGAGAGCCCTCCCATACATCAGATATCACAGAGAGCCCAGCCCCCATACATCAGTCCCCAGAGAGCCAACCCCTCAATACAGGATGCCCAGAGAGCCCCCCATACATCAGGGTCCCCAGAGAGCCCCCCCATACATCAGGGTCCCCAGAGAGCCCCCCCATACATCAGGGTCCCCAGAGAGCCCCCCCAAACTTCATGGTTCACAGAGAGCACCCCCATACATAAGGGTTCACAGAGAGCCCCCCCCCCATACAGAGTCCCCAGAGAGCCCCCCCCCCCATACATCAGAGTACCCAGAGAGCTGTCATCTGTTAGTCAGTGTCCACTTGGGAGGGGAGAATGGCTTGGTGAGGGTGAAAGAGAGAAGGGGTGGGAGGGGGAGAGAGAGAGAGGTGGTAGAGAGAAAGGTGGTAGAGAGAAAGGTGGTAGAGAGAAAGGTGGTAGAGAGAGAGAGGTGGTAGAGAGAGAGAGAGAGAGAGAGGTGGTAGAGAGAGAGAGAAAGAGGTGGTAGAGAGAGAGGTGGTAGAGAGAGAGAGGTGGTAGAGAGAGAGAGAGGGAGAGAGAAAGAGAGAGGTGGTAGAGAGAGAGAGAGAGGGGGGGGTGGTAGAGAGAGAGGTGGTAGAGAGAGAGGTGGTAGAGAGAGAGAGAGGTGGTAGAGAGAGAGAGAGAGAGAGGTGGTAGAGAGAGAGAGAGGTGGTAGAGAGAGAGAGAGAGAGAGAGAGGTGGTAGAGAGAGAGAGAAAAACACAAAAGCGGCGCCTTCTAAGCGTAGCAGTAGTAAAATTTAATTGATGTGTTCAAACAATAAAAAAGACCTACTCACAAAGCAGGTGAATGATCAGGCATGTGAACAATAACGATTTTCTTCCGCAGGTAGTGAGTGTCCATCTCGCTGGGTGTCGAATTGCTGGTTACTGCTGACGGCACGGGCGATGTACAACAAGATCCCCTGGAACCAAAAGACAGGGAACCTGTTTCCCAGTGTAGCAGCGCGAGTGTTGTCACTTCCTATGCGAGGGCGGATGCGCGCGTTCGGGACATTCGTGTCCCTTCCTCAGGCAATGAAATCATTGCCTGAGGAAGGGACACGAATGTCCCGAACGCGCGCATCCGCCCGCGCATAGGAAGTGACAACACTCGCGCTGCTACACTGGGAAACAGGTTCCCTGTCTTTTGGTTCCAGGGGATCTTGTTGTACATCGCCCGTGCCGTCAGCAGTAACCAGCAATTCGACACCCAGCGAGATGGACACTCACTACCTGCGGAAGAAAATCGTTATTGTTCACATGCCTGATCATTCACCTGCTTTGTGAGTAGGTCTTTTTTATTGTTTGAACACATCAATTAAATTTTACTACTGCTACGCTTAGAAGGCGCCGCTTTTGTGTTTTTCTTGTCGTTTACAGATTGCTTCATCTGTCAGCTGGCTGCCATCAAGTGTTAGTGTGGTCTTAGGCTATTATGCTTATAGACGTTTTCTTATATATGGACTCCAATATATTAATGTATACTATTTTCTCACTACTGAATTGCCTGTCTTAGAATCATATCTGTGTATAGGCTGGACTCTGGGAGTGCGCTCAATTCTCTGTTTTTTTCGTTTGGTAGAGAGAGAGAGGTGGTAGAGAGAGAGAGAGAGAGAGGTGGTAGAGAGAGAGAGGGAGGTGGTAGAGAGAGAGAGAGAGAGAGAGAGGTGGTAGAGAGAGAGAGAGAGAGAGGTGGTAGAGAGAGAGAGAGAGAGAGAGAGGGGTGGTAGAGAGAGAGAGAGATAGGTGGTAGAGAGAGAGAGAGGTGGTAGAGAGAGAGAGAGAGGTGGTAGAGAGAGAGAGAGAGAGGTGGTAGAGAGAGAGAGAGGGAGGTGGTAGAGAGAGAGAGGGGTGGTAGAGAGAGATAGAGGTGGTAGAGAGAGAGAGAGGTGGTAGAGAGAGAGAGAGAGAGAGAGGTGGTAGAGAGAGAGAGAGAGGTGGTAGAGAGAGAGAGAGAGAGAGAGATGGTAGAGAGAGAGAGAGAGGTGGTAAAGAGAGAGAGAGGTGGTAAAGAGAGAGAGAGAGAGGTGGTAGAGAGAGAGAGAGGTGGTAGAGAGAGAGGTGGTAGAGAGAGAGAGAGATGGTAGAGAGAGAGAGAGATGGTAGAGAGAGAGGTGGTAGAGAGAGAGAGGTGGTAGAGAGAGAGAGGTGGTGTAGAGAGAGAGAGAGGTGGTAGAAAGAGAGGTGGTAGAGAGAGAGAGAGAGAGAGAAAGGTGGTAGAGAGAGAGGTGGTAGAGAGAGAGAGGTGGTAGAGAGAGAGAGGTGGTAGAGAGAGAGGGGTGGTAGAGAGAGAGAGTAGGAGAGAGAGGTGGTAGAGAGAGAGAGGTGGTAGAGAGAGAGAGAGGTGGTAGAGAGAGAGAGAGAGAGAGAGGGGGTGGTAGAGAGAGAGGTGGTAGAGAGAGAGGTGGTAGAGAGAGAGAGGTGGTAGAGAGAGAGACAGAGGGGGGTGGTAGAGAGAGAGAGAGGTGGTAGAGAGAGAGCGAGAGAGAGAGAGGTGGTAGAGAGAGAGAGAGAGATGGTAGAGAGAGAGGTGGTAGAGAGAGAGAGAGAGAGATGGTAGAGTGAGAGAGAGGTGGTAGAGAGAGAGAGAGAGGTGGTAGAGAGAGAGAGAGGTGGTAGAGAGAGAGAGAGGTGGTAGAGAGAGAGAGAGAGGTGGTAGAGAGAGAGAGGTGGTAGAGAGAGAGAGAGGTGGTAAAGAGAGAGAGAGAGGTGGTAGAGAGAGAGAGGTGGTAAATAGAGAGAGAGGTGGTAAAGAGAGAGAGAGAGAGAGAGGTGGTAAAGAGAGAGAGAGAGGTGGTAGAGAGAGAGAGAGGTGGTAGAGAGAGAGAGGTGGTAGAGAGAGAGGTGGTAGAGAGAGAGAGAGATGGTAGAGAGAGAGAGAGAGATGGTAGAGAGAGAGGTGGTAGAGAGAGAGAGGTGGTAGAGAGAGAGAGAGAGAGAGAGAGAGTGGTAGAGAGAGAGAGAGAGAGTGGTAGAGAGAGAGAGAGAGAGAGGTGGTAGAGAGAGAGAGAGAGAGAGGGGGGAGAGAGAGAGAGTGGTAGAGAGAGAGAGAGAGAGAGGGGGGTGGTAGAGAGAGAGAGAGAGTGGTAGAGAGAGAGAGAGAGAGAGAGAGGTGGTAGAGAAAGAGAGAGAGAGGGGTGGTAGAGAGAGAGAGAGAGCTGGTAGAGAAAGAGAGAGAGGTGGTAGAGAGAGAGAGAGAGGTGGTAGAGAAGAGAAGAGAAAGAGAGAGAGAGAGGGGTGGTAGAGAGAGAGAGAGAGAGAGAGAGAGAGTCTGGTAGAGAGAGAGAGGTGGTAGAGAGAGAGAGGGTGGTAGAGAGAGAGAGAGGGGTGGTAGAGAGAGAGAGTGGGAGAGAGAGAGGTGGTAGAGAGAGAGAGAGAGATGGTAGAGAGAGAGAGAGTGGTAGAGAGAGAGAGGTGGTAGAGAGAGAGGGGTGGTAGAGAGAGAGAGAGTGGTAGAGAGAGAGAGAGAGAGAGGTGGTAGAGAAAGAGAGAGAGAGAGAGAGAGAGGTGGTAGAGAGAGAGAGAGAGGTAGAGAGAGAGAGGTGGTAGCGAGAGAGAGAGAGAGAGAGAGGTGGTAGAGAGAGAGAGTGGTAGAGAGAGAGGTGGTAGAGAGAGAGAGAGAGGTGGTAGAGAGAGAGAGAGGTGGTAGAGAGAGAGAGAGGGTTAGAGAGAGAGTAGGTGGTAGAGAGAGAGAGAGAGAGAGAGAGAGGTGGTAGAGAGAGAGAGGTGGTAGAGAGAGAGAGAGAGGGGTAGAGAGAGAGAGTGGTAGAGAGAGAGAGAGATAGAGTCTAGAGAGAGATTAGAGTGGTAGAGATGGTAGAGAGAGAGATAGAGAGAGAGAGAGAGTGGTAGAGAGAGAGAGAGAGAGGTGGTAGAGAGAGAGAGAGCTGGTAGAGAGAGAGGAGGTGGTAGAGAGAGAGAGAGGAGGTGGTAGAGAGAGAGAGAGTGGTAGAGAGAGAGAGAGTGGTAGAGAGAGAGTGGTAGAGAGAGAGGAGGTGGTAGAGAGAGAGGGAGAGAGGTGGTAGAGAAAGAGAGAGAGCGAGCGGTGGGAGAGAGGTGGTAGAGAGAGAGGTGGTAGAGAAAGAGAGAGCGAGCGGTGGGAGAGAGAGTGGTGGTAGAGAGAGAGAGGGGTGGTAGAGAGAGAGAGAGAGAGAGGGGGGGGTGGTAGAGAGAGAGGGGTGGTAGAGAGAGAGAGAGAGGGGTGGTAGAGAGAGAGAGAGGTGGTAGAGAGAGAGGTGGTAGAGAGGGAGAGAGAGGGGGGTGGTAGAGAGGGAGAGAGAGAGGGGTGGTAGAGAGGGAGAGAGAGAGGGGTGGTAGAGAGAGAGAGGTGGTAGAGAAAGAGAGAGAGAGAGAGGGTGGTAGAGAGAGAGAGAGCGAGGTGGTAGAGAGAGAGAGAGAGCGAGAGAGAGAGGGAGAGAGCGAGGGGGAGAGGAAGGAGAGAGAGGGGGAGGGAACGGGAGAGAGGGGGAGGGAAGGAGAGAGAGGGGGAGGGAAGGAGAGAGAGGGGGAGGGGGAGGGAGAGAGAGCGAGAGAGAGAGGGGGAGGGAGGGAGAGAGAGAGGTGGTAGAGAGAAAGGGAGAGAGAGGGAGGGAGGGAAGGAGAGAGAGGGGGAGGGGGAGGGAAGGAGAGAGAGGGGGAGGGGGGAGGGAAGGAGAGAGAGGGGGAGGGAAGGAGAGAGAGGGGGAGGGGGGAGGGAAGGAGAGAGAGGGGGAGGGAAGGAGAGGAGGGGGAGGGGGAGGGAAGGAGAGGAGGGGGGAGGGAGAGAGAGAGAGAGAGAGAGCGAGAGAGGGGGAGGGAGGGAGAGGGGGAGAGAGAGAGAGAGAGAGGGAG
This sequence comes from Rana kukunoris, assembly GCA_029574335.1. Taxonomy (NCBI): domain Eukaryota; kingdom Metazoa; phylum Chordata; class Amphibia; order Anura; family Ranidae; genus Rana; species Rana kukunoris. The sequence continues at coordinate 355,449,406 of CM056053.1, read as the reverse complement.
GAGAGGGAGAGGGAGAGAGAGAAGAGGTGGATGGGAGAGAGGGAGGGAGGGAAGGAGAGAGAGGGGGAGGGAGGGGGGAGAAAAGGAGGGGGGAGAGAAAAGGAGGGGGGAGAGAGAGGGAGGGGGAGAGAGAGGGAGGGGGAGAGAGAGGGAGGGGGGAGAGAGAGGGAGGGGGAGAGAGAGAGGGAGGGGGAGAGAGAGAGAGAAGGGGTGGACAAGAGAGGGGGTGGGAGGGAGAGAGAGAGGCTGGCCTGCAGTCCTTCCTGTACCCCCTGTCCCAGCCCCTGTCTGTGGGTAGGTGTGTGCCATGCACCTACCTCCAGCCCATCCTTGTCCTCTGTCCTCGGTCAGCCTATGTTTGTTCTTGATGACAGGCACAGCTGGAGCAGATGTTGGGGGAAGGTGTTCAGGCTCTGGGACTGGGAGGATGTCACTGCTGCTCAGGTCAGGTCTTCTCTCTCACTCTCTCGCGCTGCTCCTTCCAGCCATCCTCTTGCTGCTCCCCGGGTCACCACTCTCTGTTGTTGTTTTCAGCTGCTGCTGCTGCTGCTGCTCTTCCTCAGATGTTGTGAAACTGTGCCTCTCTGGTATGTCAAGAGGCAGCCTCGGAGCTCAGCTGTGTTGGACCCCAGGAGGCAGAGCAGTAGCGCGGAGGTCGGAGGAGGAAGTGAAATCCTCCCGCGCTTTCAGCTCTGAACACGGAGGGGGGGGGGGGGGCACTGCAGCCGTGATGTCACTGGTTGCTACACGCCAAGCGGCTCTAGCAACCAGTGGACAGAAGATGGAGGTGGTTCTGCGGCTGGAGCCAGCGGTACCGCGGCTCAGACTCCCCACTGAAATCCACACTACATTACTATATTAAACAGCAATGTAGGCACCCGGCAATTAGGGCCCCCCCACAGCGGCAGAACGGCAGGGCCCAGTCGCGACGGCGACTGCAGCGACACTGAAAGTTCCGCAACTGTGTATACACACAAGCAAAATTTAGTCCAAAAAGTAATTTTAAGGGTCTGTTACTAACTGATGTTCAGAGTTAAAGAAACTATGTCCCTTTAAGAAAACAACACACTGCCGCCAGGTATAAAGTTTGTGCGTCAGCTTTTTTAGTAATTTGTGCTTGACTCAGATGTTGAGCCTTTCTGATGGCCTATGCTTCGGCACCTCCTAAGGTTTCATACACACCAGGGGCCAGATTCTTGTATCCCGGTGTATATTTGAGTGGGGCGTAGCGTATCCTCTTTACGCTACGCCGCCGCAAGTGCCGTATTCTCAAAGCACTTGCGTCCTAAGTTACAGCGGCGTAGCGTAAATGGCCTGGCGTAAGCCCGTGTAATTCAAATGTGGAAGAGGTGGGCGTGTTTTATGGAAATGTGTTGTGACCCCACGTTTTTTGACGCTTTTTTTGAACTGCGCTTGAGCCGTACATGGACGTATCCCAGTGCACATGCACAAAATCACATCACAAATAGTCAATGCTTTTGACGTGAACGTAACTTATGCACATCCCTATTAGCGAACGACTTACGCAAACGACGTAAAAACAACACTTTCCCGACGTCCATACTTAACATTGCGTACGCCTCACCTACGCAAAGTTACCCCTCATATAGCAGGGGTAATTTTAGGCTTACGCAAACGACATAAAAAACGACGAGCGGGCGCAATTACGTTCAGGAATCGACGTATCTAGCTCATTTGCATATTCAATGTGACTAATCAACGGAAGCGCTACCTAGCGGCCAGCGTAAATATGCTCTTTAGATACGACGGCATAAGAGACTTACGCCGCTCGTATCTAAGCAAAATACCGGCGTATCTTGTTTTCGGAATACAGAAAATAGATACGCCAGCGCTTATTAGAAGTTACGTGGCATATCTCGAGATACGCCGGCGTAACTATGCTGAGAATCTGGCCCCAGGTGTTTAGCCCGATTGTATGAGATCCAAGGGTTTTGGTGCAGGTGGAAGGCACAGGTGCATCATCCAGTTTTGCTGTCGGCAGCCTGTAAAACTTTATGAGAGACTGAAAGCTGCTGTGGCTGGACAGAGAAGAATGGTGCATCAAGCTGTACATTTGTGCATACCACAACTAGGGAAAAATGTTCAGAGCACAAGTGCCTGGGCACATACTGTCTGCAACATCCAGCTGCAGCATAGAGTTTTACAGACTGTCAGCAGTGGGCCTAAACAGTGCTCCTGTGCCTTCTGCCCGCACCAAAAAAAAAGAGAATCTCATGCATCGGGGCTAAGCACCCAGTGATGAAACTTGCCTGCCCTTTTCTGTCTCCAGCATGTTCCTATGGGTCAGTAAAGGGTCAGCAGGACAGTGGGGGTTGGTGTGGCCAGCTAAGCTCTGACACTACCCGTAAATGTTTGCCAGACTTTTGTTTTTTAAAGCCCAACTCCAGGACAAAAAGAAAATGTTCCTATGCAGTGGGGCTGTGCCCACATTGCATGGGTTAACTGCGATTGGAGAATAGAGATATACTTACTTAATCCTCCATGCACAAGATAAGTCTCTGTGGCTCCCGACACCCCTCATAGTCTTGCGATCTTGTTAGGTTGACTGTTCTGGACATCATCGTGCCCATAGACCTGCTATGGATGTGAGGATGTCAGATACAGTCCACTGCTGGATCTTGGTGGAGTGCTGTTTGCCAGTGGAGAAGAGGATCAGGTGAGTATAAACTTTCTCCTCTACCCTGAACAAAATGAGCAGTTAACCTATGTGGTGTGGGCACAGCCGCACTGCATGGGAAATCTTATATTTGACACAAAAAATAGATAATTTCTGTAATACCCCTTCTCTATATAACAATACAGTATATTGTTAGTAATTATCATGGAGTTAAAAAAATGTAGCCATGAAATGTCGGCAGTAAAAATTGTGTCCTTATATATTGGTGGTCTATGTAAACGTTCCCAAATACAGTGGTGGTCAGTGAAAAAGTTTCCACAAGGGTAGTCAGTGGAAGAAGCACCCTCTTACATTGGTCCTTTTTTCAACTGCCCCTGAACTCATTCAATGTTATCCTATGTGACCATATACACAGTCTAATTTATTGCCGTTTTTAGGCAGGTGTGTTTAACAGTGTTTCTTTGAAAAAAAAGCTGCGTTTTTGGTCATTTAAAAAAAAACTTTTTATTGATACGCTTCTAAACGCAAACACGGCTAAACGCGTCAAAACGGACGGTTTAAATGTGGGTTACTATCTGTCAAGTTTAATCATTTAGAAGCAGTTGTAAAAGCGTCCCGTGTACATGGAGCCTTACTGATCCCACACCATTGGGACCAACCAGCAGGAGATCAATCCACCACTGCCCAGGGAGCCCCTAGCATTCTCTGGAGGTATCCCAAGGTTCCATGAAAACCTGGTTGAGAATTACTGTCCAACTAAAATTCTGTACACACTAATGTATACTTCCCATTACCAGTCACAGGGATATTTACTTTTCAATGTACATACAATTAATTGTACAATAATCTGAACAGATCATTTGTTTAACATATTTTTTTCAGCAGTTTACCTAACAGCCCTAAACAGCTCTGCGGTAAGCAGTGGATTGTGGAATTATCGTGTTCCTGATAGGTAGGAAAATCACAAGGATTTTCTTTCTTTATTTTTACACTGAGCATGTGACTTTACTTCTCATTTTATCACATGATCTGCAGCTAATATTGCCACTATTTCAGTTCAAGAAAAACATTCCAGTAATACTGTACATATAAAATCTCATATACTGTAAACCTATAGGTTAAGTGGTTATTTTGTATCCCCCAAGTACAGGTGTAGTCAGTAAGGTTTAGCTAAGCCAATCGCTATTTCCAAAATATAGTTTCAGGAGTCTTCACTGAACAGCAAGGACATGAACTGGCTCAATACTGTATGTCTCGTAGTGGGATAGTGTAATTTGTAATACATTCAGCCCTGCTTTGTTGGGGAAATTGATTTTTATTAGAAATCATTATAGAATGTAAGTGAACTCTTTGTTGTTTCAGGGATACAGCAGGACAAGAAAGATTTCACACCCTCAGTGTCAGTTATTTCCGTGGTGCTCAAGGATTTGTACTTGTTTACGATATCACAAATACAAACTCATTTGAAAACATTTCTTTGTGGATGAAGGACATTAAAATGGTAAGTAACAGATGAAAATTCAAAGGGATTTTCCTAAACATTTTGGGGTAGAACTTGATCTCATTGAGAATTGTGTAGATTAGTGCACCAGTCTTCTTCCAAGGTGATTAGAAACGGGAGGCAGCTCTCCAAGACCCAACAAAATGGGAGGGATTTACTAAAACTGGAGTGTTAAAAATCTGGTGCAGTTTTGCATAGAAACCAATCAGCTTCTGGGTTTTATTGTCATAGCTTAACTGAGCAAGCTGATGTTAGAAGCTGATTGGCTACCATGCACAGCCGCATCAGATTCTGAGTGCTCCAATAATTTAGTCCCTAACCCCTATGTGTCCTCTATGAGTTTTTCCTTGTCGTGGAATGCAGGACAGTCATAGAAATAATTTGCCGTAATACATTTATGCAATGTGATGAAGGTTAGATATTTCAACAAACCCCCTTTGTGATCTGTGTGTTGTTTGATTCCATTTTGTGCGAGTGACTAAGTGCACAATATGCGCGAATGATAGATCTATTTTACTACAGTAGAAAATAACGGGTTGTTAAGTGTGTGTTGCCTATGCTGTATATATAACAGTTGATTGCTGGTCCTATAATCTGTCAGTAAGTGGCTTAGGCTGCATTCGCACCTGAGCATTTTTAGCTCGTAAAACGACTGAAAAATGCCCAACAAGCAAAATCCCATTCATTTAGATGGCCCCTGTTCACATCTGAGCGTTTTGTAGCCTGAGGTAAAGTGCCTGAAGCTCAAAAAATTACATGAGCTTATTTTTTGGCAGATTACAGCCGTTTTTCTGCTTTTTATATTGGCGACCTTTTGACCTGTGCACAATCGCAGCAAAAATCAGGTGTAAATGTAACCTTAAAGTTGCCAATTCATGATCATGACTCTGTTAAATAGATTCATAGAAATGAATACATTATTAGATTAGATACATTATCAAGGCTGACAAAGCACTGTTTCCACCTTCCCCAGTGGAAGGCAAAACAAAATGTCAAGGGCAACTTTGACTAATGATAAAAAAAAAAAATAATCATGAAGCCCCAGACATATTCAGGTCTATTTTCTTGAATTGAAATATTTCTATACTAACCTTTTTTAGGTTTGTAAAGGAATGATTAAAACCCTCTCTAGACTTACCAGTAATGGTATTTCCATGAATCTTCCAGGACAGCTCCGCCTTCTACAGAAAACACAAACCAGACACAATTTAAAAGGCCCCTCCCTCTCCTCTGACCCTCAGTTGTTTGAAAATAAAGTAAACCTTCACCAAAAGTGTACTAAAACACCACCACCAGGTTAAAAAAGGAGACCAGTGAATAAAGAATAGGGTGGGAATACAGACGATGTCCTGGAAGATTCATGAAAATACTGCATGCAGGTCTATGGAGTGACAGATGTCAGCGGTGACATGCACGCTGACATCCGATCCGCTAAATTCAGACAGATAGAAACCCTATTTTTCCATCCGTCGATCGGATCGGATGAAAACAGACAGGCGGTCCATTTTTATCCGATTCCCCATAGAGGAGATCAGCGATCTGACAGGTTGGTCCCTGCACAGTGTGCAGAGACGGACCTGTCATCTGCCTGCTTAGCAGGGATCAACGGAGCCATCCCTGCTGAGCAAAGCGAAGTCCGTACACGGACACGTCCGTGTAAAAGAGCCCTAAGTCTAACAGGGTTTCCCCCTTCATTTTCCAGGACAGCTACTTGAGAGGATAAGCAAGATTCTATATCTTAGGGAGGGACAACAGCCTGAAGCACTTTTCTTCCAAAGGAGAGGTCCTGGCTGGAGAGCATCTGGACTCTTTAATGCTTGATGAATGCATGAGAGAAGGACCAGCAGCTTTGGATACATCTTCCTATGATTCTCCCGTTCTTTCTGACCATGATGTGGCCAGAGATCTAGTAGAGTGCGCTCTAATTCTGGTAGAAGGGATCTGACCTGGCGATCTGTAAACTTTACAAATAGATTCTCTAAACCATCTGGCAATGAAACCCCTGGATGCTTTGGTCTCCTTTTTGAGTCCACTAAATTAAATCAATAGTTGGGAGGATTTCCTAAACTCACTAGACACTTCTAAATAATGCAGAAGACATCTTTTCACATCCAAAAAACTAAATCTTTCCTCCTCCGAATTCCTGGGGGAGGAACAAAAACTAGGAAGAACTACTTCCAGGGATCTGTGAAAATTGTAAGAGACTTTGGGTAAATACGAAGGATCAGGACTAATCACTACCCTAAAATTCTTAAGAAAGGGTCTTTACAAGAGAGGGACTCCAAATCAGAAATCCTTCTCCCAGAAGTTATGGCCAAAAGAATGTCAGTCTTTAAAGTTCTCAATTTCAAAGAGGCCTCATGTAAAGGTTCAAAAGGAGCTCTGGTAAGATCATTCAATACCAGGGGGGAATCTGTCTAACAACTTTGGGTCTAGCTGTTGCTGAGAGAGAGGAATCTTTTTAATCAAAGGGTCCTCAGCCAGTCTTCTTTCCATGAAGACCTAAAACCCTAAGGGTGCTGATGGGAAGCCCCTTTTCCATCCCCTTCTCTAAAAAATCCAGTATACAGGGGATAGAAAAAGAGTCCACATTCTTTTGCCAGGACACAAGTCTTCCAAACTTTACCATAAATCTTTCTTGTGACTAATTTATGGCTATCTAGAAAAGTCTCAATAACTTTAACTGGACACCCTTTTAGCTATAGGATGCGCTGCTCAGCCTCCAGGCCCGTCAAACGGTACGTTTGAGGGCTTGGATGGAGTACTGGCTCTTGACGGAGAAGGTCCCTTTGCTCCGACAGGGGCCAGAGGGGATCTGTTGAAAGTACTCTTAGTGCAGAGAACCAACTCCTCCTGGACCACCACGGGCAATCCGGATTACCTCTGCTTGTTTCTAAATAAGGTTTCAAACTACCAGAGACAATAGTGAAAATGGTGGGAAGGCGTAGGCTAGAGTGAAATTCCATTTGAAAGAGAGCGCATCTGTCCCTAACGACCCTGTCTCTCTTTCCTGGGAGAAAAAAGCTGGAAGCTTCCTGTTGAGAGTGGATGCAAAAAGATCCACTTTGGGAACACCGCACTTTAAAATGATCTCCTGCAAGGCTTTTTATTTCAGTTCCCAATTGCTGCAGCTGATACTTACTCTGCTCAGATAATCTGCCAATACATTTCCCGTCCCCCTGATGTGAACCGCCCTGATTAAAGAACCATTGTTCTCCACCCAGGTTAGTATTTTCTGGCTTAATACTAGCAGACTGTTCAAGGTAGTGCCCCCTTGCTTGTTGAGGTATACCACGGTTGTGGCATTTCTTCCAGAGCAACTAAAGACTTTCCTATCGTAAAAGTTCTCTGAAGTTTGAAGACTGGACTGCCTCCCCTGGCCGCCAGTCTCTCTGGGCCTGCCAGTCCTCTGAGTGAGCTCCCCAACCCCACAGGCTGGCATCTATGGTAATTTTTATTGGGGAATGCTGTGCCAGGCCTTCCCTCCCTTCAGATATTCCAATTGCTCCCACCAGGACAGATTGAGAGAATGGTCTCCTGGAAGATATATAAGTTGATATATGAGTTGTTCCAATGAGCCTTTTCTGCGATCCGAATAATGCAGAAGAAATGCCTGAAGGGGTCTGGAATGCAATTGGGCTCAAGGCACTCCCTCGATTGCTGCTGATTTTTTCCCCCAGAAGTAACATCTTTTGGGTGACTGTGTCAAGTAACCCACAAGGGGAAGGCTCTGGGAGGGAACCAGAGAAGACTTCTGCAGATTGACCTTCCAGACCAATTTTTGAAAGGTCTGCAACCGTAGATCTTGACAAATGTTCTATTTCTCCCGGGCAAATATGAAAAAAAATTGTCCAGGTACAAGACGATTAAGATCTTCTGTAAATGAAAAATGGCCATGACCTCAGCCATGATTGTTGTGCTGCCGAGAGACCAAAAGGAAGGGCCCTGAACTGCCAATGTTGTGGACCATTCTCCATGAGGGTCGCAAACCTCGGGGATCACTGATGATTCTGGCAGATTGGTACATAAAGGTAAGCGTCCCGAAGATCCAGGGTTACCATGAACACTTCTGTTAACAACAGATTTCTGACTGATTAAATGTTTTACATCCAGAATCATCTGTAAATTAAGAATCTGTTCAGGATGCTTAGATCGATGACCATTCTAAACCCTCCAGGTGCCTTCTTGACTGAAAAATGTGAGAATAGAACCCTTGAAATTTATGATCCTCCAGAATGGGAGAAGTTACCCTTTCTGATTCCCAAAGAGAAATCAGATCGAACATGCCCTGCTGTCTCTCTTGGTCTCTGGGCAGCCAAGTGAGAACAAACCTCTGGGGTGGGGGGGGGGGTCTGAACTCCAACCTGTAACCTTCTATAATCTTGAGGATAAAAGGATTTTTGTTGAGCGCTGCCCATTCTTTGATGAAATGGGTCAGCCTTCCTCCTACCCCTGATCTAGCGTCACTGGGAGTTCTTAGCCGGGGGTGAAGGAGCAATAAGTGCCCCGACTTTAGCCTTGTCTTTGTTAAACAACCATTTTTTCTTGGTCTGTTGACCACCTTTTTTTAAATGAGTTTTGTTTTGAAAGCTACGAAAAGGCCTCTTACTTTGAGGCTTAGTCTTCTGAGACAAAAAACGCTTACTCTTTTCTGAGTAACGAGCTAGTACTCCCTCTACGGCACAACCAAATAAAAGTTTCTCCTTAAAGGGAATTCCACAAAAAGTATTCTTGGAGGGAGGTAAGAACCCCCTCCCAGGATTTTAACCAACTCGTCTTGAGCAATTAATCAGTGCTGATGTTTTGGCCACTAGACATGTGCACAGAAAAAAAAAATTTTTTTTTTGTTCTGTTTCGTATCGTTCCGTTTTTTCGTTTTCGTTCGTTTTTCGTAAGACGCCCGTTTTCCTGTTTGTTCCTGTTCGTTTTTCGTATGACGCGATTTTTTTGTATTCCGATCGTTTTGTATTTTCGTTACTGTTTTATTTTCGTACATGCGGGATGGTTCGTTATTCTGTTTAATTCATGTTCGTTACTTGTTAGACAATAATTTTCGTGAATTTTCGTCAATGATTTGCAGTATCTTGAAACCCTTTTCTTTTGCTATTTTCAGTCGTATGTTCATATGACATCCATAACAAAAGATTTGCATTCTGTATTTTAAATTCCTTTTTTCTGTTCGTATTTTTGATTCAAAATACAGCATGCAAATCTTTTGTTATAGATGTCATATGAACAATGAACATAGGACTGAAAACAAACCGAAAAAGGATTGAAACAAAATACAGAATGCAAATCTTTTGTTATAGATGTCATATGAACAATGAACATAGGACTGAAAACAAACAGAAAAAGGATTGAAACAAAATACAGCATGCAAATCTGTTGTTATAGATGTCATATAAACAATGAACATAGGACTGAAAACAAACAGAAAAAGGATTGAAACAAAATGCAGCATGCAAATCTTTTGTTATAGATGTCATATGAACAATGAACATAGGACTGAAAACAAACAGAAAAAGGATTGAAACAAAATACAGCATGCAAATCTTTTGTTATAGATGTCATATGAACAATGAACATAGGACTGAAAACAAACAGAAAAAGGATTGAAACAAAATACAGCATGCAAATCTGTTGTTATAGATGTCATATGAACAATGAACATAGGACTGAAAACAAACAGAAAAAGGATTGAAACAAAATACAGAATGTAAATCTTTTGTTATAGATGTCATTTTTGTTCTTCGTTTTGTCGTTTTTTTTTCGTCGGATCATTCGTTCGTATTTGCGGTTGTTCGTTATGCGGCTCATTCGTAATCTCGTAGTTTTCGTATTTTGGTGCTTTAATTTTTTCGTATGTACACATTATCCTGCGGGTACGAAAATGAACATTTTCGTACGAAAATAACATTCGTACGAACAGGAATGCACATATCTATTGGCCACTGACCTAACTGAATCTGCTGCTGCGTCAGCCAGAAATGCAACTGATTAGGGGGAGAGATTCCCTGAACTCCTCCTGTACTCACAGTAAGTAGGCTGAATAATGCTGGTCATCAGATTGATGACATCTAGTGGCAGAAAAAGTTACTGCAGGTGAAATCTTTGGATTAAATGTGAATATTGCAGCAAAAGCTGGTTTTATTCTTTTATCTTTTACTAGGCTATTAATTTTATTTTGTTATTTTGGTCCGGAGTTCTGCTTTAATAAAGTATGTTGACATGTACATTCTGTTCTATTCATACAGTACATACATGGAAGAAAATACAGACATCTCTGTTCATATTGGGTTTAAATGTACTTTAGCCTTTTTATTTAAAGTATTTCCCGGTGACATGCTTTTCTCATGTGTTTCTCTCCGTCTCCCTAGTACTATATTCTATTTGCCATTCCCAGTAATCGTCTCTGGCAAGAGTTGAAAGCCTGTAACAGGTTCACTATTGTTAGACTAAATGAATTCTGAATGGAAATGCAGAAAAGTGTCAGCCCTTATATTACTGCCATACAAAATGCAGGGGCTTTTGGTTGTAAGACTGTCTGTCATCTACAATGGATGTGAGCTCTAGTGCTTTGCAGAATCTATCCATTCCCAAAGTCACTGCATCTTTACAATTTGCTTTTGTGATTCAGAAAGCTGGGGAAGAAGTGGAGGTAGTTCTCCTGGGAAATAAGTGTGACAAGGAAGACGAACGTGAGGTTTCAAAAGAGAGAGGGGAAAAGGTAAGCATTGATTATCTCTGCATATAAAAGTATTTGAGTTAGGCGGGTACACTGCATCTGTAATGTGCCTGACCATGCAGTTCCGTCATTAGGAACTAATGTTGCTTAGAATGGAATTCTCATTCTGCAATATTGATTGCACCTCTTTCTTAAGCTGTAAGTTTGAAAAATGTCTTTTAATTTACGTATTAAAGTTTTATCCATTGGTTCAAACTTTTTAAACTTATTTATTATCTTCTAACTTTATTTGTTACTCTCTTGGAAATGAAATGCCTTTGCAAATCAAGCTTAAATCCTGGCTGTTACAGTGTCAGTTTAAAGGGGTTGTAAAGGTTTGTTTTTTATTTTCTAAATAGGTTCCTTTAAGCTAGTGCATTGTTGGTTCACTTACCTTTTCCTTCCATTTCCCTTCTAAATGTGTTCTTTGTCTGAATTTCTCACTTCCTGTTCATCCTCAGTAAGCTGTTCTAACTGACTAACCACCGCTCGAAAGATGGTGACAAGTTTACTGAGGAGAAACAGGAAGTGAGAAATTCAGGCAAAGAAAAAAAAACATTTAGAAGGGAAATCGAAGGAAAAGGTAAGTGAACCAACAATGCACTAGCTTAAAGAAACCTGTTTAGAAAATAAAAAAACAAACCATTACAACCCCTTTAAGGACTTCTCTACTTAAAGCCACTCAGAACAAGGTAAAGATGAATCCAAGGATCGAAGTGACCAGTGCTCCTAAAATATTCACATCTGTGACCAGAATTTCTTAGTTGTCTTCCATTGCAAGTGGAATGACATGTTCTCTTGACTCCCCAAAGGTATCTACTGCCTCCAAGATTGTATTAACCAGCTAAATAATTGTGAAATTTATCAAAACTGGAGCAGACAAAATCCGGAGTAGCTGTGCATACAAACCAATCCACTTCTAACTTCAAAATGTTCCATTCAGCTTTGAAAATAAAAGATAGAAGCTGATTGGTTGCTATGCACAGCTGTTTCAGATTCTGTCTGCTGCTGTTTTGATCAATTCCTCTCATTTTTTTTTTAAAGCAGAGTTCTAAGCTTTTATGTTTATTAAAAGTCAGCAGCTACAAAAGGTGTAGCTGCTGACTTTTAATAAACAGACACTTAGCTGTTCCATGGTCCAGTGATGTGGCCGCACGGGGCCTCGCTCCTTTCTCCCTCCTCTCCTTGGCACCTCTATTGACACTGTGGGCACCCGGCCGTGACAGCTTGCAGGTTCACGGCCGGGCGCGCACTGCACATGTGCGAGTCGCGCTGCGCTCTTCCAGTGGACAGGCAATCTTCTGGGACCTGTGACGTGTCCTAGAAGATTGTCGAGAGGGAGGGGCCACCTAGGGGGAGAGGAGAAGTTGTCTAGACAGCCAATAGGCGGAAGCAGAAAGTGGGTTAGGAAGTCCAACTCAAAACCAAGCACCCACTCCCCCCTCAAAAGAAATACCATGCCAAATGTGGCATGTAAAGGGGGAGTAGTGCTTAAAGCAGAAGTTCCACTTTTGGGAGGAACTCCACTTAAATCAACTTCTTGCTCCATTCTACTGATTAAATAATACAAGTTGGACTGAGGGGACGGAGCCTTCACCCTGCTTGTTTTTAATACTTAACCACTTAAGCCCCGGACCATTTTATTGCTAAATGATCGGGCCACTTTTTGTGATTCGGCACTGCGTCGTTTTAACTGACAATTGCGACCAAACAAAATTGACATCCTTTTTTTCCCACAAATAGAGGTTTCTTTTGGTGGTATTTGATCACCTCTGTAGTTTTTATTTTTTGCGCTATAAACAAAAATAAAGCAATCATTTTGAAAAAAAAACAGTATTTTTTACTTTTTGCGACAAGTTTAAGCCGATACGTATTCTTCTACATATTTTTGGTAAAGAAAATTGCAATAAGCTTTTAATTGATCGGTTTGCGCAAAAGTTATAGCGTCTACAAAATAGGGGATAGTTTTAAAGCAATTTTATTAATGATTTTACCAGTAATGGCGGCGATCTGCGATCTTTATCGTGACTGCGACATTATTGCGGACACATCGGACACTTTTGACACATTTTTGGGACCATTGTAATTTTTACAGCGATCAGTGCTATAAAAATGCACTGGTTACTGTGAAAATGACACTGGCAGTGAAGGGGTTAACCACTAGGTGGCGCTGTATGGGTTAAGTGTTCCCTAAGGTGTGATTCTTACTGTAGGGGGCGTGGCTTGCTGTGACACGTCACTGATCGTGTTCCCGATGACAGGGAACACAATCAGTGACAGTGTCACTAGGCAGAACGGGGAGATCTTGGGCCAGATTCTCAAAAGAGATACGCTGGCGTTTCGTAGGAAACACGGTCGTATCTCTGTTTTTTTTCCTGAGTATCTATGCTTGTGATTCCTAGAATCACTTACGCATAGATACAGTGAAGAACCGACAGGTGTAAAACACTTACACTGTCGGATTGTAGATGTAATGACATCGCTGGCCGCTAGGTGGCCTTTACAATGATTTCTCATTTGCCTATGCAAATGAGCCTAATCCGACGATTCCCGAACGTTTTTACGCCCCGTCGTCGTTTACGTAGTTTCCGTAAGCGTAAACCTACCCCTGCTATATGAGGGGTAGGTTTACGAAGTTCCGTCGTTGCCATGTTAAGTATGGCGTCGGGTCAGCGTCGTCTTTTTCCGTCGGTTACGTTGTTTTACTAAGTCGTTCGCGAATAGGGATTTACGTAAACGACGCTCACGTCGGCTTCATTAATTTTTTCCGAGGTGAGCTGGAGCATGCGCACTGGGCTATTTTTGAGGCCGGCGCATGCGCAGTTCGATCGACGCGGGGGCGCGCTTAATTTAAATACAAGCCGCCCCCTTTGAATTACGCGGGGATACGCAGAGCCATTTACACTACTCTGCCGCAACTTACGGAGCAAGTGCTTTGGGAATACGGCACTTGCTCAGTTAAATTGCGGCGGCGCAGTGTAAATGGCTTACGCTACGCCAGCGGGAAATGTATGGGAATCTGGCCCCTTGTGTTTACACTAACATCTGCCCTTTCTACTGTATCTCACGCTCGCAACAACCGCTTATTAAAAGAGGCGTACAGGTACGTCCTTTTGCGTGCCCATGCCATGCTGCAGACGTATATCTGCGTGCAGCGGGCAGCAAGCGGTTAAAGTGATTTTAAAGGGTAGAATTTAAAAACATGTTATACTTATCTACTCTGTGCAATGTTTTTACACAAAGCAGCCCTGATCCTCCTCTTCTGGGGGTCCCCTGGCAGTGCTCTTGGTTCCTTCTCTTTTTGGTGTGCCTCTATAGGAAACCTTCCTATGGTGGCACACCTGCAGGCTTAGCCCTGCCCCCCCCCCCCACTCCCTCATCATAGAATTTGATTGACAGCAGCAGGAGCCAATGGCTTCCACTGCTATCAATCTGCCCTGTGGTAAGGGAGAGAGCAGAGAGGGATTCTGCTCTTAGGCATAGCACTGGATCAAGATCGGGTTAGGTAAATATAAATGGGGGGGGGGGGGGCTGGAGGGAGAGCTGCACACAGAAGGTTTTTTACCTTAATGCAGAGAATGCATTTAGGTAAAATAAAAATTCTGCCTTTAGAACCACCTTAATACATGTACAAGCTATTGGGATTTGAGCACAGGTATATATTTTTTCTGTTGTAACACAGGTCAGTGACCAATGCCATATCTGAACCTAGTTGCTCTCCCCCAATTTTGGTCTTTATGCCCCATGTTGGCATGGTGTCCACCTTAGCATTTGCAGTGGCAAGGCAGTTTAGGACTGGCCAGGAGAGGGATTACCTTGACACAGTTGGTCAGCTTAAACATGCATTGGCATGTAGAGGCAGAAAAGAGAACCACTACCAGTGTGTCCAGGAGCAGCGATGTTCTGGAAGAAAAAACACATGATGCTTGTAAATGCCTCTAAACGCACATTTGTGGACAACAAAATAAATTAATGGCAAGCGCAGAATGCGCCTAAATGCCTTACACACGTTTAACCACTTCCCGCCCGGCCAATAGCAGATTTACAGCCGGGAAGTGGTTATGAAATCGTGACTAGACGTTCTCAAACTGACACCCTGCATCACCGATCTCGGTAACGAGTCTCCGGCGGAGGCTCGCTACCACGTGATCAGCCGTGTCCAATCACGGCTGATCACGCTGTAAACAGGAAGAGCCGCCGACGGCTCTTCCTCACTCGCGTCTAAAAAGACGCGAGTACAGAAGAGCCGATCGGTGGCTCTCCTGACAGGGGGGGTTCGCGCTGATTGTTTATCAGCGCAGCCCCCCCTCGTATGCCCACACTACCACCAGGGATGCCCACACTGGCAGGGCAAAAAAAAAAACGTAAAAAGAAAAAAAAAAAACACAGGATAAAAATACAGGTAACAAAAAAAAAAAAAAAACATGCCAGTCAGTGCCCACACATGGGCACTGACTGGCAACATATACATCAGTGCCACCCTGCAGTGTGCTTCAGTGCCACCCCTCCGTGCCAATACATGCCCAGTGCCCACCTATCAGTGCCCATCTGTGCCACCCATAAGTACCCATCAGTGCCACCCATAAGTGCCGCCTATGAGTTCCAAGTGCCGCCTATGAGTGCCCATTAGTGCCGCCTATGAGTGCCCATCAGTGCCGCCTAAGAGTGCCCATCAGTGCCGCCTAAGAGTGCCCATCAGTGCCACCTAAGAGTGCCCATCAGTGCCGCCTAAGAGTGCCCATCAGTGCCACCTATGAGTGCCCATCAGTGTCGCATACCAGCGCCGCCTATCAGTGCCCATCAATACCACCTCATCGGTGCCCATCAGTACTACCTCATCAGTGCCACCATATCAGTGCCCGTAATTGAAAGAGAAAACATACTTATTTACAAAAAAGTTAACAGAAAAAAATAAAAATGTATTTTTTTTTGTAAATTTCCAGTCTTTTATTAGTTGTTGCGCAAAAAATAAAAACCGCAGAGGCGATCAAATACCACCAAAAGAAGCTCTATTTGTGGGGAAAAAAGGACGGCAATTTTGTTTGGGTACAGTGTAGCATGACCGCGCAATTGTCATTCAAAGTGCGACAGTGCTGAAAGCTGAAAATTGACTTGGGCGGGAAGGTGCGTAAGTGCCTAGTATGGAAGTGGTTAAAAGTATAAAAATAAAAAAATCTGCAAAAACGGCACTGCCAGGAGGAGTAATGTTTAGGAGAGATAGCGAAACATCCAGTGTGCATGAGCCTAACGTTTTTTTAACCCTAATGTGTTTTCTGCATTAAGATAATGTCTGTTTCCCCCTCCCGAACACTTACCTGAGACCTTTATCGATCCATCGCTGTACCTGGTTGCAGGTCTTCCTTCTCTTCCTAGTCTCATGGGCTTTGCTGATAGCTGCTGTCTATAAAATCCAGTGAGTAGGGTAGGGTGACCAGACATCCCCGGTTTCAGTGGACAGTCACCGGATTGAGGACACTGTCCCCAGACCAAGTCTGTCTCCGGTTTTGTCCCCGGATTGGATTTGAACAGGGGCTGGGGCAATTTCAAAGACAGTCAGTGAAAAATAAAAAAATAAAAAAAATCGGAATTGCACACCTCCACTCCACCGCTCCTACTAGCTTAGGGGTGTATTTGTTTTTCCATTATCTGTGCCCCTTTCTGATGATCATGTGCTGGTCGGAGCGAAGGGAATATTTCTTCCATTTCGGGTGCATAACCATTCAGCTCCGCTCACATGTTCTTCTGCCTTGGCTCAATTCCTGGCCAGCCGCCTGCCTGCCTATCTCCTTGCCTTCCCTGGTGGAGGGGTCTTCCTCCACTCCCCACCCAGTAGTAGCCAGGGGGCCGGTGAGTGAAACTTGACAGGCTGTGAGGCGTGCGGCGACGGGCAGAGAGTCGCTGATTGCCACCATTACTAGTAAAAAAAAAAAAAAAATTTAAAAATCTGGTCACCTTAGAGTAGGGAGCAGGTGGTGATCCGTGCTGTGTGTGTGTCTATGGACACACACAGCCTACCTAACAAGTGTCTTGCTATGGGTGCAGACATATAAGAGGAGGAGCCCAGATGCTGGCGAGGGACAGCAGAAGAGGAGGTTTAGGGCTGCTTTGTGCAATAACATTGCACAGAGCAAGTAAGTATAAACCGTTTATTTTTTAAGATTTAAAAAAAATTGCATTAATAAAAGCAGTTATTGCATTTTTGACTAAGGTTAAACCAACAATGATTGCAATGACCTATAGTAAATAGGCATGCAATGCTCTAGGGTTTATTAGCAAAAGGGAAAAAAAGGTTCTGCTGCAAAGTTTTGGCAGCACTCATGTTAATGGAGGATTGGCAACATTAGGTCATAGATAATAGATAAAGGCACGCTGTCTGATCACCACAAACAATAGTTTACAACAATAGATTAGTGTTTTTAGGCTTTCATGTGGCTCAAATGACAGCTGCTGTCAGGCTGCGGCTTTACCTGCAGTGTATGTGTTGTGCTAAATTAAATGATTATTTGGCATGACAACATGAAATGTTACTTTAGGACATTATTAGGAGGTGGTAGAAAGCTGGAAGGTTAGAGAAAATAAGGTAGCTGCTTCATCTGTGTTTTTCAATGTCATAGACATAATACTGTACTATGCTTTGTCACACTGTAAAGAATGGAGTACTATTGCGCCACCAGGTGTGTACTTTGAAAACTGCAGAAGCTCTGAATTTAGGCTCAAGAGAATGAAGAAAGAGTTGACTATCACAGTTGTAGTTCTACTTTAGATCCCTTGTTTAAATAAACTAGGGCATAAGGAAGAAATCATAATGACCACACTTTCAGATCTAATTTTCATAATATGTACACTTCTACCATAAAATGCATTGTGGACAAACTCTGCTTGGAGTTTGACTCATGTTGGTGGGTTAGTTGCTTGGCAAAAAATATAAGTCAATTTCCTAGCTTAACAAAGTTTTAACACATAGAAGCAACCTTTGGATTTAGAGTTCACTTCACATGAAAATGTGCATTATTAAAGATGCCATATATTTTTAAAGATTTGTATTTCACAGCCTTGTGATCAGGGTTGAATATGTTGCCCTGGGTATGTAAAATGGAGATAGGAGTTGCCACTGCTATGAATAGAAAGACTAAATATGACTAGCATCGATGTGCTACAAGATGGTGTTTGTGCCCATAGTTTTTCAGCAGTGACATTTTCTATGAGAAGCCCCCCCCCCCCCCATACCTTCCCAGTTTTCTCATGATTACAGGGAATACAGTCTTTTGTATATTATTAGACTTCTTAACCACTTAACCCCCGGACCATATTGCTGCCCAATGACCAGAGCACTTTTTGTAAATCGGCACTGCGTCGCTTTAACTAACAATTGCGCAGTCATGCGACGTCGCTCCCAAACAAAATTGGCGTCCTTTTTTTTCCCACAATAGAGCTTTCTTTTGGTGGTATTTGATCATCTTTGCGGGGTTTTTTTGCGCCAGGGATGGACTGGCCATTGGGACTACAGGGAGTTTCCCGGTGGGCCGATGGCTCAGTGGGCCGGCTTCAGTGACAGCGGACCGCCGCCCCCCTCCGCTCCTCTGTCTCTCCTTTGCCGCAGTGCTCCTCCTCTCCCTGCCTACAGCGCTCACCTGGGGGCAACAAAGAAGCAAGGGGAGGACCAGAGGAGCAGGGGGGGGGGCGACAGAGGAGCATGGGGAAGGGGACAGTCAGCTGACTCAACAGCTATGGCCTGGGAGTTTCTCACTTCTGTCTAATCGTGTCCCATAAGGGGGGGCACCAAACTGATTCTTTGCCCCAGGTGAAATACTGTCTAGCTTCCCCACTGGTACTGCCTATAAAAATGCCAGTACCAACTGTTGTACTGTAATAAAGTAGAACGGCTAGTGGCTAGTGAAGGGGGAGAGGGGGCTTGGGTGGCCGGGGGGGTGCGGGAGTTGTCCAGCCGCCATGGGAGAGACCTGTCAAAGTGGGCCTGTGTGGATGAAGTCCAGGGCCAAATTTTTGTCCCAGTCCAGCCCTGTTTTGCGCTATAAACAAAAATAGAGTGACAATTTTGAAAAAAATGCAATTTTTTTTATATTTTGCTATAATAAATATCCCCCAAAAATATATAAAAAAAAACATTTTTTTTCCTCAGTTTAGGCCGATACGTATTCTTCTACATATTTTTTGATTGGTTTGCGCAAAAGTTATAGCGTTTACAAAATACGGGGTAGTTTTTTGGCATTTTTATTTAGATATATTTTTTTACTAGTAATGGCGGCGATCAGTGTTTTTTTTCAGTACTGCAACATTATGGCGGACACTTTTGACACATTTTTGGGACCATTGGCATTTTTATAGCGATCAGTGCTATAAAAATGCATTGGATTACTATAAAAATGCCACTGGCAGTGAAGGGGTTAACACTATGGGGCAGGGAAGGGGTTAAGTGTGTTCCTGGGTGTGTTCTAACTGTATGGGGGGGTGGCCTTACTAGGGGAAATCACTGATCTTCTGTTCATACATTGTATGAACAGAAGATCAGCGTTTCCCCCGCTGACAGGACCGGAGCTGTGTGTTTACACACATAGCTCCCGGTCCTCGCTCTGTACCGAGCGATCGCGTGTGCCCGGCGGCGATCGTACCCGCCGGGGCATGCGTGCGGGTTTCGGGGGCGAGCGGGGACGCAAAGTAGCGGACGTATAGCTACGGGCTCTCGCCCAGCAGAGCCGACTTCCCGCAGTAATATGACGGCGGGCGGGCGGTCGGCAACAAGTTAAACTGAGTTAAGCTATACCCTTTCAACCCAGTACCCAACCAGAGCACCTTTTAGTGAAGCAAAACTCTGTAGGGGAGTTATAAAACATAGATTTTTCATGTACACTGTGCCGATGATGTCATCAGTGCATGCAAAATGAAGAAACGACCAGGGTGTGACATCACACAGTTCTGGCCAGTCACAGAGCCGGAGTCCGTGGCCCCGGAAGGAAGACGGGCGAAGATGGATGCTTTCACCAGCAGGGACATCGCGGGCATCCTTTGCAGGTAAGTCTTTTACCCGTCACCTGATTGGCTGAAGCGACAGGCGATGTGATTGGACGTCTGACGGGAGGAGAGTACGGGAAGAGACACATGAGGACACCGCTCACCGCCGTCACCCGCTGCCCCACCGAGACAGGGTTAGTGCTGGGCAGATGGCGAGCGGGTGGGGGGGATCACAGGGGCAGCATTTAATGAGCACTAGCAGCATTTGATGGGCACAGCGGCAGCATTTTATGGCACAGTGGCAGCGTTTGATGGACACAGTGGTCCTGTCCCCATGTTGATGGAGACAAGGACCTCTTCCCAACAACCCTTGCCATTGGTTGCCGTGGTCTGCGGGTGGAAGGCTTATCAGAATCTGGAAGTTCCCTTTCCTGATAGAGGGCTGCACTGACTTTGGACTTGATAAAACACAGTGGACCAACACCAGCAGATGACATGGCTCCCCCTAATCATCACTGACTGTGGATACTTCATCCTGGACCTCATTCAGTTTCCGCTTCACCACTCTTCCTCCAGACTATGGGACCTTGAATTCCAAATTAAATGCAAAATTTACTAAAGAGGACTCTGGACCACTTAGCCCAGGTAAGACGCTTCTAAAGTAGTCTCTGGCTTGACACAAGGAATGCGAAAGTTGTAGCCCATGTCCTTGATACGTTTGTATGTGGTGGCTCTTGAAGCACTGACACCAGACATAGTCCACTCCTTGCGAGTCTCCCCTAAATTCTTGAATGTCCTTGCTTCACAATCCTCTTAAGGTTGCAGTTATCCCTGTTGCTTTTGCACCTTTTTTATGCCACACTTTTTCCTTCCACTCAACTTTCCATTATTATGCTTGGATACAGCACACTGTGAACAGCCAACTTCTTTATCAATGACCTTTTGTGACTAACCCTCCTTGTGGAGGGTGTTAATGATTGTCTTCTAGATATCTGTCAAGTCAGCAGTCTTCCCTGTGACTGCATAACCTGCTGAACCAGACTGGGAGACCATTTTACAGGCTCAGCAAACCAGGTGTTTTGAGTAAGTTAGCTGATTAGAGTGTGACACCATTGGGTTTATTTACTAAAGCTAGAGCGAGCAAAATGTGTCACAATTCTGCAGGAGAAACCAATCAGCTTCCAGATTTTATTGTCAAAGCTTAATTGAAAGTGGTTGTAAACCCTAAGGCCGCGTACACACCACTAAATTAATCCGATCAAATCGGTCTGACAGACCGTTTTGATCGAATTTGTCTATTGGGATATATTGGTTTGATCGTGTACACACAATCAAACCAAAATCTCCGCCGGCAGACAGCGCGGTGATGTGACGTGACGTTGACGCCACCACGTCACCGCACCAGGAAGTAAAAAACGTCCACGCATGCGTCGAATCCATTCAACGCATGTGCAGGCAGATATGTCCGCTGGTTAGTGTACTAACCAGCAGACATGTCAGACGGACGGTTTCCCAGCAGAAAGCATGCTTTAAAATTTGTCTGCTGGAAAAACCTGTCTGTCCGCCCGTACACACGATCGAATTTGTCTGCTGAAACGGTCCGTCGGACCGTTTCCAGCAGATAAATTCGATTGTGTGTACGCAGCCTTACAGACCACTTGGCCCTACAGGTAAGCCTAGATTACAATATAGAACTTTTTCACATATTCAAGTTTAGTAATTGTTGGGTTTTCACTAGCTGTAGGCCATAATCAGCCAAAATAAAAGAAAGAAATGCTTGAAATATATCACTCTGTGTGTAATGAATCTATACAATATATGAGTTCTACTTTTTGAATTGAATAATTGAAACAAATAACTATTTGATGATATTCAAATTTTTTTCAGATACATTTTAACCAATTGCCGCCCGCCGTATAGCAAAATGATGGCGGCAAAGTGGTTGTGTTATCCTAACTGGACGTCATATGATGTGATCAGAATAACATAGCCGGCTCGTGCCTACGAGCGCGCGGTGATCGGAAGTGCTGTGTATCAGTCTGACACAGCACAACTCCAATCGTGGTATGAAGCCTCTGACAGGGGCTTCTTACCATGTGATCAGCTGTGACCAATCACAGCTGACCATTGCGTGAACCAGGAAGTGCCAGTAAATGTCTTTCCTCGGTTCACGCTGTCAGGGGGGGTCTGTGCTGATAATTGATTATCAGCACAGCCCCCATCAAAAGGTGCCCATCAGCTGCCAATCAGTACCCCTTCTATAAACGCCTGTCAGTGCCCATAAAAGTGCCAATCAATGGCCACATTAGTGCCGATCAGTGCCCCATCAGTAATACCTTTCAGTGCCCCATCAAAAGGCCAATCAGTGCCACTCAGGAATGCCTGTCAGTAGCTCCTCAACAGTGCTGCCTAACCAGTGCCACCTATCAGTGCCGCCTATCAGTGCCGCCTATCAGTGCCGCCTATCAGTGCCGCCTATCAGTGCCCATCAGTGCCGCCTATCAGTGCCCATCAGTGCTGCCTATCAGTGCCCACCAGTGCTGCCTATCAGTGCCCATCAGTTGTTTTTTTTTATTTTAATTGTAGATATTTTTTCATTTATAGCGCAAAAATTTCAAACCGCAGAGGTAATCAAATACCACCTAAAAAAAACTCTATTTGTCGGGGGAAAAAATGATAAGAATGTAGTTTGGGTACAGTGTTGCATGACTGCCCATTTGTCATTCAAAGTGCGACAACGATAAAAGCTAAAAATTGTCCTGGGCAGGAAGGGGGAAAAGTGCCTGATATTGAAATGTTTAAGAATGTACTATTTACTTTATATGCTTCTCTGTTAAACATCTCATATATTCACTGTTTATATATTTGTTTTCCAGCTTGCTTGGGAGTATGGCATACCATTTTTTGAGACAAGTGCTAAAGAATGTATCAATATTGACAAAGCATTCCTCCGTTTGTCAAATGCAATTTATGAAAAGGTGGGTAAGCACCAATTCATAGAACAGGAATTTTTAATATCTGTTTCCTTTTTTATGCCAGACCCGGATAGTGGGCAAGCCATGCTAAGGCAGGTAAAGGCTACTGTTTCAAGTAACTATCCCAGTTACTGCCTCATCAAATTAATATAAAATGTCAATAATGCAAAGGTGGAAATGTATTACCGGTAATTATAGTTATAGAATGATTTCCAGAACTGAACTAATATTATACATTATAATATATTATAAATGAAGTTGTGGTTGTAGGGGAATACAGTATATTTATTGACACCCAGCAGTAATTATGCTGTATTATTTTGCAGTCAGTATACAGTATAAGTAAAAATTATCACATATATAAAAAAATATATGTAAAAAAACACAAAAACACAGAAAACTAAAGGTAAAATGTTTTTTTGTAAATTGTATTAGAATTTTTTATATAACCTTTAAACGTTCACATGTTTGCTTTTCCATATTTTTCCTTCATGCATTGAAATAGATATTTGTAGATCCGCCATAAGGCCGCGTACACACGAGGAGATTTATCCGATGAAAACGGTCTGACAGACCATTTTCATCGGACATGTCTGCTGGGCTATTTTGGTTTGATCAGTGTACACACGATCAAACGAAAATCCCCACGGACAGACAGCGCGGTGACGTGGCGGTGACGTTGACGCCGCCACATCACCGAACCAGGAAGTAAAATACTTCCAAGCATGCGTCGAATCCATTCAACGCATGCAGGGGATTTTTGTCGTACTAACCAGCGGACATGTCGGACAGACGGCTTTCCAGCAGACAAGTTTTAAAGCATGCTTTAAAACTTTTGCCTGCTGGAAACTTTCTGCTAGCCCATACAGACAATCAAATCTGTGCGCTGAAACTGGTCTGCGGACCAGTTTCAGCAGATATATTCGATCGTGTGTACTCGGCCTTAGAGGGAGCTCTAAAATTTGTTGAAAACACTCTGCCTTCTGGCTTATTAGGAATGTATAGGTTACCTTTGTAAGCTTATAACATATAAAAATGGTTAGCTTGATATAAATAAAGGTATCAATATGTGTTAATGTTTAAATAACTTTGTTTTTCTATATCAATAATTAAATTTTATACGTTATGTACTTAAAGTGGATGTAAACCCACATTTATTTATTTATTTTGCTGTCACAATGTAGAGTATATGATTTCCTATCATCGTCTTGCCACAAAGAGTTAATCCAGCTCTGAGCAATCCTCTTTTTCAGTGAGATAAACGGACAAACAGGAGAAAACTTTTGTCCGTTCTTTCCCCTTGCTGTGAGTGACAGGTTATTTACATATCTCATGCACTAGCCTGAGACAGGCATTATTTTTTAATTCCCGCCCCAACTCCTTTTCATATGGTTACTTTTCTGGATTTTGACTGGATGTTAGTGATCATAGCAGAATTTTGTGTTCTGTTTAGTGCATGTTGACAAGGGTAGTGTACAGGTGGGCGGGGAGTCTACTGACACCATGACTCCACCCACCAAGCTCCAGACAACAGATCCACCCACAGAATATGCAGTTTTTCAGTTCTTATAACAGACAGAGGTAGACATTTGACAGGTGAGGATACATGCAGGAGGCATCTATATCCTTATAGATCAGAACTATGGCAGTAGTTTAGAAAGAATGAGGCCCGTACACACGGCAGAGAACCTCGACGGGTGGAACACATCGTTCCGCCTGTCGAGGTTCTCTGCCGGCCGTCAGAATCGGCGACCCGCCCGTCGGGAAAGGCAACCAGCCATTCATCCCGACGGGCCGTCGAGCAAATAGAGAACCTGTTCTCTACTTGCTCGACGGGTTTCCCGACGGGCGGGGCTCGCCAAGAGCGTACACACGGCCGAGGTTCTCGGCAGAATGCGGCTCCCAGGTTCTCGCTGGTTTCTGCCGAGAACCTCGGCCGTGTGTACGGGGCTTGAGAGTGGGTTTACATCCACTTTAAGGAAGGCCTCAGTACATACACGCTGTACTTTGAGAGCACCAAGCTCTCATTCATCCATACCCAGCCCAGCTCTGCCTGCTCCAGATGTGAATCCTGACCAACCAGCAACTCCTTCATCTCTTCCATATAATTCTTTCAAAAGCTCAAGCTTGTGACTGGAACTGGAGACAATGCATTAGGGTACTACTATCCAGATTTTAAATTGGAAATGTGTTTGAATGGTTTGAATATAGTTATAGTTATAAATCTGAAATTCAGTCCCTGAAGGGAACTTAAAAAATATCCTGCCCAATACTGACTGATGCTATGACAGTCCAGGTAAAATAGCTTAGATGTCCAAGAAATCAAAGACAACATGGAAAACCGAAAACACCGGAACAACTGTAGGATCCAGGGGTTGTCGAAGGCAGTTATTTCTTACTTACTCCAGATGGAACATTTTCTAAGCTGCCAAGCACCTCACATGCTGTAGAACTTGAAATCAATCAGACTCACAAAACCCTGAGCCCCAAAAGCCACAACCCATAAGACCTCATTTGTTGTGTTAGGTTTTTCTGCACAAAGAAGGAAAGAATGAGGACAGCTCGAGAGATGGAAGCCATCACTATGCATGGGGCTACCTTACCAACTGTCTATGACAACAAAAAATTTTGGAAAGAGGGAAAATCCTTTGTTCACTGACACTCAATGGAATTAATGGACCTTGCCCATATAGGAAACGTTGATTTGCCTCCCACCTCCACCATGCCAAGTGTACACAGATAACTATAAAGTGGTGATCCTCCTCTGTGATTGTAGGATGGTCCTTCATTATCCAATGTGTAACACCTTTACAAAGGGAACTGATACTATGCTCCTGCCTTATACTTGGGTAGACTGTGGCTGATCTTTGCATTTAATCAGAGATGTAAAACCATCTCACAGTTCTCTAACCCAGCCATTTTCAGTAATGGCTCCTTGGAACCTAGGGGTTCCTTGAACTGTGGCAAACTGACCTTCCATGTGATGGTGCCTGCAAGGTCCCCAGGTCCAACACCACTTGGCAGAGGCATAAATGTAAGGGTGGTATTCTGGCCATCAATGTAGGGGGAGTATTCTTCCTACTGAACACCACCAATGTAAGGATCATTCTCCTAATGTCCAACAATGGACTAATCATAACAGGGGTTCTTTGAGACCTGAAAATTATTAAAGCATTCCTTTGGAGTAAAAAAAAAGTTTAGAAATGTTGCTCTAACCAGATTAACAAAATCCCCATGTTACCTCCACAAACTGTTTTTAGGAGCACCATACTTTTCCTTGACTGGCTGACATTCACATTGTCATTCCTATACTCATACTCCATATTCGTTGGTTATCATGCTTTTGACAATTCCCTGCCCACGACTATACAAATTTTATATCATATTCCTTATTACATTATCAACACAGATGGCCATATGAATTCCCAGCACTGACATCAGCAGGAGCTTCCACCCATTTCCTAGGGACCCGCTCTTACCTTTCCAGGCTTCTGTGAAGAATATGCCAGTTCCCTTGTTTTACTTACAATTTGCTTGCTTTTGTTATGATCAAAGCCACTGACCCTAAACCGGCATTTCATATTCAATACTGCTTCCAGGGGACTTTCTTTGTCTTGCCTTTCAATAATGGATGAGGAGTGGCACTGAGATTTGGATATGTTCTCCTTAATGCGGAGGTTCACCCAAATAACATTTATATCAGACCAAATTCTTTATACTACCAGCATGTACAGTCGGCACTTTTTTTTCTTTTTTAGGCTGTACATACCTTATAATCTATATTTGCAATCCGGCTTCCGGGTACTTCTGCCACGGGAGTAGGTGTTTCCAAGCCGAGCCGCAATGTAATCTGGGCGTTCGCCCAGATGATTGATGTCTATCAGAAAATGTTCCCCCCAGCGGATAAGGCCCCGTCCCCCATATTGCGTAGGCGTGTCACGGAGTTTCCGAAAGGGACCAAACATGTAACGGCGCCTGCACACCGACTAGGAGCCGTGTAGAGCTGACTGCGCAGGCGCCGTATAGAGCCAACTCGCAGCTTTACCTGTTTGGCTCCTTTTAGAAACTCTGTGATGCGCCTATGCAATACGGGGGGCGGGGCATTATCCGCCGGGGGGAACATTTTCTGATAGACATCAATCATCTGGGCGAACGCTCAGATTACATTGCGGCTCAGCTTGGAAACGCCTACTCCCGCGGCAGAAGTACCCGGAAGCCGGATTGCAAATATGGATTATAAGGTATTTACAGCCTAAAAAAAAGTGCCTACTGTACATGCTGGTAGTATAAAAAATTTGGTCTGATATAAATATTATTTGGGTGAACCTCTGCTTTAACTTTTAATCACAGCAATGATAGTGTCTTCACTACTTTCTACAAAATACATTGAAGTATAGGAGCATTACATGCATGCCTAAAATAGCCATTACCAGTGTTCTGTTCTCGCTACATGTTTGCACTTGGAGCGTATGTAGCTCAACATACAGCTTAAAACTTGCATCCTAAATAACCAGACTGTCTGTAACTTTGGATCTTTATTACGATGAACAGGTGGTGGCCATATAAGATGCGTATGAATAATGGTGAAACTAGAGATAAACACATAAATGAACATATAAGAATTATATGAACACAAACAAATGTCTACTAGCATACCTCCCAACATTTTAAAAAATCCACTGCGGGACATTCTCTACGTTTTTCATTGAAGTTGTTGAGCGGGAGGGTGCCACAAACGGAGTTGTTGGTTGTTGAGCGGGGGGGCCGCGAACGAAGTTGTTGAGCGGAGGGTGCCACGAACAAAGTTGTTGAGAGGGGTGCCACGTACGAAGTTGTTGAGCAGGGGGGGGGGTGCCGCAAACAAAGTTGTTGAGCGAGGGGGTTGACTCTCATCTGTGCACAGCATGTCTCTCTCCCCTCAGATCTTTTCCTCCTCCTTCCCTGCTTCTTGTACAGCTTCCTGTGCGGGACAATTAACCCATTCGCGGGAATGCGGGAAGATGCAGTCTGTGTGGGGAAAGTCCCGCAGAATCCGTGCGGGTTGGGAGGTATGTAATAGGCATATAGATAAACCGTTTTTTATCATACCAGCGATGCTGCCTTAGGGGGATCAGGACCTAGGAAACATTTGGTGCAGGCTTAGCTGACTCCATGTGGACTGTCCAGTGGAAAAAGATGAAAGAGTTGAAGTGAAGACAGTTTTCAACAACAGGAAATGTACATTACCATAGAACACTGTCCATCAACAGTCCTTTATTAAGAGTGACATCTAGTGGACAATACATGAATTTCAAGTCCAGAAGATATTACTGTATTTCCTTGTAGGCCAAAGGCATGACAACCAGCTTAGTTATACAGAGCAACACTTGAATATTTAAACTGCTTATAAAAGAACTTCAAAAACAGAAAAAACACATGCATAGGTGCCTTCTTATGTCAGTATTTGAGGAGTTACACCAGAATCTTATGTATATAATTCTTCATAAGAAGTTGACTTCAAACGTACTAATCCCAACACACATTTTCCTGTTGAAATGGTCATGGACAAGAACAGCAAAATGTGAATGGGTACTTATAATCAGTAGAACCATATGTTTCAGTGTACTTTCTTTATACTTTGTTTTTGTTTTTTCAAGGGGTTTGGGTGCTTGATACAGTTTTCACAAAAACTAAATGTCATAAACAAATTTGCCTTGTCTGACCTATTATAAAAAAAATGTTGGGCATATTTTATATACAGGCATACCCCGCTTTTAAGTACACAATGGGACCAGAGCATGTATGTAAAACGAAAATGTACTTAAAGTGAAGCAATACCTTTTTTCACTTCTAGGCTGTAGTGGGGGTGCCAGGGGCTTTAGTGGGGGCGTCAGTGGCTGTAGTGGGGGCGTTCGAGGAACACTTACATGTAAATAAGCTCATTTGATGCAAGGGGGGGCCGCTCCAATCCTTCCCCCGGATATCGCTCTGCACACAAAGGACAGTGTAGCATTCTGTGGCTGTGGCATTCTGTGGCTGACAGGCGGCATTCTGTGGCTGACAGGCTGGAACTGGGCAGGCTAAGTGCTCAGAACTTCAGTTCTGTCTAATGCGGGTGCGCGGCGTGGGAATATTTGTACTTGTGAGACACTGTACATACACTCGCGGGTATGTCCATACTCGCGAGTGTACGTAAAGTGAGTGTCCGTAAAGCGGGGTATGCCTGTATTGATCTCACTGAAGTGTAACAATGGAGTTCAAATTCTTCCATATACACCCCTTCCTAAATAGTACTGTAATGATTGCCTCACCAAGGAAATCACTCTCCTTGTTTGGTTTCTTTTTTAGAGATCGTCCATGTTGTTCAATCCAAATTTGGTGAATTTACAAGAACCAAAGAAAAACACTTCATGTGTGTCTTGTGGGTGAAGGAGCTTCCAGTAACATTATAGAGGTCATTAAGAGGTCTCTTATTCCATGCTGCTGAGCCAAGCACATTTCATTATGTCTAATTGCACAGTATTATAATTACCGGTATATTTATTGTAACATTCAATTTAATGTGTGTGTGTGAACATGTTTTTGTTTTCTTAGTGCTTGCTTTAATCAGAACATGAAATAATAGTAAAACTTTAATAAAAGTAAACTATGCAAACTAAAATGTGTGCATTTATTTCAAGATGTTTCTTAAGATTATTCATCGGGTCATATATTATTTGATGCTCCTAGTGTACAAAGTACATATAACACTTTTGAGCAAATCCACTTTGCACTATAAGTGCACTGCAAGTGCACGTGGAAGTGCAGTTGCTGTAGATCTGAGGGGAAGATCTGAAATGAGGGGAAGCTCTGCTGATTTTATCATCCAATCGTGTGCAAGCTAAAATGCTGTTTTTTATTTTCTTTGCATGTCCTCCTCAGATCTACAGCACTTCCGACTGCACTTCCAAATGCACTTGCAGTGCACTTGTAGTGCAAAGTGGATTTGCCTTTAATAAATAATCCCCTTTGTCCCATCTTTCTAGAATAAGGTGACCAGATTTTTAAAATGAAATCCGGGGACATATTTTTTTTTTTACTAGTAATGGCAGAAATCAGCGACTCTGTCCGTCGCCGCCCGCTACTACTGAGTAAGATCCCTCCACCAGGGAAGGCACATTAAGCCACAACACATCCAAGTAAGGAAAATATTCCCTCCAGTCCTACCAGCACATGATCATCAGACAGGGGAACAGATTATAGAAAAAAATACACCCCCCCAAGCTAGTAGGATCGGCCGAGAGCAGGGATGTGTAATTCAGATTTTTTTTTTTTATTCTGCACTGAATGTCTTTGAAATTGCCTAGGCCCTTGTTCAAATCCAATCCGGGGACAAAACCAGGGACAGTCTTGGTCTGGGGACAGTGTCCTCAATCCGGGGACTGTCCCCTGAAACTGGGGATGTCTGGTCACCCTATTCTAGAAGCTGTAGAAGCTGAGATCCAGTATGTGACAATGTGACTGACCTATGTCGCCCTTTGTGTGCTTGCTGGGGTTTTCGGCAGACTAGGCCACACTTCAGATTTTGTAACAGAAGTGACGTTCCCTCGCAGCCATCTTGCTACACCCCACAATCAGCCACAGTAAGGATACAGTGAGAAGGCGGCAAGCGGACATCTTGTTACACCCACCGGAGTGCATTTCATACTTATTTTTAACAGTAAATGAGCCTATATAGCGAAATTCAGTATTTTGAAAATCCATCTGACTGTTTTGAAGTTGAATTTTCAAGTGTGACAGAAGTGTTCTATCAGATTAGCAAGCCCGGTCTTTCCCAGTGACGTAGCCAACGGTGCGTCAGAGGGGGCGGGGTCACGTGACGGGTGGCGCCTCCCCTATATAAGAAATATCAAAGCTCCGCCGCGTCATTCCGCTGGGCTGTGTCCAGCGGAGAGAGGAGCTCGCCTGCTGCGCTCTGGATCTTCTCATCGCTGGACGGAGCGCTGATCACCCGTCGCTGGGTAGAAGACAACGTTGGAGCAGGGAGCCGCATCGAGAGTGGATTACCACCGCTAGATTTTTATTTTTTTTATTAATAAAGGAATTTTTTCTACGGTGTCTGTGTGTTTTTTTTTTAACTATTTACACTTCCTTCGTGAAATGGTAGGGGTACAGTGTACCCCATTACCAATTCACATAGAGGGGGCAGGATCTGGGGGTCCCCTTTTTTAAAGGGGTCTTCCAGATTCTGATAAGCCCCCTGCCCGCAGACCCCCACAACAAGGGTTGTGGGGATGAGGCCCTTGTCCCCATCAACATGGGGACATCCTTCCCATGTTGAGGGCATGTGGCCTGGTGCGGTTCAGGAGAGGGGGGGCCGCACTCTGTCCACCCCTCTTTTCTGCGGCCGGCCAGGTTAACGTGCTCGGATAAGGGTCTGGTGTGGATTTTTGGGGGAACTCCACGCCATTTTTTTTTATTTGGGGTGGAGTTCCCCTTAAAATCCACACCAGACCTGAAGGATCTGGTATGGATATTTGGGGGGAACCCCACGTCATTTTATTTTTTTAATTGACGGCAGGGTTCCCCTTAATATCCATACCAGACCTGAAGGGCCTGGTAATGGAATTTGGGGGGAACCCCACGCTTTTTTTTTTTTTTATAAATGAATCCTCTTAGAATTGCCAGAGCCGACAATTCATTATAGCCGCAAAGCCGGTTTTAAATGCCTTTTTTTCCTTTCATAAATGACACTTTGTGCAGGGACAGTTCTATGTACGGGAAACATGCGCTTTTTCACATGCTGACTTTACACAATCCCCCCCAGGTACGAAATTTAAAGGAATATTACACTTTTATTGTTTCACTTTTAGCATTATTAAATTCACTGCTCCCGAAAAAACAGCAGTTTTTAAAACTTTTTTTTGCATTGATAGATGTCCCCTGGGACAGGACCCAGGTCCCCAAACACTCCCCTGGGACAGGACCCAGGTCCCCAAACACTTTTTAGGACAATAACTTGCATATTAGCCTTTAAAATTAGCACTTTAGATTTCAAATGTTCGAGTCCCATAGACTTTAACAGGGTTCTAAAGTTCACACGAACATTTGGTGTGTCCGCAATTTCTGGCGCAAACCAAACAGGGGGGTGTTCTGCTCATCCCTGTTGGTAAGCAATGACCCTTTGGTCCACAAGATGGGTAAATGCCTCTTTTTTTGGGAGTTAAAAGCATAGTGACATTTATTTAAAAACAAATACCCAAACTCACATTAAAAAAAAAAAATGGTTGTAAACCCCAGTCATGGAATTTGCACAAAGCATATATAAAGTGTTTACTTATCTCTCTCCAGAGCTCTAAGTATTGTTTCTCTCTGGTGCTTCGTTTCTCTGTTATCAGCATGAGTCACTTATGCAAAGTTTTCACAACACATGAGATAAATTTGTGTCGGAAGGAGATCTCAGAACAGAGCTTGTCTATTCACAAGAGTTCTTCTATTGTGAGGCATGCCTTTCTTCCAATCAATCAGCTCTCACACAGTGTAACTGCAGTCTCTCCACCCTCTACTCTGTGCTGCTGACAGATGAAGAAAGATTTTAACCACTTATATACCAGCCGCCGTCAATTGACGTCCTCGTCCTTTATGCCGCTAGGGGGCGCACACATCCGCCGCTTTACTGGGAACACAGTAACTGAGCAGGACCGTGGATCTCTGTGTGTAAACACAGAGATCCACGTCCTGTCAGGGAGAGGAGACCGATGCTGTGTCCCTTGTACATAGGGACACAGATCGGTCACCTTCCCCAGTCACCCCCCTCCCCCCTACAGTTAGAACACTCACTAGGATACACATTTAACCCCTTCCCTGCCCCCTAGTGGTTAACCCCTTCCCTGCCAGTCACAATTATACAGTAATCAATGCATATTTATAACACTGTTCACTGTGTAAATGTGAATGGTCTCAAAAATTTGTCAAAAGTGTCCAATGTGTCCGCTATAATGTCGCAGTCCCAATAAAAATCGCAGATCGCCGCCATTCCCAGTAAAAAAAAACAATAAAAAAAAAATCATAATTATGTGCCCTATTTTG
The DNA here is from genome assembly GCA_029574335.1 of Rana kukunoris. Lineage (NCBI taxonomy): Eukaryota > Metazoa > Chordata > Amphibia > Anura > Ranidae > Rana > Rana kukunoris. The sequence goes on along the minus strand of CM056053.1, from coordinate 355,416,551 downwards.
TAAGCGCTATAACATTTGCGCAAACCAGTCACTATACGCTTATTGCGATTTTTTTTACCAAAAATATGTAGAAGAATACGTATCGGCCTTTTTTAATTGGATATTTATTATAGCAAAAATTAAAAAAAAATGTGTTTTTTTTTTTTTTCAAAATATACGCTCTTTTTTTGTTTATAGCATAAAAACCGCACAGGCGATCAAATACCACCAAAAGAAAGCTCTAATTGTGGGAAAAAAGGACGTCAATTTTGTTTGGGAGCCACGTCGCACGACCGCGCAATTGTCAGTTAAAGCGAAGCAGTGCCGGAAGCTGAAATTTCGCCTGGGCAGGAAGGGGGTATATGTGCACAGTAAGCAAGTGGTTAAACAAGATCTGAACTTTTGAAAGGGTACAGATAAACAAGTAAAACCTATTTAGGAGGATTTGTTTAATCTCTGTGTATCATCTGAGGCTGTTCACTTCACTGGGTATATTTGAGGTGTTACAACCACTTTAAGTTAAAGGAAGTGCTGCTAAGTGCAGTCACTGTAGATCTGAGGGGGACATGCAAGAAAAAAAAATAATTTTAGCCTGCACATAATTGGATGATAAAATCAGCAGAGCTTCCTTTCATTTTAGATCTTATCCTCAGATCTAAAACGACTGCACTTCCAAGTGCGCTTTCAGTGAACTTGTAGTCGAAAGTGGATTTGCCTTTAGTGAATCAACCCCAGAATCTGCAGACCGGCAGCAGCTGTCAGACACATGGAGACACATGGACCTGGACCTTCCGGCAAGATGGAACAATGGCTGCGTCTACGGTCGTCTTCTGACGAACAGGCAGGCAACAGAATGTAGAAATGGGGGTGTGTACAATGCGTTTCAGAGGTCCTGCCTTCTTTCTCAAGTTTCTTCAACCAAAACTCTCTCATCCATGTCTTTATGGACCTTTAACAAGGGGGACCCCCAGATCCAGCCCCCCTGTGTGAAATGGTAATGGGGTACATTGTACCTCTACCATTTCACAAAAAAAGTGTCAAAAATTTAAAAAAAGACAATAGCCAGTTTTTGATAATTCCTTTATTAATGTCTTATTTCTGCACTTCTTCTCCCATCTTCTTCTTTTCTGCATTTGGGTTTCTTTCTTCATCTTGTTCTTCCTCTGCTTCTTCCTTCGGTCTTCTCGTCCGCATCTTGCACCAGCTTCTTCTTCCCCGCTTGGTTCTCCGAACGACCCGCTTCCAATTGAAGTTCCCGCCGTGTGACGCTTCTGTTCTTATGACAGTTCTTTTATAACTGAGGACACGGCGTCACCTGGTGACCCCGCCCCCCTCTCACACCACGCGATAGGGAAGTCACCGTGAAGTCCATGTTTGTCAGAAGGGGGCGGGGTCTTTGTCAGGGTCCATGTGCGTCAGAGGGGGCAGGGTCTTTGTCTTTTTTTAAATTTTTGACACTTTTTTTGAGAAATGGTAGAGGTACAATGTACTCATTACCATTTCACACAGGGAGGGGCAGGATCTGGGGGTCCTCTTTGTTAAAGGGGTCTTTCAGATTCCAATAAGCCCCCCGCCCTTTGGGGGGAAGTCCACGCTATTTTTTTATTTGGGGTGGAGTTACCCTTAAAATCCATACCAGACCTAAGGGCCTGGTATGGTCCTGAAGGGAAACCCATGCCGTTTTTTTATTTAAAATTTGGCGCAGAGTTTCCCTTCATGGTCAGCGTAACAAAAAAAAAAGATTCGGCCATTCAGGTGCGCCTCTTAAACCCACGCAAAGGCAGCTATGCCACTTGAAGAGGCGCACCTGAATGGCCAAAAATGCCGCCCACGCATGCGTAGTACACAAATAAACCTCCCGTGGCTGCTTTATACAAAAGTCACTTTTACTTTCTATTCAGGCCGTATATGTTACACGAACACATGTCACTAGACATGTGCACAGAAAAAAAATTTGTTTTTTTTTTGTTCCATTTTGTATGGTCCCGTCTGTTCATTTCCGTTAGTTTTTCGTAAGACGCCCGTTTTCCCGTTCGTTCCCGTTCGTTTGTCGTACGACGTGATTTTTTCGTATTCCGATCGTTTCGTATTTCCGTTACCGTTTTATTTTCGTACATGCGGGATGATTCGTTATTCTGTTTAATTCTTGTTCGTTTCTTGTTAGACAATAATTATCGTGAATTTTCCTCAATTTGCATTCTGTGTATCTTGAATGCTTTTCTTTTGTTATGCCGCGTACACACGGTCGTTTTTTGCGATGAAAAAAACGACGTTTTTTGTGAAGTAAAAAACGACGTTTTTGAAACGTCACTTTCAAAGACGATGTTGCATACACACCATCGTTTTTTCACAAAAAACGAGATTACGTTCACCACTCTTTTCCATTGAAGCTCGCTTCCTAACTAGCTTCTGGGCATGCGCGGGTTGAAAAACGTCATTTTAAACGACGTTTTTGCTACACACGGTGACTTTTTGTGAAACAAAAAACGACGTTTTGAAAAACGACACAAAAAATTCAAGCATGTTGGAATTTTTTTTGGTCGTTTTTTTTAAGACAAAAAACAACGTTTTGCCCACACACGATCAATTTAAATGACGTTTAAAAAAACAACGTTTTTTTTTTTCATCGCAAAAAACGACCGTGTGTACGCGGCATTAGTGTCAGTTGTATGTTCATTGTTCAATGACATCTATAACAAAAGAATTTCATTATGTATATTGAATGAATTCCTTTTTCTGTTTTCTGTGTATTGAAAATACTGAAGGCAAAATTTTTTGTTATAGGTGTCATATCAACATACGAAAATAACAAAAGAAACGTGTTCAAATGCAAATCTTTTGTTTATGGTTTTTTGAATGGCCAGAGAGTTATGCCGCGTACACACGATCATTTTTTGCGATGAAAAAAAACGACGTTTTCTGTGAAGTAAAAAACGACGTTTTGAAACGTCACTTTTCAAAGACGATGTTGCATACACACCATCGTTTTTTTCACAAAAAGCGAGGTTACGTTCACCACTCTTTTCCATTGAAGCTCGCTTCATAACTAGCTTCTGGGCATGCGCGGGTTGAAAAACGTCGTTTTAAACGACGTTTTTGCTACACACGGTGACTTTTTGTGAAACAAAAAACGACGTTTTGAAAAACGACACAAAAAATTCAAGCATGTTGGAATTTTTTTTGGTCGTTTTTTTTAAGACAAAAAACGACGTTTTGCCCACACACGATCAATTTAAATGACGTTTAAAAAAACAACGTTTTTTTTTTTCATCGCAAAAAACGACCGTGTGTACGCGGCATTAGGCTGGCCATACATGATACAATTTTCTGTGCAATTTTCTTTAGATTTACCTTCAACTATGTAGTGCAAGGGCCTGCCTGATTGCATACAATTGAAAGTGTTTGACCTCATATATGGTTTTTGGTAAATCTAAAAGAAAATTGTACAAGAAAATTGAACATGTTTGGCCAGCCTCAATGACTGAAAGCAGCTTCTCTTTTGTGCAGAATAGTGAGTACACTTGTACAGTAAAGCCTAATAAACTTTTCTGTGGATTTTCATCTGAAGGGAGATCAGTTGGCCAGACTTCTGAACCCAAAAATGGTTTTCTGATGCAGTTTAAAACAAACAAATTTTCTGAGAACGATCGGAAAACGATCGTTTTTATGTTTGTTGTTAAAATAGTCTGACCAAGTGTATGAGGCTTAACAATACTATTGTTAAGCCCCATACACTTGGTCAGACTATTTTAACAACAAACATAAAAACGATCGTTTTCTGATCGTTCTCAGAAAATTTGTTCGTTTTAAACTGCATCAGAAAACCATTTTTGGGTTCAGAAGTCTGGCCAACTGATCTCCCTTCAGATGAAAATCCACAGAAAAGTTTATTAGGATTTACTGTACAAGTGTACTCACTATTCTGCACAAAAGAGAAGCTGCTTTCAGTCACTGAGGCTGGCCATACATGTTCAATTTTCTTGTACAATTTTCTTTTAGGCCTCGTACACACGATCAAATCTGTCCGCTGGAAACGGTCCGCTGACAGATTCGATCGTGTGTACGGCCGAGCCGACGGATTTGGCCACCCGACAGATTTCAAAGCATGCTTTGAAATCTATCGGGTGGGAATCCGCCCGCCCGACATGTCTGCTGGTAAGTACACTTACCAGCAGACATGTCGTCCCGCACCGCCGCCGAATGGATTCGGCGCATGCGCGGAAGAGGTTTTACTTCCTGGTGCGGTGACGTGGCGGCGTCAACGTCAACGCCACGTCACCGACACGTCAGTGCGCTCTCTGCTGGCGGGGATTTTGGTTTGCTCGTGTGTACACGCGAGCAAACCAAAATCCCAGCAGACAGATTTGTTCAAATCTGTCGGACGGACAGATTTGAACAAATCTATTGCCTCGTGTGTACGAGGCCTTAGATTTACCAAAAACCATATATGAGGTCAAACTAAACAACACTTTCAATTGTATGCAATCAGGCAGGCCCTTGCACTACATAGTTGAAGGTAAATCTAAAGAAAATTGCACAGAAGATTGTATCATGTATGGCCAGCCTAACTCTCTGGCCATTAAAAAAAACATAAACAAAAGATTTGCATTTGAACACGTTTCTTTTGTTATTTTCGTATGTTGATATGACACCTATAACAAAAAATTTGCCTTCAGTATTTTGAATACACAGAAAACAGAAAAAGGAATTCATTCAATATACATAATGAAATTCTTTTGTTATAGATGTCATTGAACAATGAACATACAACTGAAAACGAACACAAAACGGATTCAAACAAAATACACAATGCAAACCTCTTGATACAGATTTAATTTTCGTTATTTTGCCATTTTCGTTTTGTCGTTTTTTCCCGTCGGATCGTTCGTTCGTATTTGCGGTCGTTCGTTATGCGGCTCATCCGTTATCCCGTCGTTTTCGTATTTTGGTGCTTTACCGTTTTCGTATGTACACATTGTAACGGAATGGCCCATGACAGACTGAGATATTCCTATGTCTAGGGTCACCTTATGTCCACTAGGGCCATAGGGTGACAAAGAATCATAATTCATATATTACAGAAGACATTAATAAGGGACATTAATAATAATTCATGTTTGCAGGATGTCTTCAAATATCAAAAGCTGTTAGCTATGCAATATGGGCACACATGCTTTTGAAAGGTGTTAATTCAGGTCTACAAGACCAGAGTGAGTCATACCTTTGTACAATATGCTATTGAAATATCTTAAGGTGTTGGCTATTCACTGAAAAGACATTCCGTTGAAGGTGTGCATTGCACCCACTCTCACAAGACTCTGCCATTGTGTGATAAAGCTGTCTAGAGAACTTATTCACCTAGAGGTCTGTGTTACTATTCAAGGTTAATTGAACCCTATTGAAGATGCGGTGCCGACCGGTCTACATGGTTAGCTTACCTGAATGCCTTTTAGAGTGTGATTGAAGCCCCCCATGGTGTGAAGGGGGGTGGAGATTGCATTGTCCTGTGATTAACTGCATTATGCTTGAGACTGTATAAGAAGCTGAGAAAATACTAATAAATTGTCATATCTTTGGAAGCAAGAACGGAGCTCTGTCTCGTCTTATTCTGGGAAAGGATATGGATGGTGTATGCAGTATGGTCGCAGTGTGTCAGATAAGCTTGTCGTGGATGGATGGAAAGTCGTAAGCGGTGGTGACCGTTACTTTGGTGGCACAGCAGTGGGATGATTCCATATTCAGAAGGACGGCTACAAGTACACATGACAATGGAGACGCTGTATGAACGGATGAAGCTCTCTTCCCTCATGGACTTACTGGAGAGCCGGGGCAGACCGGCCAGCAACCGTAAGAAAAGGGACATTATCGCAGAACTTGTCGAAATGAATAGAGCTAAGAGGCCCAGCGTAACAGACAGGACACCCGAGGAAGAATTTTTTGATCGGGCTGTTAAACATGGACTGGCACAATATGGTCCTAATCCTCCACCGGAGATCATAGACTGGGTTATAGCGGCTGTGGATGCCACCTTGCGAGAGCGAAGAAGTGCTGCAGCAGCTGAAGAGAGAGGAGAGGTGCAGATACCAGTGTCCATGGAAGAGGAATTCCAAAGGAGGTTACAAGAGATGCGGATACAGCATAGAGGACCAGTATCAGAGGAGGTCCTGTTGGGATGGTCGGATGTGATTCGGTGCCAACTCTGGAAGGAAGCGTTAGCTCTGGAGCAGCAACACCAAGGAAAGGTCCTGCCCTCCATCTATGCAAGGTACTGGCCGCAGTATGACGTACGAATGCTGTTGTTGGGGGAACAACCGAAGCAGGAGTGGATAGCAGAGTTAAGCATGCTGATCCGGGCAGAGACAGAGCCCTCCGGTGGTATATAGCCCAAGAGTGCCCGTGGTCAGCGGATGACAGCCCCACAGAAGGCTATGACTATGATGGCCTGGGATTGTTGTATTGGAGGATGTCCAGTGATCCCGACTTTGGGGATGATCGGAAGTGGCGCTTGGAGGACATAATGGAGCACAGAGAGGAAAAATGTAATATCTCGGGAGGCCACTGGTCACAGGAAGATTTAGAATTTCTGGCCATTCAAGAATGGGAGCTGGAGGTTGCCTACAGACAGCTGCTAGACTCGGCTCAGCAGCAGGGTGGGGTTCCCATTGCCTGGGACTATGAGGAAAGGTCAGATAACTGTGAAATCCTGACTGATGAATCGGCAGTGGAAAAAATTGAGATTTTCATCCCTGGTGCCCCAGGTCTCTGCTCCCAACTACCGGAAGAGGGGGACCCTGTGGTAGTGGATAGGACTGTGGTCTCCACTCACAGAAACCCAGCGGAAGAGCTGGCAACAGAACAGAGGGTCACGGACCTCTGCTCTTCACTAATGGAAGTGGGGGACCCTGTGGTAGTGGATGGGACTGTGGTCTCCCCTCACAGCAACCCAGCGGAAGAGCTGGCAACAGAACAGAGGGTCACGGACCTCTGCTCTCCACTAACGGAAGAGGGAAACCCTGTGGTAGTGGATGGGACTGTGGTCTCCACTCACAGCAACCCAGCGGAAGAGCTGGCAACAGAACAGAGGGTCACGGACCTCTGCTCTCCACTAACGGAAGAGGGGGACCCTGTGGTGGTGGATGGGACTGTGGTCTCCACTCACAGCAACCCAGCAGAAGAGCTGGCAACAGAGCAGAGTGTCATAGGCCTCTGCTCCTCACTAACAGAAGAGGGGGTTCCTGGGGTAGTGGATGGGACTTCAGTCTCCACTGGCACAACCCCAGAAAATGGTACAGGACTGGGACAGGAGGATGTCGGCTTTGCTTTGCAAGCACCGGGGGGTTTTCACCAAGCACCAGTGGATGGGACTTCAGTCTCCACTGGTACACCCCAGGAAGGGGGGGCAGTTGGCCCAGACCCCCAACCGCATGATGGACTGAGCCCAGCCACCCTGCCTTCTCCCCAGCGGCAGGCGTGTTATCTGAGAGAGGCAGAGGTTGGCGGGGTGAGTAATGCTCAGTTTGGAGCCATTTATTTGGGGTACAGTATGGAGACCAGCATTGGAGGACTGGACCTACTGACGGACTTCGGAGTCAACCCGTTTGGGGTTACCACCTGTGTCCGTCTCCCACCGAAAGGGGAGAGATGTAACGGAATGGCCCATGACAGACTGAGATATTCCTATGTCTAGGATCACCTTATGTCCACTAGGGCCATAGGGTGACAAAGAATCATAATTCATATATTACAGAAGACATTAATAAGGGACATTAATAATAATTCATGTTTGCAGGATGTCTTCAAATATCAAAAGCTGTTAGCTATGCAATATGGGCACACATGCTTTTGAAAGGTGTTAATTCAGGTCTACAAGACCAGAGTGAGTCATACCTTTGTACAATATGCTATTGAAATATCTTAAGGTGTTGGCTATTCACTGAAAAGACATTCCGTTGAAGGTGTGGATTGCACCCACTCTCACAAGACTCTGCCATTGTGTGATAAAGCTGTCTAGAGAACTTATTTAACTAGAGGTCTGTGTTACTATTCAAGGTTAATTGAACCCTATTGAAGATGCGGTGCCGACCGGTCTACATGGTTAGCTTACCTGAATGCCTTTTAGGCCGCGTACACACGAGGGGATATGTCCGCTGAAAACGGTCCGATGGACCGTTTCAGCAGACATCTCCGCTCGTGTGTATGGGCTAGCGGACAGATTTCTCCACCCGACAGATTTCAAAGCAAGCTTTGAAATCTATCCGGTGGGAATCTGTCCGCCCGACATGTCTGCTGGTTAGTACACTTACCAGCAGACATGTCGGCTCCCACCGCCGCCGCGCCGCTGCCGAATGTATTCGGCGCATGCGCGGAAGTGTTTTACTTCCTGGTGCGGTGACGTGGCGGTGACGCGGCGGCGTCAACGTCACCGCCGCGTCACCACTACGTCACCGCGCCGTCCGGCGGCGGGGAATTTGATCCGATGGTGTGTACACGCCATCGGATCAAACTCCCGATCGGACATATCCGATGGAAATGGTCCGCGGACCGTTTTCATCGGATATATCCGATCGTGTGTATGGGGCCTAAGAGTGTGATTGAAGCCCCCCATGGTGTGAAGGGGGGTGGAGATTGCATTGTCCTGTGATTAACTGCATTATGCTTGAGACTGTATAAGAAGCTGAGAAAATACTAATAAATTGTCATATCTTTGGAAGCAAGAACGGAGCTCTGTCTCGTCTTATTCTGGGAAAGGATATGGATCGTGTATGCAGTATGGTCGCAGTGTGTCAGATAAGCTTGTCGTGGATGGATGGAAGGTCGTAAGCGGTGGTGACCGTTACACACATTATCCCGCGGGTACGAAAATGAACATTTTCGTACGGAAATAACATTCGTACGAACGGAATGCACATATCTACATGTCACTACACTTCCCAACATCATCCCACATCACCCATATAATAAACTCATTCCCAACCTCTTTTAATTTACATTTGTAGATGCCATGCGCCAGGTTCATAGTGGGCGCATTTGGTATAATAGTAAATACGGAATAGCGTTGCGTTGCCGGTGCATATCTTTAGTAAATACCGAAACGGCTGTTGCGCATGCCGAATGCGCCATGAAACATGGTGCAATCGGTTAGTAAATCAGCCCCAGTATCTCACAAAAGTGAGTACACCCCTCACATTTTTGTAAATATTTTATTATACCTTTTCATGTGATAACACTGAAGAAATTATACTTTGCTACAATGTAAAGTAGTAAGTGTACAGCTTGTATAACAGTGTAAATTTGCTGTACCCTCAAAATAACCCAACACACTTAACCGCTGGCAACAAAATTGAGTACACTCCTAAGTGAAAATGTCCAAATAGGTCACAATTAGCCATTTTCCCTTCCAGGTGTCATGTGACTTGTTAGGATTACAAGGTCTCAGGTGTGAATGGGGAGCAGGTGATGTTATCGTTTTACTCTCTCATACTGGTCACTGGAAGTTCAACATGGCACCTAATGGCAAAGAACTTTTCTGAGGATCTGAAAAAAATGATTTTTGCTCTACATAAAGATGGCCTAGGCTATAAGAAGATTGCCAAGAACCTGAAACTGAGCTGCAGCACGGTGGCACTGGCCAAGACTATACGGTGGTTTAACAGGACAGGTTCCACTCAGAACAGGCCTTGCCATGGTCAACCAAAGAGGTTGAGTGCACTTGCTCAGCGTCATATCCAGAGGTTTTCTTTGAGAAATAGATGCACGAGTGCTGCCAGCATTCCTGCAGAGGTCAAAGGGGTGAGGGATCACCCTGTCAGTATTTAGGCCATATGCCGCACACTGCATCAAATTGGTCTGCATGACTGTCATCACAGAAGGAAGCCTCTTCTAAAGATGATGTACAAAAAAAAAGCCTACAAACAGTTTGCTGAATATAAGCAGCATGTCTTGTGGTCTGATGAGACCAAGAGAAACGTATTTGGTTTAGATGGTGTCAAGCGTGTGTGGTGGTAACCAGGTGAGGAGTACAAATACAAGTGTGTCTTACATATAGGGATGGGCTTCGTGTTCGAGTCGAAAGTATGTTCGACTCGAACAACGTATGTTCGATCGTTCGTCGAAATACAAACAAAATGGGTCGTTCGCGCCAAATTCGAGTGACACGCCACGGCCCATAATTCACTGCGGCATCGCTGGCTGATGATTGGCCAAGCATGCACTATGACCCGCATGCTTGGCCAATCACAGCGCGCAAAAAAACGGAGAGCCATAATTGGCCAAAGCCAGGGTGGCTTTGGCCAATTATGGCTCAGGGGGTTTAGTACACGCCCCACACTATAAAAGGCCGCCTGCAGGTCGGCCTTGTGTAGTGTGTTGCGGGAGTGGTTAGAGAGAACAGAGAGAGACAGAGAGAGTGTCATTTTTTGCAGGTAGATAGAGCAGGCAGGCAGGCATACTAGTCAGTTAATGTTACAGTGTGTAGAGGATATATATACATCACAGGTGTTGTACATATATTTATACACTGTATAGTTTAGCTAGCTCAGTTCTTCCTAATTTACTGGCAGGCAGGTTATTGTGCTATTTAAAGACGTTTTCACAGGCATACTATAGACACCCAGCAGGTACAATATTTAAAATAATTTTTCATTTTTTTTATTTTTTTATTTAAGCATCATTAAAATCACTGCTGCTGATTCAGGAGCAGCGATTTTAATGATGCTTAAATAAAAAAATAAAAATAAATTATTTTAAATATTGTACCTGCTGGGTGTCTATAGTAGGCCTGTGAAAACGTCTTTGAGAACCCGGTTCTTGCCCGAGGGAACTTGTAGCAATGGAAAAAAGTTTTAAAACTTTTTTTCCATTGATACATGTTCCCTCGGGCAAGACCGGGTTCTCAAAGACGTTTTACGACAATAACTTGCATATTAGGCTTTAAAATGAGCACTTTTGAATTAGAACGTTCGAGTCCCATAGACGTCAATGAGGTTCTAAATGTTCGCGCAAACGTTCGGTCCGTTCGAAGGTTCTAGTGCGAACCGAACGGTGGGGTGTTAGGCTCATCCCTACTTACCTATAGTCAAGCATGGTGGTGGGAGTGTCATGACCTGGGGCTGCATGAGTGCTGCTGGCACTGAGGAGCTACAGTTCATTGAGGGAACCATGAATGCCAACATGTACTGTGACATACTGAAGCAGAGCATGATCCCCTCCTTTCGGAGACTGGGCCGCAGGGCAGTATTCTAACATGATCCCAAACACCCAGACAGACGATCACTGCCTTGCTAAAGAAGCTGAGGGTAAAGGTGATGGACTGGCCAAGCATGTCTCCAGACCTAAACCCTATTGAGCACCTGTGGGGCATCCTCAAACGGAAGGTGGTGGAGCGCAAGGTCTCTAACACCAGCTCTGTGATGTCGACATGGTGGAGTGGCAACCTGTGAAGCTCTGGTGAACTCCATGCCCAAAAGGGTTAAGCAAAGCTGGAAGATAATGGTGGCAACACAAAATGTTGTCACTTTGGGCCCAATTTGGACATTTTCACTTAGGGGTGTACTCACCTTCGTTGCCAGTGGTTTAGACATTAATGGCTGTGTTGAGTTATTTTGAGGGCACAGCAAATTTACACTGTTATACAAGCTGCACACTCACTACTTTACATTGTAGCCAAGGGCGGATCCAGAGTCTAGTCTCGGGAGGGGCACTGCCAGAAAATAAGGTGTTGCTTACAGAACTCAATTAGGTGTCCGATGTGTCCGCTGCAATGTTGCAGTACTGCTAAAAAATCAATGATCCCCGCCATTACTAGTAAAAAATATTTAAATATGAATGCCATAAATCTATCCCATGGTTTGTAGACGATTGTCAGGGACTGCAGACGTGGTACAAGAGATGGTCAGAGACTGCAGACATGGTACAGGAGATGGTCAGAGACTGCAGACGTTGTACAAGGAAATGGTCAGAGACTGCAGACATGGTACAAGAGATGGTCAGAGACTGCAGACATGGTACAAGAGATGGTCAGAGAATGCAGATATGGTACAAGAGATGGTCAGAGACTGCAGACATGGTACAAGAGATGGTCAGAGACTGCAGACGTGGTACAAGAGATGGTCAGAGACTGCAGACGTGGTACAAGAGATGGTCAGAGACTGCAGACGTGGTACAAGAGATGGTGAGAGACTGCAGACATGGTACAGGAGATGGTGAGAGACTGCAGACGTGGTACAAGGGATTGTCAGAGACTGCAGGCATGGTACAAGGTATGGTCAGAGACTGCAGACGTGGTAGAGGAGATGGTCAGAGACTGCAGACGTGGTACAAGGAGATGGTCAGAGACTGCAGACGTGGTACAGGAGATGGTTAGAGACTGCAGACGTGGTACAAGGAAATGGTCAGAGACTGCAGACATGGTACAAGAGATGGTCAGAAACTGCAGACGTGGTACAAGACATGGTCAGAAACTGCAGACGTGGTACAAGGGATGGTGAGAGACTGCAGACGTGGTACAAGGGATGGTCAGAGACTGCAGACGTGGTACAGGAGATGGTGAGAGACTGCAGACGTGGTACAGTAGATGGTGAGAGACTGCAGACGTGATACAAGAGATGGTCAGAGAATGGAGACATGGTACAAGAGATGGTCAGAAACTGCAGACATGGTACAAGAGATGGTCAGAAACTGCAGACGTGGTACAAGAGATGGTCAGGAAAACTGCAGACGTGGTACAAGGGATGGTCAGAGACTGCAGACGTGGTACAGGAGATGGTGAGAGACTGCAGGCATGGTACAAGAGATGGTCAGAGACTGCAGACGTGGTACAAGGAGATGGTCAGAGACTGCAGACGTGGTACAAGGAGATGGTCAGAGACTGCAGACGTGGTACAAGAGATGGTCAGAGACTGCAGACGTGGTACAAGAGATGGTCAGAGACTGCAGACGTGGTACAGGAGATGGTCAGAGACTGTAGACGTGGTCCAAGGGATGGTCAGAGACTGCAGACGTGGTACAAGAGATGGTCAGAGACTGCAGACCTGGTACAAGGGATGATCAGAGACTGAAGACATGGTACAAGAGATCATTGCAGCCTCACTGTGTATATGAACGCAGCCCCACCTTTGTATATCAATGCAGTCCCACTTTTGTATATCAATGCAACCCCACTTTTGCATATCAATGCATCCCCACTTTTGCAATGCAATGCATCCCCACTTTTGCAATGCAATGCAGTCCCACTTTTGTCTATCAATGCAGCCCCACTTTTGTCTATCAATGCAGCCACACTGTGCACGGCACTCACCATGGCATTGCCTCGATCACACACAGCAGGCATCTCCTCTCCAGACGTGTGTCATGGAACAAACAGGAGCTGAAGGTCTGTGTTCGGTAGGCCAGTGTGCTCTAGCATAGTCCCCCCCTAGACAGGCTTGTGTGATAGACAAAACACTGATTGTCAGGAAAGGTCTTGGCAGTATGGAGCACACAGCCCTTCCTGCGTTCAGGTGTGACCTGAATGCAATCAGCACGCCTCTATAATACCCGGCGTGTGTAATCACTCCTCGCCCTGGTATCTGTCTACTAACCTGATCCTGAGATCTGATATCTGACCCTGAGCCTGCTGTCCCCTTTCTTGACTTCTGATCTGATCCGACCTGACCTGATCCCTCTCCTGGACATTCCCTTCCTGCCCATTCCCTGTCTGCAGCTTCTTCTGTGATCTCCTCGTATATGACCTCGGCTTGGCTTTTGGTTTATGATTACGGCATTTCCCCTTCACTTATATATGCTTTGTTGTTATTTGTGCACTGTTTGTCTTCACCTGTTTTGTTCACCTTGTAAATAAACACCTTTTATTTCACTGCATACAGTGTTGGTCTCCTCTGTGTAGGCACACAGTACTGGTCTATTTAGAATCCCTGACACTGATTCAATCAGTGTTCCATCTCCATCTACTATCACACGAGCAGGTCTAGCACAGGCAGCACAGCCGAACACAGATCCAGCTCACACACAGCCAGAGATGCCCGAAGTCAGCAGGAGAGAGGGGAGTGCTGCAGTCAGCAACTGCTCAAAGCAGCCTCAGGACAGGCAGCCTACCAGCCCTGGTGATGAGAGAGAGAGAGTGACAGACTCGGCAGCAGCAGCTGCAGGCACCGCAAAGCAGTTTAAAAAAAATGATAAAAAAAAAAAGTTATAAAAAATAAATAAAACAATATATAAAAAAAAATAAAAAAAAAAACATTTATTAAAAAAAAGGGGGTTTGACACATGGTGCCCTGGGGACCTCTGAGCCCTTTAATAAAAATATATCTATATATATAAAAAAAGAGAAAAAAAAAAAATAAAATATAAAAAAAATTAAAACAAAAAATTATAAAAAAAAGGAGGGTTGTCCTCCGGGGGCCCTGGGGACCTCTGTGCCCTTTAATAATAATACTAACAATAATAATAATTATATATATATATATATATATATATATATATATATATATATATATATATATACAAATTTAATAAAAAAAGGGGGGTGGTCATCTGGGGCCCTGGGGATCTCCGGGCCCCTGGGGACCTCCAGACCCCTAAAAAAAAAAAAAATGGCCCTTTAATAAAAAATAAAATAAAAATATGTTAAAAAAATATATTTTTTTATAAAAAAATAATTAAAAAAAGAGGGGTTTGCCATCTGGGGCCCTGGTGGCCTCCGGGCCCCTGGGGACCTCCGGACCCCTAAAAAAAAAAAAAAAAAATAAAAAAAATGTTTTTTTTTTTTTAAAGCCAATGTGACATGATTGCCTCGGGGGGGGGGGCAATTGCCCCATTGCCCCCCCTGGATCCGCCGTTGATTGTAGCAAAGTGCAATTTCTTCAGTGTTATAATAAAATATTTACAAAAATGTGAGGGGTGTACTCACTTTTGTGAGATACTGTGTATATATATATATGCAGCCACGCATCGGGACAATGTCTCATGGCTTGTGATTAGCGCAGTGCTGACTTCCTGGCGGGCTTTGCATGTGGGCTTTGCGAACACGCCGGATTTGTTTGAGTAAATAGAGAACTCCGCGCTATGGTAATGTAAAATATATTAAGGAAGCTGCTTTAGAAATGTGGGGGGTGTATAGTAAAAGGAGGATGCTAATAGTAGGAGATAAATAAATTCCAAATTCTAGCGTGAAACAATATGTTAACTATAAGGTCAACAATAAAATAGTGATTTAAAGTGCAAGGGGTAGATTCATGTAGATCAGCGGATCTTTTGATCCGCGTGATCTATCTTTTTTACGATCCGCCTGCGCCAGTTTTTGAGGCAAGTGAGCACTTGCCTCGTAAGTAACCCTGGCGGATCGTAAATCCCCCAGCGGAATGCAAATTCCGCGGCTAGGGGGAGTTTACTATTTAAATCAGGCGCGTCCCCGCGCCGATCGTACTGCGCATGCGCCGCCGGCTAAATTTCCCAGCGTGCATTGCTTTAAATGACGTCGCAAGGACGTCATTGTTTTCGACGTTAACGCAATTAACGTATGGCCGTATTCCCGGACGACTTACGTAAACGACGTAAAAAATTTAAAACTCGACGCGGGAACGACGGCCATACTTAACATAGGATCCGCCGCACTTACCCCGCATATAGCAGGGGTAACGATCTGCCGGAAAAAGCCGAACGCAAACGACGTAAAAAAAAAGCGATGGCCGGGCGTTCGGTTCTGAATCGGCGGTTCTCCTAATTTGCATATTCGTAGCATAGAAAAAAAGAAGCGCCACCTAGCGGACGGCGGGAGAATGCAGCCTAAGAGCCGACAGTGTAACTCACTTACACCAGTCGGCTCTAAGGGAGATCTATGCGGAACCTGATTAGAAGAATCAGCCGCATAGATCCGAGCGTCAGATCTCACAGATCCGACGGTGTATCAGTAGATACACCGTCGGATCTCTATGTGAATCTACCCCCAAGTGCTTATATGATAACAACATCAAAAAATAGGGTCCAAAAAAAGCAGCAATGGTCACTAAATGATAAACAATTGTTAAGTCCATGCATTAAATGGTTAACTTGAGAGTAGACACCATCACCATGGAACAGATATCAAACTGGCATCAAAAAGTTTTTAAAACTGCATTTTTTTCGGGAGCAGTGATTTTAATGATTCTTAAAGCGAAAAAAAATAAAAATTCCTTTAAATGTCATACCTCCTGGGTTTCTATAGTATGCCTGTGAAGTGGCATTTGTTTCCAGTGTTTAGAATTGTCCCTGCACAAAATTACATTTCTATAGGAAAAAAAGTCATTTAAAACTGCTTGCGGCTTTAATGTAATGTCTGGTTCCCGGCAATATGGATGAAAATCATTGATAAAAATGGCATGGGTTCCCCCCTCCCCCCCAGGACATTACCAGCCCCTTTGGGTCTTGTATGGATATTAAGGGGAGCACCGCACCCAAATTAAAAAGAGGAAAGGCGTGAGGCTCCCATACTCTGAACAACAGTATACTGGTGGTGCAAACAAGACAGGGACTGTAGGTTTGTTGTTAAGTAGAATCTGTTTGTAATTTTGAACTGGTACATTTTTGCAGCAAGCACACTATGAGATATTTGACATGGCAATAAGCAGATATACATAATCCGCTGCTCTAAATACACCAAACCAAAGAATTTGTGACTTATTGAAATGAATAAAAAATGTAATGTCTAACATAAAAGTCTGTATAAAAATTGATGCAGAAAATGAATAATTAATCTTCAAAAGACCTCTTCAATTGTGATCCACCAACAGCAAAACGAGACTAATAGCTGCTTACCAGATGGGCATGACTCTAATGTTATACGATCGCGATTCCCGAAGAGAAAAGTGCTATGTGAGCTTTTTGGTGCAAATTCTGACCGCTCCATCGCACTTTCAGCCAAGAAAAGATTGAGAGCAGAAACTCAATTTTCGTGACAGGAAAAATTCCTGCCACGAATTGCGTTCGTCTGTATGCAATTACGACGCGCAGAAAAAACGCGAATGCTCAGAATCAAGCAGAAGAGCCAAACTGCCTATTGAACTTTATTGATCTCGGCTCGTCCTACATGTTGTACGTCACCGCGTTCTTGATGTTCGGAATTTCAAACAAGATTAGTATGACCGTGTGTATGCAACACAAATTTCAGACGTTTTCCTGCTGAAAAAACAATGTGGTTGTCTTGTCGGAAATTGCGATCGAGTGTACCAGACATTCGAGTATGGGCTTCAAACATGTTTGCCTTTGTTTGTCCCCATTACCAGGTGGATTGGTGGGACTTGTAGATTATACAATTATTTATGCTTTCTTTTCAGCTGATAGAAAGTGACAAGGACACATCAGCCAAAAGAATAAAAATGGGCAGACTTATTTAACGTATTTTTCTGCCGTCACTTTTCTATGTTCATTGAATGGGCCCCACACATTAATTCCATATCCTTTATACCATTATATACCAATGCTGCTAAACTTAGTTTGAGTACCTAGGCTTCAAAAATCTCTAGACACGGCAGGGTCAATATACTGTAAGGCCCCATACACACGATCGGACATATCCGATGAAAACGGTCCGCGGACCATTTCCATCGGATATGTCCGATCGGGAGTTTGATCCGATGGCGTGTACACACCATCGGATCAAATTCCCCGCCGCCGGACGGCGCGGTGACGCGGCGGTGACGTTGACGCCACCGCGTCACCGCCACGTCACCGCACCAGGAAGTAAAACACTTCCGCGCATGCGCCGAATCCATTCGGCGGCGGCGCGGCGGCGGTGGGGGACGACATGTCTGCTGGTAAGTGTACTAACCAGCAGACATGTCGGGCAGACAGATTCCACCGGATGGATTTCAAAGCATGCTTTGAAATCTGTCGGGTGGAGAAATCTGTCCGCTAGCCCATACACACGAGCGGAGATGTCTGCTGAAACGGTTTATCGGACCGTTTTCAGCGGACATATCCCCTCGTGTGTACGAGGCCTGAGGGTCCTTTCACACGGAGCGGACCGTTTTTCGATCCGCTCTGTGTGTGTCCGTCGGCTCTGCGGGAATTCCCGCTGAGCTGTCGGCGGACAGGGCGGTCCCCGCACACTGTGCAGAGACCGCCCTGTCTCTCCTCCGCTCTCCCCTATGGGGAATCGGATGAATACGGACCGCGTGATCTGTATTCATCCGATCCGATCCGCCGGACGGAAGAAAAATAGGGTTTTCTTCCGTCCGAAAAACCGGAGCTTTACGGACGCGGATTTTTGCCGACGTTAGCGGATGCATCATCCGCTAACGGACGCGATCCCATAGGGAACCATTACAAGTCCGTAAACAGACTTGTAAAAACGGACGAACGGAGGCGGACGTCTGAAAGGGGCCTAATTTAACATCCACAATGAACTTCCCTTGTTTGCTCTATTTTTGTCTGTTAAAAAAATATGTATTATCACTTTAACCACTAGATGGTGCAGTGATTTAAAGTAACTGAGAATAAGTTCAAAGCAATCTGGGATAGAAACTGAAAAAGATATATATATTTTTTTCCTTTTAACTAGCGTTATTCATATCATAAGGGAAAACGTGTACAATATATGGATTGTGTAGTCACTGTGATATGCTATTTGTAGCTCCTGACCCACCCTCCTAGAGTGTAAGCTCTAAGTAGTAAAGCGCTCCGATTACTACAATATTAAAATGTTTGTAAACCCATTTTTCGAACTTTATGCTACAGGTAAGCCTATAGTAAGGCTTACCTGTAGCTACCCTGGATATCTCGAAAACCTGCACGGTTTAGGAGATATCCCCCTGTGTCTGCATGTGCCAAAGTGATCAGTACATGCGCACGTTGTGCCGCTGCTTCAGTTAGTTGTGCCGTTACCGGCGGCTTCCGCGCCCATTTGTGGGAGTGACGTCATTGCAGCTCCATCTAGTCACAGCACTGGAGCCACGATACCCGTAAGTAAGCTCCGGGAGAGATGTCCGCGTCCGGGAGGGGGGTTGAGGACATCTCATTATGCCTTTGTCTTATTTTATTTTTTTTACAACCACTTCAAAGTGTATTGTATTTGTACGGTCTACCCTCAAGTTGTAAAGCGATGCATAAACTGTTGGCGCTATATAAATCCTGTATAATAATAATAATAATGATGTAAGCATTTTCCAACAGTAAAATTGTTCATGAAAAAAATGTATTCCTGTTCAAGCTTCTGTACCTTACTTTCATAAGTTTTGAAATATTTGGTTGTAGCAGATGGGCTGGAGAGCGGTACAATAATGAGCGTCTGCAGACAACATTGAAGCATGATGGGGATTTCTTGCAAGTTTGGGGCTGCAATTCTGCAACTAGAGTTGGAGATTTGGTCAGGATCAATGGTGTCCTCAATGCTGATAAATACAGGCAGATACTTACCCATCACTCCATATCATCAGGGAGGCATGTGATCGGCCACAAATTTATTCTGCAGCAGGACAACTACCCAAAACATGCATCCAATGTCATTAGAACTCTCTTCATTCTAAAGAAGGACAAGATGTCCTGGAAGTGATGGTTTGGCCCCCACAGAGCCCTGATCTCAACATCATCAAATCTGTCTGAGATTAGATGTAGAGATAAGATTTGAGGCAGCCTATATCCACAGAACATCCGTGATTAGTTCTCCAAGATGTTTGGAACAACCTACCTGTCACTACAGCCCCGGAAAGGTTTTACACCCTTAAAAGGTAAGTTCACCTTTGCAGACAAATCTATGGGCCAGATTTAGGATGGCGAGCGGTTCTTTATTCCGGCGTAACGTTTCTCATTTACGTTACGCCGCCAAAACTTTTCGCGTAAGTACTGTATTCACAAATCACTTGCTCCTAAAGTTGCGACGGCGTAGCGTAAATGGGCCGGCTGAATTCTAATTGGGCAGGTAGGGGGCGTGTAGTATTTCAAATAGGCGCGATCCTGCGGCGAACGTACTGCGCATGCGCCGGCCGTCAATGTATCCCAGTGCGCATGCTCCAAATTATGACAGTGTTTTCGACGTGAACGTCAATGACGTCAATCCCCATTCACGGACGAGTTACGCAAACGACGTAAGACTTTTCCAATTCGACACGGTCACGACGTCCATACTTAACATAGGATGCGCCTGCTTTTTGTTGCTTTATCTTTACGCCAGGAAAACCCTTACATAAACGTCGTAAAGTGACTGCGTCGGGCCCGCGTACGTTCGTGAATTGCCGTATCTCGCTGATTTACATATTCCCAGCGTAAATCAGCGAGAACGCCCCCGGCGGCCATTTTAAAACTGCATTTAAGATCCGACGGTGTAATACAATTACGCCTGTCGGATCTTTGCAGCAAACTGGCGTATCTTGTTTTCTGCATACAAAGTGTGAGTTATGCTGGCGTATCACTGATACGCCGGCATAACTCTACCTGAATCTGGCCCTATAAGGTTGATTTACACAGGACCCCCCCCCCCCACCGGAACCTGGATCACAGCAATCTCCCATTCTGACCCCCGGTATAGCCCCCCCTGGAGCCCGAGCTTAGAAATACCAGGAGCTAAACCTCATCAGGAGGGATGTATTGAAGCATTCTAATTGGTCTGCGCCATCACATGGGCGGCGACAACCGATCAAAAGCCACATAGCCCGTCCTGTCAGCTGGGAAGAAGATGTGTGAATGCCGAGGGGATTTCTAAGCCCTGGACATTTTTATACAATACTGCACCACAAATAGAGTTTTCTTTTGGTGGTATTTGATCACCTCTATGGTTTTTATTAGCGACAATTTTGAAAAAAAAAATATATATATATATATTTTTTTTTTGTTATAATACATAACCAATAAAAAAAATCGAACTTCTTCATCAATTTATGCTACATATTTTTGGTAAAAAAACAAAAAAAACAATAAGCGTATATATTGATAGGTTTGCGCAAATGTTTTTTATTTATTATTTTTATTACTAGTAATACAGTGATCAGCAATTTTTAGCGGGACTGTGACATTGCAGCGGACAGATCGGACACCGAACTAAAAATGTTTACACTTTTTTGTGCACCAGTGACATTATTACAGTAATCAGTGCTAAAAATATGCACTGACATTGTACTAATGACACTGGCAGGGAAGGGGTAAACATCAGTGATCAAAGGGTTAAGTGTGTCCCTAGGAGAAACCGTGTGAGGGATGGACTGACTGGGGGAACACAGAGATTCGTGTTCCTGCTTAGCAGAAACAGAAGATCACTGGCCCAGATTCAGGTACATCTGCGCATTATTGGACCGGCGTAGCGCACCGCCTTTACGTTAGACTTGCGCAATTTTGCCGCGTAATCACCCTATTCTCGTAGCTTTTGCGCAGGAAATTGCGCATGCGTAACGTTTTTTCAGAGGCGTAAGGAGGAGTAATACAAATTGGGAAGGACGTGGGCGTGTTACATTGAAATGAGCCGTGACCCCATGCAAATGAAGGGCCGGCCGGCTCGCGCATGCGCGCTTGAAGGAGACCATGGTCAGCTCCGCTGTGCGCATGCTCACAACTCGGGAGCGGCGCAATCAGTGAAATTGGAAATGGACTAGGGCAACGTTGTGAACTACGCAAACAGCATAAATAGACACACACAAACGCAATTGCATTGCAAAAGTACATCCCTTTGTCCCTTCCCATTTAACCAAGTGCTTTTGTCCTGTTGTTCGTTGCCGTGTGTTTTGTAGTTGTCAGATTAGTGTTCTGTGTGATCAAGTGTTTGTTAGTAGATTTTTTAAAGTGTTTTTTGATAAGTGTTTGAGAGACTGTTTGTTTGATTGATATATTTGTGTTTGTTTGTTTTCCTGCTGTATTTTTGTTTTGTTTTTTTGTGACTGTTTCTTGCTCAGTAGTTTTCTCTTTGTGTGTGTTTTTGCTTGATTGGTTGGGCTTGTTTGTGTGAGTGAATTTTGTTGACTGGGAGTGAGTTTTTTTGGAAGGATGACAGAGAGAAAACGAAAGCTCAATTTTACAGTTGGAAAAACAAATTCTTGCCCGGGCCATTAGCGAGTATGGGCGTTACCTCCACGGCCCAGAGAGTGCCAACACCACCCCGGCCAGGAGGAGGGAGATTTTGGATAGGATCACTGAGCAGGTCAATTCAGCGGGGGAGGGGGAGACACGGACCCGGTCTGGGATTGACAAAAAAATCAATGACCTCCGGCGTCTGGTCAAACAGAAGCTGGCCAGAATGCATGCCCATGCCAGGGGCACAGGAGGGGGCCCACCATGCCGTATTAGGCTGACAGCGGAGGAGCGTGCGGTGGCCCTGACCTTTCATCGGCATGAAGTTGAGGGCCTGCCCGGCTTTGACTCAAGTCCGGAGCCCGTGGTGCCAGGTACGTTTTTTTTTTTAATATCAGGTGTGTAGCATGTGTGGGGGAGGGGGTGAAAGGGAATATGTGGCAAGTGTGTGGATCCTCCAACCTGTGAATGTTTTGTGTCATCCACAGATGTGCAGGAGGGTGCAGGGCCATCTGGCCTGACCGCACCAACCCCAGGACAGCAGCCTAATGAGGCCCCCCCAACAAGGCCGGAGTCCGCGGAGGAGGTTCAAGAGGAGCAGGAGAATCATGAGGAGGAGGAGAATCATGAGGAGGAGGAGTCCATGTCAGGCACTGGACGTTTGGTTTTTGAGGACTCTTCCCCTCTGGCTGGCAGCAGGCAGGCCTCCCTAAGGGGGAGCCCCCCCCCCTCCTCCCCCAACATGGCTCCCCTCACAAGGGCCTCCCCTTCTCCCCGGCCACAAGCATCAGCTGGAGGCAGGATTTCATCCCAGACCACCAGGGGGTTGGCCGATCTCCTGCCCGCCACTCTGAGAAGGGACCAGTTCCTCCAGACCCGCCATCTGGGACAGGTCAGCCAGACATTGGTGCGGATGGAGGAGAGCCTGTCCTCCATCAAGGATACGCTGGGGAACCTGGACTCCCACTCCCGGGCTTTCACAACCTGCCTAAACGAACTGCAGACGACATCAGCAGGCGTTGGGCAGGATGTGAGGGCCCTTACCCTGGCTATCCAGGCCAACACGGCAACACTTGGTGCTGCCCTGGACAGAATAGCCGTGGCCTTGGAGGGCAGGCCGCCAGGTGGGCAGAGTTTAGGGGCTGCTCCTCCTTCCCCGGTTTTACCCCTCCCCCATGAGTCTCCACTGAGAAGCCGGGGCCGTGGCCGGGGGCGCCCCAGGCGTGGCTCATGCAAAGGGCAATAATTTGTTTTTCCCCCTTTTTTTTTTTTGCTGGAAATTTTTTGCTTTTGCAGGTAATTTTTTTTTGGGTTGTGAATGCTGTGTGAATGTGGGGGTGACATTCCTGCCGGAAAAGGGGTTTCACCCTCAATTTTGGTGGAGAAGGGTTCCCCAGTACCAGGGCGAAGTGATCCCCAGGTCTGTGTGAATGGTGTATGAATGTACAGTGACATAATTGGAGCCTTGGCGTGGCGTTGCTGCTCACAAGTCCTGCATGGTGGACTGGTGCCAATCCAATTTGATGTGGATGTGGGGTGTGTGTGCTAGGGACCACAGTGTTGTGCATGCATGCATTCTCATTGTGCCATGATTAATGCGTATGTTTAACGTGCAAAGATGCCCAATGTGAGCTGTCTCCTGGCTGCTCTACCCTCAGAAGACGGGGTAGCCTCGGTTAGGGGGGGATTGTCTGGTTCAGGGGTCAGGTCATCACGTAGGTCAATCTGCAGGCCCTTTCTTACTGCGAAGTTGTGCAGCATGCAACATGCACCGATGATCTGGCACATAAAGTTTGGGGAATACAAGAGGGTACCCCCAGACTTATTCAGGCATCGGAAATGTGACTTTAGGAGGCCAAAGGTGCGCTCCACCACTGCTCGTGGTTGGGCATGTGCTTGATTGTATCTTTCCTCTCCTGGGGTTTGGGGGTTCCGGATAGGAGTCATGAGATGGGGTCCCAGTGGATATGCAGAGTCACCTGTAAGGCCCCATACACACGATCGGACATATCCGATGAAAACGGTCCGCGGACCATTTCCATCGGATATGTCCGATCGGGAGTTTGATCCGATGGCGTGTACACACCATCGGATCAAATTCCCCGCCGCCGGACGGCGCGGTTACGCGGCGGTGACGTTGACGCCGCCGCGTCACCGCCACGTCACCGCACCAGGAAGTAAAACACTTCCGCGCATGCGCCGAATCCATTCGGCGGCGGCGCGGCGGCGGTGGGGGACGACATGTCTGCTGGTAAGTGTACTAACCAGCAGACATGTTGGGCGGACAGATTCCACCGGATGGATTTCAAAGCATGCTTTGAAATCTGTCGGGTGGAGAAATCTGTCCGCTAGCCCATACACACGAGCGGAGATGTCTGCTGAAACGGTCCATCGGACCGTTTTCAGCGGACATATCCCCTCGTGTGTACGAGGCCTAAGGGAAAAGACAGGAGGATGTTAGTCATGCATGTGGCCCTTGTGATGTGTGCATCATGGGAGGGGATAGTCATGAATGCCACCCATGTCACTCACCAACCAGCCAGGTGTCCCCATACACGTTCTGATCGTATTCTATTCGGATGTGGCATTGATTGTATATGTAGCTGTCATGGCTGGACCCTGGGTGTTTGGCACGGACGTGCCATATGAGGCCTTGGGCATCGACTATCACCTGTACATTGATGGAATGCCAATGCTTCCGATTGCGGTACATGTGCTCTGTCTCCTGGGGGGGCTGGAGTGCAACATGTGTGCAATCAATGGCCCCCACAGTGCGTGGGAATCTGGCAATTCTGTAGAAATCTGTCATTGCCTTCAGCCGCAGCTCCTCAGTGGTGGGTTTGATGATTTGGTTGGCCATGCGTCTGAGGATTGCAGGGACAACCTGGTGCACACATCTGCTCATGGAGGATTGTGACATCCCAGCCACCACTCCACTTGTACGCTGAAAAGAGCCACTCAAGGACATGGAGTGTTGCCATGACCTTGACCAGTGGCTGCACTGCATGTGAGCGGTGTGTTCGGCTGGTGATGTCCTCCTGCAGGGTTGTGGTTAATTCCAGGATGACATGAGGGGTGAATCTGAAGATGCAAAACACCTCAGAATCACTCATGCCAAACAGGTATATGCGGGTGCGGTATATCCTCTCCCGTGCCATCCTCCGTGCCATCCTCCGTGCCCTCATCCTTTTTTGTTCATCTAAAGTCAGTAGTATAGCTATGTGCGACGATGCCCCTGGCATGTTGGCATACAGTGTTGCTTTATCTAACAAGTAGACTTTTTTTCTCTTTTTAGACCAGCTTTTATATGCTCTAATTTTAGACAGGTCATTTTGCTGTTGCGCACACTGCGTCGCCTGCGCTGCCCCAACGTTGTTTTGTGGATCCCCGTAAGTCCCTAATTAGCATATTTGACTAGCAAATCAATGGTCTGTCTAGCGCACTTTTGCGCGGACGGATGCGCCAGTCTAAGGCCTCGTACACACGAGGGGATATGTCCGCTGAAAACGGTCCGATGGACCGTTTCAGCAGACATCTCCGCTCGTGTGTATGGGCTAGCGGACAGATTTCTCCACCCGACAGATTTCAAAGCATGCTTTGAAATCTATCCGGTGGGAATCTGTCCGCCCGACATGTCTGTTGGTTAGTACACTTACCAGCAGACATGTCGGCCCCCACCGCCGCCGCGCCGCTGCCGAATGGATTCGGCGCATGCGCGGAAGTGTTTTACTTCCTGGTGCGGTGACGTGGCGGTGACGCGGCGGCGTCAACGTCACCGCCGCGTCACCACTACGTCACCGCGCCGTCCGGCGGCGGGGAATTTGATCCGATGGTGTGTACACGCCATCGGATCAAACTCCCGATCGGACATATCCGATGGAAATGGTCCGCGGACCGTTTTCATCGGATATATCCGATCGTGTGTACGCCGCCTTACGAAATTACGCGGGACAAAAAAAAGTAGATTTTTTGCGTATCTCGTTCTGGGGATGCCGTGCATCGAAACGCACGCGCACATTTCGACTTACGCACACGCATCTCCTGTTGCGCAGGCGTAATCGCTCTGTGAATCTGGGCCACTGTGTTCTTCTCTGTCAGAATGGCGATCAGCCTTGTTTACGCCTATTGTTTGCTGGGGTGGTATTTTATTGTGGGGGTCCATTATTGCTGGGGTGGTATTTTATTGTAGGGGTCCTTTGTTGCTGGGGTGGAATTTTATTGTAGTGGTCTATTGTTGTTGGGGTGTTATTTTATTGTGGGGGTCTATTGTTGTTGGGGTGTTATTATATTGTGGGGGTCTATTGTTGCTGGGGCGGTATTTTAGTGTGGGTGTCTATTGTTGCTAAGGTGGTATTTTATTGTTGTGGCTCATTGTTGCTGGGGTGGTATTTTATTGTGAGGGTTCATTGTTGATGGTGGGGGGGGGGTTATTTTATTGTGGTGGTCCATTGTTGCTGTGGTGAAATTTTATTGTGGGGGTCCATTGTTGCTAAGGTGGTATTTTATTGTGGGGTCCATTGTTGCTGGGGTGGTATTTTATTGTGGGGGTCTGTTGTTGCTAAGGTGTTATTTTATTGTGGGGGTTTATTGTTGCTGGGGTGGAATTTTATTGTGGGGGTCCATTGTTGATGGGGGGGGGTATTTTATTGTTGGGGTCCATTGTTGCGGGGGTGGTATTTTATTGTGAGGGTCCATTGTTGATGGGGTATTTTATTGTGGGGGTTCAATGTTGATGGGGGGGGGTATTTTATTGTGGGGGTCCATTGTTGATGGGGTATTTTATTGTGGGGGTCCAATGTTGATAGGGGGGTATTTTATTGTGGGGGTCCATTGTTGATGAGGTATTTTATTGTGGGGGTCCAATGTTGATAGGGGTGTTATTTTATTGTGGGGGTCCATTGTTGCTTAGGTGGTATTTTAGTGTGGGGTCCATTGTTGCTGGGGTGATATTTTATTGTGGGGGTTTGTTGTTGCTAAGTTTGTATTTTATTGTGGGGGTTCATTGTTGCCGGGGTGGAATTTTATTGTGGGGGTCCATTGTTGCTAAGGTGGTATTTTATTGTGAGGGTCCATTGTTGATGGGGGAGTATTTTTTTGGGGGGAGGTCCATTGCTGCTGGCACAATTTTTTTGCCTTTCTTATTATTATTACAAAATTCCATCCAAATTTCTTGGCATTATAAAACTATACGTGCCTCTGTATTCTCTAAAAGGGGCTTTAATGGGAGGTGGGTAGAGGGTGGGACCAAGGGTCAGTGCTTGGAGGTGCCAGGGGAGTTCCTGCACCTATTCTGTGAGAAACAAACCCTGGACTTAGGAATGGAGGAGGTAAACTTTTTATTCATCTTCATCTTCCAATAAACTTTGGATTTCAACTAACAGACCAGAGAGCAGCATGGGAGGCAGTTATCATTGAATGTAAGTACCATTCCTTGTGCTGATGAACCCCTTCCTGATGAACATACGCATATATGTGGCTTCACGGAAGTACTTCATCTTCTGTGGGGTGCATACTGTATATGTGCCACTGTGTTTCTGAGTTCTCACCGAGAACCTCTGATTGGCTAGCATAGTGATCAGTTACTATATAGCCACCCCTATGGTTTTTTCACCTCTTGAATGGAGAAAAAAATACATTGCCTTTTCTTCTCCTTGCTAGAGGAGAACAGTGTAAACAAAGGATATTGTGTGTGAAAAAAAAAAGAAAAGCTAGATTAGGGTTTCAGTTAGGTTAGGGTCAAAGGTCAAGGTTAAGGGTCAAAGGTCGGGGTTAGTGTATTTCAGGTGGGATTATAAAAAGCATTTTTATTTAGTACCAGCGTCAATGTGTTTCAGCTTCGGTTCACATTATGAATCGCACCGCATTCCTGTGAAGTTCACATGCGAATCAGAGCAGTTTGAATTGAGCCCAAACATTTTGAATGGGTTTAAATCACACTGCATCGCACCAAAGTAGTACATGCACTACTTTTAGATACTCGCAGCCAAATTGCGATCCGGCGCAAGCAAACGTACTGCATTTGTGACCTGCTTTTGGTTGTCGGTAACTTTATACTGACACCCGCTGCAGATTGCAAGTACAGTGCATTTTGAATGTGGTGCTGGAAATGTGCTTGGGTCGCGGGTTTCTCGCACAGCATTCTAGCGTGAAACAGGGATTCGGTAGGTTAACAAAACAAGCAAAATGCGCACCATTGTTTCTGGGCCTTATTACGGGTACAACCAACTAATAACATACACATATGTGGTATTGCTTTTTTGGCAGTAAGTTGTGGCAAAAGCATGAAATATGTTGCTAAATAAAAAACAATTATTTATTTGAATATTTTGGGCCAGTTTAAAAAATAAACAAAAAATCAGGAGATATCTTTTACAATTTTCTACTAAATGAAAGCCTAATTTGTTGTCCCAAAAAAAAAAGGGTTCTGTACCTAGTATGTCATTGGAGTTCAAGTGGTTGTATCAGGGTGATGGCGTTTTTTAGAGTCCGCGGTCGGCTCTTTTGTAATAGCAATTGAAGCAGCTAACTAGCCACTTGATTGCTATTACAAGCAGCAGAAGGAGATTCCCCCCCTCCCCATCCCACCAAGGCTTGCTCGCCTTTCCCATCCCACCAGAAAACCTGTGCTACCAGCTGGCATGTCCACCAGCTAGTCAGAGACCCATACAACGCCAGGATTGGCTTTGATAGGGTCTCCATCATGGGCATCCGCCCCATAGGGCAGGGGGGGGTCGTTTGCCCCCCCTGAAATTGCCAGGGAGAGCCAGGAGCAGGGCCGAACTGGACCTGGGGATGGATTAAGCGTTGACCGAAGCGCTCCTCTCCCCTCTAGTTGTCCCTTATTAAGAGTGCCTGTCCCTCTTCTGGAATCAAATCCATTTGTCCCTCATTCCGAAAGGTTCCTCTTTTAGACCTAAAATAAAAATACTGTCAATATAGTGTAGTGTTTCAGTCAAGGGAAAGAGGTGCTGTGTAATGTGAAGGGGTCCAGTGATGCATGGTGCTGTGTAATGTAAAAGGGATCCAGAGGTGCAGGGTGCTGTGTAATGTAAAGGGGTCCAGTGATGCAGGGTGCTGTGTAATGTAAAGGGGTCCAGAGGTGCAGGGTGCTGTGTAATGTAAAGGGGTCCAGTGATGCAGGGTGCTGTGCAATGTAAAGGGGGCCAGTGGTGCAAGGTGCTGTGTAATGTGAAGGGGTCCAGTGATGCATGGTGCTGTGTAATGTGAAGAGGTCCAGAGGTGCAGGGTGCTGTGTAATGTAAAGGGGTCCAGGGATGCAGGGTGCTGTGTAATGTAAAGGGGTCCAGTGATGCATGGTGCTGTGTAATGTAAAGGGATCCAGAGGTGCAGGGTGCTGTGTATTGTAAAGGGGTCCAGTGATGCAGGGTGCTGTGTAATGTGAAGGGGTCCAGTGATGCATGGTGCTGTGTAATGTGAAGGGGTCCAGTGATGCATGGTGCTCAGGGATGGACTGGCCATTGGGACTACAGGGAGTTTCCCGGTGGGCTGATGGCTCAGTGGGCCGGCTTCAGTGACAGTGGACCGCCGCCCCCTCCACTCCTCTGTCTCTCCCTTCCCGCAGTGCTCACCTCTTCCTCCTCTCCCTTCCCGCAGTGCTCACCTGGGGGGAAAAATAAGCAGGGGGAAGACCAGAGGAGCAGGGAGGATGACAGAGAAGCATGGGGGAGGGGACAGACAGCTGACTCAACAGCTATGGCCTGGGAGTTTCTCCCTTCTGCCTAATTTTGTCCCATAACGGGGGGGGGGGCACCAAACTGTTTTTTTTCCCCCGGGTGAAATAATGTCTAGCTTCCCCACTGGTACTGCCTATAAGAATACCAGTACCAGCTGTTCTACTCTAATAAAGTAGAACGGCTAGTGGTTAGTAAAGGGAGAGAGGAGGCTTGCTTGGTGGCCGGGGGGGTGCAGGAGTTGTCCGGCGGCCATAGGAGAGACCAGTCAAAGTGGGCCAGTCTGGATGAAGTCCAGGGCCAAATTTCTGTCCCAGTCCAGCCCTGATGGTGCTGTGTAATGTGAAGGGGTCCAGTGATGCATGGTGCTGTGTAATGTGAAGGGGTCCAGTGATGCATGGTGCTGTGTAATGTAAAGGGGTCCAGAGGTGCAGGGTGCTGTGTAATGTTAAGGGGTCCAGTGATGCATGGTGCTGTGTAATGTAAAGGGATCCAGAGGTGCAGGGTGCTGTGTAATGTAAAGGGGTCCAGAGATGCAGGGTGCTGTGTAATCTAAAGGGGGCCAGTGATGCATGGTGCTGTGTAATGTAAAGGGTTCCAGAGGTGTAGGGTGCTGTGTAATGTGAAGGGGTCCAGTGATGCATGGTGCTGTGCAATGTAAAGGGGGCCAGTGGTGCAAGGTGCTGTGTAATGTGAAGGGGTCCAGTGATGCATGGTGCTGTGTAATGTGAAGAGGTCCAGAGGTGCAGGGTGCTGTGTAATGTAAAGGGGTCCAGGGATGCAGGGTGCTGTGTAATGTAAAGGGGTCCAGTGATGCATGGTGCTGTGTAATGTAAAGGGATCCAGAGGTGCAGGGTGCTGTGTATTGTAAAGGGGTCCAGTGATGCAGGGTGCTGTGTAATGTGAAGGGGTCCAGTGATGCATGGTGCTGTGTAATGTGAAGGGGTCCAGTGATGCATGGTGCTCAGGGATGGACTGGCCATTGGGACTACAGGGAGTTTCCCGGTGGGCTGATGGCTCAGTGGGCCGGCTTCAGTGACAGTGGACCGCCGCCCCCTCCACTCCTCTGTCTCTCCCTTCCCGCAGTGCTCACCTCTTCCTCCTCTCCCTTCCCGCAGTGCTCACCTGGGGGGAAAAATAAGCAGGGGGAAGACCAGAGGAGCAGGGAGGATGACAGAGAAGCATGGGGGAGGGGACAGACAGCTGACTCAACAGCTATGGCCTGGGAGTTTCTCCCTTCTGCCTAATTTTGTCCCATAAAGGGGGGGGGGCACCAAACTGTTTTTTTTCCCCCGGGTGAAATAATGTCTAGCTTCCCCACTGGTACTGCCTATAAGAATACCAGTACCAGCTGTTCTACTCTAATAAAGTAGAACGGCTAGTGGTTAGTAAAGGGAGAGAGGAGGCTTGGGTGGCCGGGGGGGTGCAGGAGTTGTCCGGCGGCCATAGGAGAGACCAGTCAAAGTGGGCCAGTCTGGATGAAGTCCAGGGCCAAATTTCTGTCCCAGTCCAGCCCTGATGGTGCTGTGTAATGTGAAGGGGTCCAGTGATGCATGGTGCTGTGTAATGTAAAGGGGTCCAGAGGTGCAGGGTGCTGTGTAATGTGAAGGGGTCCAGTGATGTATGGTGCTGTGTAATGTAAAGGGGTCCAGAGGTGCAGGGTGCTGTGTAATGTTAAGGGGTCCAGTGATGCATGGTGCTGTGTAATGTAAAGGGATCCAGAGGTGCAGGGTGCTGTGTAATGTAAAGGGGTCCAGAGATGCAGGGTGCTGTGTAATCTAAAGGGGGCCAGTGATGCATGGTGCTGTGTAATGTAAAGGGTTCCAGAGGTGTAGGGTGCTGTGTAATGTGAAGGGGTCCAGTGATGCATGGTGCTGTGTAATGTAAAGGGGTCCAGAGGTGCAGGGTGCTGTGTAATGTGAAGGGGTCCAGTGATGCATGGTGCTGTGTAATGTAAAGGGATCCAGAGGTGCAGGGTGCTGTGTAATGTAAAGGGGTCCAGAGATGCAGGGTGCTGTGTAATCTAAAGGGGGCCAGTGATGCATGGTGCTGTGTAATGTAAAGGGGTCCAGAGGTGCAGGGTGCTGTGTAATGTTAAGGGGTCCAGTGATGCATGGTGCTGTGTAATGTAAAGGGATCCAGAGGTGCAGGGTGCTGTGTAATGTAAAGGGGTCCAGAGATGCAGGGTGCTGTGTAATCTAAAGGGGGCCAGTGATGCATGGTGCTGTGTAATGTAAAGGGGTCCAGAGGTGCAGGGTGCTGTGTAATGTGAAGGGGTCCAGTGATGCATGGTGCTGTGTAATGTAAAGGGATCCAGAGGTGCAGGGTGCTGTGTATTGTAAAGGGGTCCAGTGATGCAGGGTGCTGTGTAATGTGAAGGGGTCCAGTGATGCATGGTGCTGTGTAATGTGAAGGGGTCCAGTGATGCATGGTGCTCAGGGATGGACTGGCCATTGGGACTACAGGGAGTTTCCCGGTGGGCTGATGGCTCAGTGGGCCGGCTTCAGTGACAGTGGACCGCCGCCCCCTCCACTCCTCTGTCTCTCCCTTCCCGCAGTGCTCACCTCTTCCTCCTCTCCCTTCCCGCAGTGCTCACCTGGGGGAAAAATAAGCAGGGGGAAGACCAGAGGAGCAGGGAGGATGACAGAGAAGCATGGGGGAGGGGACAGACAGCTGACTCAACAGCTATGGCCTGGGAGTTTCTCCCTTCTGCCTAATTTTGTCCCATAAAGGGGGGGGGGGCACCAAACTGTTTTTTTTCCCCCGGGTGAAATAATGTCTAGCTTCCCCACTGGTACTGCCTATAAGAATACCAGTACCAGCTGTTCTACTCTAATAAAGTAGAACGGCTAGTGGTTAGTAAAGGGAGAGAGGAGGCTTGGGTGGCCGGGGGGGTGCAGGAGTTGTCCGGCGGCCATAGGAGAGACCAGTCAAAGTGGGCCAGTCTGGATGAAGTCCAGGGCCAAATTTCTGTCCCAGTCCAGCCCTGATGGTGCTGTGTAATGTGAAGGGGTCCAGTGATGCATGGTGCTGTGTAATGTGAAGGGGTCCAGTGATGCATGGTGCTGTGTAATGTAAAGGGGTCCAGAGGTGCAGGGTGCTGTGTAATGTTAAGGGGTCCAGTGATGCATGGTGCTGTGTAATGTAAAGGGATCCAGAGGTGCAGGGTGCTGTGTAATGTAAAGGGGTCCAGAGATGCAGGGTGCTGTGTAATCTAAAGGGGGCAGTGATGCATGGTGCTGTGTAATGTAAAGGGTTCCAGAGGTGTAGGGTGCTGTGTAATGTGAAGGGGTCCAGTGATGCATGGTGCTGTGCAATGTAAAGGGGGCCAGTGGTGCAAGGTGCTGTGTAATGTGAAGGGGTCCAGTGATGCATGGTGCTGTGTAATGTGAAGAGGTCCAGAGGTGCAGGGTGCTGTGTAATGTAAAGGGGTCCAGGGATGCAGGGTGCTGTGTAATGTAAGGGGTGTCCAGTGATGCATTGTGCTGTGTATGTAAAGGGATCCAGAGGTGCAGGGTGCTGTGTATTGTAAAGGGGTCCAGTGATGCAGGGTGCTGTGTAATGTGAAGGGGTCCAGTGATGCATGGTGCTGTGTATGTGAAGGGGTCAGTGATGCATGGTGCTCAGGGATGGACTGGCCATTGGGACTACAGGGAGTTTCCCGGTGGGCTGATGGCTCAGTGGGCCGGCTTCAGTGACAGTGGACCGCCGCCCCCTCCACTCTCTGTCTCTCCCTTCCCGCAGTGCTCACTCTTCCTCCTCTCCCTTCCCGCAGTGCTCACCTGGGGGGAAAAATAAGCAGGGGGAAGACCAGAGGAGCAGGGAGGATGACAGAGAAGCATGGGGGAGGGGACAGACAGCTGACTCAACAGCTATGGCCTGGGAGTTTCTCCCTTCTGCCTAATTTTGTCCCATAAAGGGGGGGGGCACCAAACTGTTTTTTTTCCCCCGGGTGAAATAATGTCTAGCTTCCCCACTGGTACTGCCTATAAGAATACCAGTACCAGCTGTTCTACTCTAATAAAGTAGAACGGCTAGTGGTTAGTAAAGGGAGAGAGGAGGCTTGGGTGGCCGGGGGGGTGCAGGAGTTGTCCGGCGGCCATAGGAGAGACCAGTCAAAGTGGGCCAGTCTGGATGAAGTCCAGGGCCAAATTTCTGTCCCAGTCCAGCCCTGATGGTGCTGTGTAATGTGAAGGGGTCCAGTGATGCATGGTGCTGTGTAATGTAAAGGGGTCCAGAGGTGCAGGGTGCTGTGTAATGTGAAGGGGTCCAGTGATGTATGGTGCTGTGTAATGTAAAGGGGTCCAGAGGTGCAGGGTGCTGTGTAATGTTAAGGGGTCCAGTGATGCATGGTGCTGTGTAATGTAAAGGGATCCAGAGGTGCAGGGTGCTGTGTAATGTAAAGGGGTCCAGAGATGCAGGGTGCTGTGTAATCTAAAGGGGGCCAGTGATGCATGGTGCTGTGTAATGTAAAGGGTTCCAGAGGTGTAGGGTGCTGTGTAATGTGAAGGGGTCCAGTGATGCATGGTGCTGTGTAATGTAAAGGGGTCCAGAGGTGCAGGGTGCTGTGTAATGTGAAGGGGTCCAGTGATGCATGGTGCTGTGTAATGTAAAGGGATCCAGAGGTGCAGGGTGCTGTGTAATGTAAAGGGGTCCAGAGATGCAGGGTGCTGTGTAATCTAAAGGGGGCCAGTGATGCATGGTGCTGTGTAATGTAAAGGGGTCCAGAGGTGCAGGGTGCTGTGTAATGTTAAGGGGTCCAGTGATGCATGGTGCTGTGTAATGTAAAGGGATCCAGAGGTGCAGGGTGCTGTGTAATGTAAAGGGGTCCAGAGATGCAGGGTGCTGTGTAATCTAAAGGGGGCCAGTGATGCATGGTGCTGTGTAATGCAAAGGGGTCCAGAGGTGCAGGGTGCTGTGTAATGTGAAGGGGTCCAGTGATGCATGGTGCTGTGTAATGTAAAGGGGTCCAGAGGTGCAGGGTGCTGTGTAATGTGAAGGGGTCCAGTGATGCATGGTGCTGTGTAATGTAAAGGGGTCCAGAGGTGCAGGGTGCTGTGTAATGTGAAGGGGTCCAGTGATGCAGGGTGCTGTGTAATGTGAAGGGGTCCAGTGATGCAGGGTGCTGTGTAATGTGAAGGGATCCAGAGGTGCAGGGTGCTGTGTAATGTAAAGGGGTCCAGAGATGCAGGGTGCTGTGTAATGTAAAGGGATCCAGAGGTGCAGGGTGCTGTGTAATGTAAAGGGGTCCAGAGATGCAGGGTGCTGTGTAATGTAAAGGGATCCAGAGGTGCAGGGTGCTGTGTAATGTAAAGGGGTCCAGAGATGCAGGGTGCTGTGTAATGTAAAGGGGGCCAGTGGTGCAAGGTGCTAGCCGTCGAAGAAAGGGTAAAATGCGACTGTGTATCGCCGCTGCCGAAGCGCCCCCCTCTAAAAAAAATCAGCGGATGCCCATGGTCTCCACTATGGTAACCAAGAAGCGACGACATGGCATCACTTCCAGTTCATCTGAATCTCAACTGTGGCATTTTTTGAAAGTTGAAAGTGTTGAAAAACACTGATCTTGATATTCTGAAATCTTTCAAGGGCAGAGGAGAGGAACAAAATTATCAGTGCCACCAATCAGCACCTATCAGTGCCACCCTCATCAGTGCCCATCTGTGAAAGAGAAAAATTACCTGTTTGCAAAATGTTATAACTAACTGAGCAAAGAGGTTAAATACCACCAAAAGAAAGCTCTATGTGTAAGGGAAAAATGATACAAAAGTCATTTGGGTACAATGTTGCACGACTGAGTAATTGTTATTGTGTAGCGGAGGGGTGGTGCAGTACCAGGAGCGGCCAGTAGGGATCAGTGTGGGTCCGGGGCGCCGTCATTCCCGGCGTAGGAAGTGTCCTCCTGTCGGTGTGGATGTGTTGGGAGGAGGCGGATCTCCGGGGTGACAGGCGGCTCCTTCCTCCGTACAGCTCGTTGATCAGTCGCTGGTATGGTGAGCCTTCCTGCACTCCGGAGCGGAGACAGAGCCGGGCACAACCATCTGCAGCCAGCCAGAGGGAGTATGAGCTGAGCACCCCCCCCCCCCCTCTCCTCCTGGAGCCCCCGATCGTACTGTCCCCCCCCGGCCGGGGAAGGGGGAAGAAGATGGACCCTCCTGTGAAGGATGTGAAGTGGAGCTCGGCCTCCTTCCCCCTGGATCTCATCGTCAGCTCCTACCGCCTGCCGCAACTGGTCCGGCTGGATTGCGGTAAGTGCCTGTACCATGGGGACACCTTCACCGTGCTGTGTGTATGGGGACACCGGTGACGTCATACTGTGCGACCTGTCATCATAGGAGCCTATGTATGTGTTCTCATCACATCTGTGTGGGGTCACCCTGCAGGGTCAGCACAGACAGGACACCCCCCCCCCCCCCAACAACAACAGAAGGGTTTTGCTCCATGTTGTAGTATGAGATGACCCGATCAGTGACAGGTCTCCCCCCCCCCCCCCCCCCCCCCCCCCCCAGAGTACAGGAGCCAGCATGGGTCACATGACTTGGTGACAGATCTCTGACCCCCCTCCCCATACACACCATCACCTGATACTTCTATACACACAATCTCTTCTGCTGGAGACTAACTTAGAGGAAAGTAGTACAGATGATGATAGGAGTGTGTAGTGTACCCCCCCCCCCATACAGGTGAATGGTGGTGGGGGTCATTAGACAGGTGAATGGGGGGGTCATTAGACAGGTGAATGGGCGGGGGGTCGTCAGACAGGTGAATGGGAGGGGGGTCGTCAGACAGGTGAATGGGAGGGGGGTCGTCAGACAGGTGAATGGGAGGGGGGGGTCGTCAGACAGGTGAATGGGAGGGGGGTCGTCAGACAGGTGAATGGGAGGGGGGTCGTCAGACAGGTGAATGGGAGGGGGGTCGTCAGACAGGTGAATGGAGGGGGGTCGTCAGACAGGTGAATGGGAGGGGGGTCGTCAGACAGGTGAATGGGAGGGGGGTCGTCAGACAGGTGAATGGGAGGGGGGTCGTCGAGGGGGGTCGTCAGACAGGTGAATGGGAGGGGGGTTGGTTGGAATGGGAGGGTGGGGGTCGTCAGACAGGTGAATGGGAGGGGGGTCATTAGACAGTTGAATGGGAGGGGGGGGTCATTAGACAGGTGAATGGGCGGGGGGTCGTCGGACAGGCGAATGGGGGGGGGGGGTCGTCAGACAGTTGAATGGGAGGGGGGGGTCATTAGACAGGCGAATGGGGGGGGGGGGTCATTAGACAGGTGAATGGGCGGGGGGTCGTCAGACAGGCGAATGGGGGGTCGTCAGACAGGCGAATGGGGGGGGGGGGGGGGGGGGGGGGGGTCGTCAGACAGGTGAATGGGGGGGTCATTAGACAGGTGAATGAGGGGGGTCGTCAGACAGGTGAATGAGGGGGGTCATCAGACAGGTGAATGGGGTGGCCGGTGTGCTGTAATTTAATGCACATTATTAGACTATCACACCTGTGCACCACAACGCCATGCATTGAGAAAAATCATATAGGTGCGTTTTGTTTTGCCGCATCTACGCACATTTTTGGTCCCACTGATCTCGGTATCAGCGCACTAACAAGGCTTCTAACGTGAAAAACATATTCTAAGTTTTTATTCACAGTTTGATTTTTTTAAAGTAGCTGCTTCACTCTTTTGCCAATTTGATTAACACTATATTTTCATATGCGCAGTGGTGGGAACGCAGAAAGGGCGGATTGATCTTTGTTACCATTATTTACAAGGCTTCTAATGTGCATTTTCATGTTACAATAGGCAGATAGTTACTGTGCTCAGCTAAATGTCACCTTTGGATGCAGCGCTGCTGTGGTCACCTACAACCTGCTAAAGTCAGAAAATTAGCAGAGACACTGACCCTGGACACGTATTGTCTGCATCCAATGTCGGGGTGTTGACATATACCAACATACAGCTATATGCAGCCCATCACAATATAAATAAATAAATATTTATATGTGTGTAATAACTAAATAAATATATATGTGTGTGTGTGTGTGTGTGCATATGTATGTATATGTGTGTGTGTGTGTATATATATATATATATATATATATATAGAAATATATATATATATATATATATATATATATATATAATCTCTCACAGACCGTATATACAGCATGTTACATTTTTTATACATTTACACCAGTCCCTGCCCTCAAGGAACTTGCAATCTAAAGTTCCTAATTCAAACATACTAGGGACAATTTAGACAGGAGACAATTGACCTACTAGCATGTCTATCGAGTGTGGAAGGAAACCGGAGGACCTGGAGGAAACCCACACAGGGAGACCTTCAAACACAAGGCAGGTAGTGTCCTGGTTTGGATATGAACTCCAGTGCTGCAAGGCAGGAATGCTAATCCCAAAATTTCCAAAAAAGTTCCTTCTTAAACTCAAACTGTATCCTTTTTAGAACACTGCTGTCTAAGACTAGGTTAACCCTTGTGTTGGGTGGTTGCGGGAATCGCACCTGTTCCTGCACCAGCAACCATCCCCTACCTGCTTTTTTACAGACGGGTATGCCATTTTATTCTTAATGGCACCGCCATGCATCTAAACACACAGTGCATATGTGGGTGCAGGGAAATCGCATGGTGCAAAAACACCATGCGATTTCTCTGCAGCTGAGGTTTTGAAAAGGTTTTCCACAGGTACAGCATTCCATTCAAATGCTTGTGCAAACACAGACTGCACCAAACACATAGGTGGGAACCTAGCATAAATCCAGTAGGCTAGACCTACCTCTGCGCAGAATTTCTTTTTTTTTTTTTCGTTCTTTCAATTTCCGCACCAACTAATCAGTAACTAAGATCTAACAAACAGGGCCCTCTGATTCATCTTGTACCAAATTGTATTGTAGCTGTACTGTCTGCCTGCATTTTGTTAAGTGCTGCGCCAACTGTTGGCACTTTATGATTATACAGGATTTATAACTACTATAACATTGGTTTGCTTTAAGTCGCACACTTTAAAAATGAATGACGCAGCACACACAGGTAGTTGTAGGAGACATTTACTAAGGATGTAAGCACTCTATGGGCTTTATTTACTAAAGGCAAATTCACTTTTCACTACAAGTGCATTTGGAAATGCAGTCGCTTTAGACCTGAGGGGAAGCTCTGCTGATTTTATCATCCAATCATGTACAAGCAAAAATGCTGTTTTTTATTTTCTTTGCATGTCCCAATCAGATCTACAGTGAATGCACTTCCAAGTGCACTTGTAGTGCAAAGTAGATTTGCCTTTTGGTAAATAAACCCCCCTATGTCATTCACTTGAGCCACCAAAACACATTTTAAAACTGATAAAGTATACCAGAATAAAATATTTCTGTCAGTGAAGGTTCCCCTTAATATTCCTACTCAGACTGCAGTTTCCCTTTAACACATTTTATGTTTGTGGTAAGGGCCCTTTCACACTAGCGGATGAACGGTCCGCTCATTACAAGTCCATTTACGGACTTGTAATGCTTCCCTATGGGAGCGGATGCGTTAGCGGATGATGCATCCGCTAACGTCCGCTAGATCCGCATCCGTTTTTGCGGACGGAAGAATGTCCTATTTTTCTTCTGTCCGGCCAAACGGATTGGATGCAAACGGACAGACGGTCCGTTTCCATCCGACTCCCCATAGGGGAGAGCGGAGGAGAGATGGGGCGGTCCCTGCACAGTGTGCGGGGACCGCCCCGTCCGCCGACAGCTGAGCGGAGACCCCCCCGCTGAGCTGACGGGCACACGGAGCGGACCGAAAAACGGTCCGCTCCGTGTGAAAGGACCCTTAATCTTTCCTGAATGAGACAGTATTGTACATATTTAAACATTAAAGGGCACTTCCCCAGTCTTAAAGGTTACCTTTATTACACAGTGACATAAACTGTACATATGGGGACTATAGACTTTATTTTATAGATATGTAGTATGGGATTTATATGCAGGTGTCGGTGCCAGATTTATAAAGGGCACAGAGGACAATTGCCCCTAGCCCTCTGCCAGAAGGGGCTCCCCTCTATACAAAGTATAAAGAAAGAATTTGTTATTTTTTTTTACAGTGTATCTGAGGAAGAAATCAGTAGCCTGCAATCATCAGTGAACGATTCTACTGTGGTATTGCGTGTGCC
This sequence comes from Rana kukunoris, assembly GCA_029574335.1. Lineage (NCBI taxonomy): Eukaryota > Metazoa > Chordata > Amphibia > Anura > Ranidae > Rana > Rana kukunoris. Next base: position 355,376,765 of record CM056053.1, on the reverse strand, counting down.
CAAGATGGCTGCCTCACCTCCGTTCTCACACACACACACACACAGTGCAGTCACTGTCATTTTTCCACACTGGGAAATGCTAGCCACCACTAGGGCACATAAAAAACAATTGTTTTCTTTGTACCCTGTTCTCACTGGCGGTGAGGTGCAATAAAATGCACTACAGACATGCTTCATTTTTATTGCACTTCACTGGATGGTGCGGCATGTTGCAGCAATGCAGCGGTGCAGTGGCATGAATGAAGTGTCACTTTGTGCACTGCAAATAAAGCTGCACAAAAAAAATGGAAATAAATGAGGAACAGCGTGATGCATTAAAACACACATTACACCAGCCCATGTCATGTGTCAAGACCGACAGAAGCGTGCACACTAAACCGCTCTGCTTTAGTATGCAGGCATGTGGGAACAGGTCCTAAGCCTTTTGAGTCTCGAGGAAGAAAAAGACACTAAAGATATACAAACTGAATGAAAGAAAATATTGTATCACTTTGAAATACATTTTGGTGGCTCAAGTGGACTTTTATGTGTGATTTGCCATGTATTAGTTTTTGTGTATGAGGGGCTCATCAAACCTGAGGTGACCAAGGCCCTCCCATGACATGAGGGTAGATACACACCAGGTGCAGCCATTCCAGCACAGTTCCACCTCATGACCATGCATAATGCCTTGTCCCTTGTGTGCGCAGTTTACAATACTGCGTTACAATGCTGTGCACTGAAAAAAGTACCGCATGCATTGTGAGGTAGTTCACTGCCACCTGCCACTGTGCGGCAGCCAGTTGAACTTGATGAAATGTCTGTGAGATGCAGCAGTTGTTATGAATTGGCCCTAAACCTGGTGGTTGTCTTTATGTTTTATGTATATAAGGCTGCAATTTCCCACCTCTTATTTCCTGCATGTACCTCCACAATGGGATCAATTCACTAAACAATATCGCATGTGATATTTGGATCACGTAATTCATTTAATCCAAACATCGCATGCAATATTAAAGTGAATTCACTATCGGTATATGTGTTTTTACACAAAAATAACACATGCTGTTTTGGTGCGCTATTTACGTTTAAGTGCATTGAGACCTGGACCTTTTATGTAAATAAATACAACTGAAGAATGATTACTCTGACCTTGTATTCATGTAATATTTTTTGTCAGTAACATAATTGACTGGTTCTTGTTAATTATCTTGATAATAATAAGGTCTAATCACTCAGAACTGCACTGTTGTAGGAATTATCTCTAAACTGCACTTGTTACATAACTCTGGCATAGGCTTGTGTTACTTTGTAGCTGGAGTGAGAGATTTGTTGTTGCTACTAATCTCTGCTACAAAGTTTCCTTTGTGACCTGGCCCTGAATGTATGTGTGTTTACTTGAGTAAGTACCATGTCTCAGACCTATTAGGCCCCTTTCACATTTATACGACTTGTCCCACGATTTGTGATGGCAAAGTAGCACGACAGGTTGTTTCCCATGATTTCCAATGACAACCATTCATATTAGTACGACTTCAATGTAGTCCCTGCACTACTTTGGCCCGATTTTGATGCCACTTACACAGGCATTCCCTGAAATTGCGGCCGCAAATCACATGACTTTTAAGTCACACAAGTGTAAAAGCGGCCTTAGGGCTCATTTACACATGGCGGTGGGGTGTAAAAATAGGCAGTTGAGCTGCGGTTTGACGCCCTTCACCTTTAGCTATAAAATCAGGCATAAGGGGTCGTTCACGTGGCAAGGCAAAAATTATACCCACAATTTAAATAAACGGGGCTGCACCCCAATTGCTCTGCAATCATGTGCAATGCACACATAGTTTTTCAGGGCTAAAGGTTATGGGGGGGTGACATTGCCTCCCAGTAGCCTGTAAACTGCCCTTGGAAAAGCGAGCCACTAATGTAAGAACCCCCCCCCCCCCTTTTTTTTTAAGCTCTGGATGGAGGGATTCAATCCACTGTCAAATTTTCTGCTATTTGAGTGATCTCTTGCAAGACAACATTTTGCCCAGACAGGAGGAAAATTACAGTCCAACCGCACCACAGAGAAAAGTAAAATACGCTCCTGTCAGCTTTTTATTGCTGGCTGTTTTCTCTGTTGTGGATTTTCCCTCATTTTATGTGTGGTGAAACCTTGTCTCTCCCCCCCCCACCCCCCCACAGAACATAAAGTGAGGGTAAATTTCCCCACTGGAGCTAGCTCACTCCGGTGCGTTCCTGTTGCGGGAAACACAGAGAAACCACATGGTCAAAAAGACTGTGCAGTTTCCCTGCAGCTGCGTTTTTTAAAAAGATGCATGCCCTTTTTTTTTTTTTTTTGCCGTTCACACAGCACAGCAGCCCCTTTAAATAAAAGGGTTGCTGTGCCTGAGCAAATGGGGGGCCGCATGGCCCGCACTAGTGTGAACCAAGCCTAAAGTAGCAACATAATTGGTGTTCATGCCCACGGGCTGTTTGATTTTTGGTAGGATCTTGCTGCAGTAAGATCTACATAAAATCAAATCTGTATACTGTACACATGTGCAAATGTTGTTTTTGTACAGCAAGTTGACTCCTGCCTCTTATCGTCCATGGTTGCTAGACATAGGCGACTCCTTATGACTTGCTTCCTTGGTTGCTAGAATGCAGGCAGCTCCTGATGCCCACGCACATACAATTTTTCAGGACAAGCTTTAGAGGTATGTCCCCTTCATCAAGGTCCAAGCAGTCCATTCTTAATGTCCATTCTTAACTTGGTTTTAGTAGAATGTTAAAAAAAAGACTCTGAGGGAAAGAGGAAAAAAAAAAAAAAACACAAACAAATACACACAGAGATGGTGATTAAACTAGGGTAGTTGGTGCGTTTTTATATATAATATATATCATTTTTTTTTTCTTTTTTTTTTTTTCTCTTCCTCAGAGACATGTAAACAAACAAACAAAAAAAAGTATCACTATACGGCTACAATTACCTCAAGCAAGATGGTATTAATAGGATATGTATATAGCAGTGATAACATCTACATGGTCAGAAATTTCAGTAGTGACCTTATTATCAGTGATACGTGTTCTACAATACAGATTGATAACCATGTGTTCCTTACCTTATAGAAACCAGGAAGTGAGATATCTGTAGCCTAGTGTCACTTTGCTCACCGTTTGAATAAAGCCCTAAAACTAGTCATAAACAAATCCTTAAGTGGAAAGTGTAGACAAGTAGCACTACGCTTTTATAATTGGTGCATTGTTGCAAGATGATCACAAGTACTCACATCCCCACTGAGGACTTTATTGCCAGACTTTGTAATTTGAAGCCAACGTTGGGACAGGACATGTGTGGGAGAGGAGAGGTTCCAAGGCCAATAAAGAATAGTAAAAAAAGCAACCAGCACATAGCGATGACTGGGAAAGCTGCCCTCATGACCATCTGAAGCCTCCTCATATGCACCTGTGAACTGCCACTTTCTCAAAGTCATGAACATAGTTATGGCCTGCACTCCTAGCCATAGTTGGGTCCTACTGATAGTTAATACGTGAGACATTGTAACATGGGATCTGCCAGGGTGGCTGATGTATAGAGGACAACATTGGAGAAAAACTGCAGGAAGGTCTAGGTCAGTGATGGCGAACCTTGGCACCCCAGATGTTTTGGAACTACATTTCCCATGATGCTCCACTACACTGCAGAGTGCATGAGCATCATGGGAAATGTAGTTCCAAAACATCTGGGGTGCCAAGGTTCGCCATCACTGGTCTAGGTCAGTGATGGCGAACCTTGGCACCCCAGATGTTTTGGAACGACATTTCCCATGATGCTCGTGCACTCTGCAGTGTAGTTGAGCATCATAGAAAATGCAGTTCCAAAACATCTGGGATGCCAAAGTTCACTCACCATCACTGGTCTAGGTCAACCTTTCTACGTAACCCAGAGTTGCGTAGAGTCCAGCCATAATGATGAGCCTCTCCTAGCAGGAGCAAGCACTGTCCTTCTATGCACCTTATGCACATTTTGCTCTCCACTGATCAGGTGAACTCAGGGACTGCAACTGGGGAAAGAGTGTTTTGACTGCTGAGATCATCTGTGGCGACAAGATGCGGGGCTCAGATGGAGTTCACTCTTGTACCATAAGGGGCACTAGTCCTAAAGGGGTACATGGACTGCATATGGTATTTTTTTTATAAAGGTGAACTAACCCTTTACTTTCTCGCATCTAAATATGTTGCCCAGTACATCATACTTTTTTTTTTTTTCTTTTTTTTTTTAAGTATTTGCTTTACTTCTAGTGATCCTACTTAAAAATCATATACGCCATACACAAATAGGCAGTGATGGGACTACAATCATGGCAGCTCATGCAACTTATGTATGGTGAGTTGGCTTTGGTTGCTCAGTGATTGGCCCTCATAGTCCTATGTGCATTCTTGCTAATATTCGTAGAATAAGTTCCTACTTGGAACTGTACCGGTTACATTTCTCTCTTTCTTATGTATGCTTACTGGAAGAAAATAAAAAAAACGATATGCAATGCCATAAGACTGACTTTGTCTCCCCAACGCCTCTGCACTCGTATTAACTAAACACGGATGCAAAGAGTGTAGCATATCTGAGGAAGCATACAGAATATTTCAAAGTGATTTATAAAGTGACGCAGGCAAGTGGGAGTTTGTGCTCCGAAATATGTAAGCAATTATGTTTCCTTAGATTACCTCATCATGTAACAATTTAACTCTGTTAACCTTTCATTTTTAAATGACCTCAGTGACCAATTACATCTGAGACTTGTGCAACGTCAGGATTTTGTTTTGCCAATATTGATTTATTTGTCAAATTTGTTGGATGAATCTGACAAATTTTTTTTCTACCATTACTATTATTTTACAACTCGATGCATGTTGCCCTTATTTCTGACTCCTCCAAAAGCCTTGGTTTTTGTGTCAAATAATTCAAACGTCTATATTCTCTTGGGTTACTGCATGTTCTGTCAATTTGTAGCTAAGCTGTCGTGTCTGTAGATTCCATTGTGACAGCACGGACCATTATTGGGCTTAAAGTGGAGTTCCACCCAGGAAAACCACATTTGGCCAAAAGTCTTAAAAAAATACATAAAAAAAAACGTGAAAAAAAATACTCACCCGAAATACCTGTTGCTATGTGGAAGTCCGTAATCTGCCTCTTCCACACCGCGGTGTCTTTTCTTCTTGTCCTTCTCCTTGTGAATGGGGCGCGCTGCTTTCTGGGAACTGTGTGTGTTCTCAGAGAGCAGCGCGCCCATTCACAAGCCAGCGTGAGACTCACGCAGGCGCAGTAGGAAATGGGCCGTGAAGCCGTACGGCTTCACTGCCTGTTTCCCATAGTGTGAATGGCGGCGCGGGACCCGGAGCGATCGTGAGACCGGGATCGGGGGGGGGGCCATCAGCGCGGGCGCCTAGGACAGGTAAGTGTCCTTATTCAAAGTCAGCAGCTACACTGTTAGTAGCTGCCGACTTTGAAAAAAAAAAATGCGGGTGGAGCTCCGCTTTAACTACAACAGTAGCCAAGACTGAAATCATTATCTCACTTCTCTGTTAAAATAAAGACTATCTTTTTTTTTTTTATAAAGACTCTCAGCATTGGACATCTGTACTACTAGTGTGATTGGTGCAATATTCCTTATTAAAAATGGACTATTGTAGGTCAGCCTTCTACCAAATCTAATATAAATTCATATAAAGCCCTAAGGCCGCGTACACACGATCGGTTAAACCGATGAGAACGGTCTGATGGACCATTTTCATCGGTCCAAACCGATCGTGTGTGAGCACCATCGGTTATTTATTCATCAGTTATAAAAAAAATGCAAACTTGTTTTAAATTTAACCGATGGATACCTAACCAATAGCAAAAAAATGATTGTTTGTAGGCACGACCATCGGTTAAAAATCCTTGCATGCTTAGAATCAAGTCTACGCATGCTTGGAAGCATTGAACTTCATTTTATTTCAGCACATCGTTGTGTTTTACGTCACCGCGTTCTGACACGATCACGATGTGTAGGCACAACTGACCATCAGTCAGCTTCATCGGATGGACCGATTGTGTGTACAGGGCATAACACTGTACCTTGTTAAATAATTCTATGGTAAAAAGTTTTTTTGTGGAGGAGATCTTCTGTAGGTTTTGCTCCAGGTCAATGTCATAAAGGTCTTTCATGTTCGATTCTACATTTTATAAATATCAGTGAGTGGCGTGCAATATTTCAATACATTTTAAAGTTTTACTCAAAACATAATGCCACAATCAATAAATTATGTATTACTGTTCACACCCAGTGACTATAAGATTTGTTTTCTGTATTGTGCAAAAAACCTTGTTGATCATGCTATTCTCTATTTTCGCCTTCTGTTCCCAATTCAGTTAGGGATTTTGCAGTTGTGGTGGCAACTCTGCACATGCTCAGTTTTCAGTGTGTTTCTTTGCTGAACATTTCCTTCCGATCACATCATAGTAGTAAATGACAGCCATCTCCCTCCTTCCTCCGTGCCCACTAACCAGCTAAACACAATGGGGTGGGGGAGAGATTAAGGGCTCTTTCACATGGAGCTGATCCGTAATGGACCCGCTCCGTTAGCCCGTTTGCTCAGTGGGGATCCTTCGTAAAATCCCTGCTGAGCTGTCAGCTGACAGGGCGGTCCCTGCACGGTGTGTCTCTTCTCCGCTCTCCCCTATGGGTAATCGGATGAATACGGACCGTGTGTCCGTATTTATCCGATCTGTTCTGCCAGACAGAAGAAAAATAGGCTTTTCTACTGTCCAGACGGAGGCGGGTGATTACGGATGTTAGCGGATACTAATCCGCTAATGCCCGTCATCCCATAGGGCACCATTCTAAGTCCGTTTACAGACCGTTCGTCCGCTGGTGCTCTGAGAGCTGGTGATTGACATTCACTGCTGTCTCTGCTCTGCCCCCCACCCCCCGCACCCACTGGAGCGCTAAAATGTAAAGGGGGCGGCTGGCTCAGGCTCTAAGCCACTCCCTGAGAGGCTGAGCTATGTGCCTGTCCAGAACCCGCTTTGTGATGTGGCTCTGTAACTGGACTGTGACTGTGGCTTCAGCCTACTGTAGCTGCAAACGGGTCACAGGAGTGAACGAACTGCACACCTGTGATCCACAGGAGAAGTACAGCCAAACAAGCTTTGGCTGTACTTCTTTAATGGAGACACAGGCTCAGGGGCGGACTGACCATTGAGGAACCCGGGCACTGCCCGAGGGCCCCATGCCACTAGGGGGCCCCATCAGGGTTGCCAGGCTCATTAAATTCAGCGACAGTATGTAAAAATCTGTGTTTTTTTTACATCTGTCCCTGATATGTCCAAAACCTACATGCTTTTGATGTAAAAATCCCGAGATTTTAGCTGCCCCGCCTCTGTACTGCCACCTGGCTTGGTGGCCATCTGTAAGCCTGGGGGCCCCATAATCTTCTATTGCCCGGGGCCCCATGAGTTGTCAGTCCGCCCCTGCACAGGCTGGAGGGGTGACTGACAGAAATCCACCCACACCATGTTATTTCCACAAAATAATAAAAAATGTATTTCAAATACATATTTGTATAACAATTTAAACAGTTTATTGAATATAAAATACACACACACACTATATATATATATATATGTGTGTGTGTGTTTTTATTCGTTTTTTTTTTTTTTTTTATATTAAACATGTGACCAGCAGAAGAGGACTATAAGCTCCTCCTGCATATGTTTCCCTGCTGGGTCATGTGACGGCTGTATATTGATTAGGAAAAAAGTACTTTAGAAGTGCTTTTTTTTTTTTTTTTTTTTTTTGTTAAAATAATTACAGTGCCATCATCCACATACATAAATAGAAGGGATAGTGTCAATTAAACTGTTGTGTGTGTGTGTGTGTGTGTGTGTGTGTGTGTGTTTTTTTAGTATCACTTTAACTATTGAATTGATTGTAGAAAGACAGTAATATTGTTCAATGTGATCCAGCAGTATTTTTTTTTTTCCGACACCTGAGCCATAATTATGGTCCTCTTTCAGAAAACTGTATTGTGAAGTATAACATATCTGTGTTTATTAGGAAGTGACACCCAATATCTTCAAGGCAGTCAATTCATGAATGCATTGCTTTGGTGAATGGCTGCTTCCATCCAGGTGATTCGGTCTGTAATTAATTGAAGTTATATTTATATCTACACGCACGTTGTGTTTTTTTGGCACATCAACCCTCAAATAAGCATTAAAGGGTCCCTGTTTTTGTTTACTCCATGTATGCACATTTGGAGTTTGGTTACTGGCAATAAACCTACACATGTAAATGCGTAAAACCGCATGCGTAGATGTGTGGACACCCTATGAAATTTTTTCTTCTACATTATATTCCAGGACTACAGTTTACTTGTAATCCAGGTACTTTGCTTCATTTAAATTGGTACTTGAATTAATATCCTCCTGTTCCCCATACGATCACAATTTATATAAATGGAATTATAGTTTTGTGGGCCACGTGAAGGACTATAGATATAACTATTGCCCACTGACAAGCATTGATTTTTCATAGTGGGTGTAGAGAGCTGTTCCAGGAAAATGCTATTATTATATTTCCATTTCCTGGTCTTGGTCGCTTAGGATCCTTTTTATGGAATCAGTATAGGGTCACTATAAGGAACACCTTATCGCACTTCCTACAAGCCATATTGCATTTCTTTAGTGTGCATATTTTGCTTCTTTTTTATTTTATTTATAAAAGCTATTTATGTCTAGTATTTGCTGATTTATACAGGCTTGTTTTTTGTTCATACAAGCTTAGTATAATCCTTCTGTAATGGCTGTCTCTATTTCACATCTGTCAGAATGTACATCCATCCATGTCTGATCATGTGGCTGGAGTGATCAGACACTGATGTACCTAGGGCCGTTTGAAGGAATTTGGGGGCCACACGCAAAATGGGGGCCCCCAAGCACCCCCCCCCTGCACGCAAAGCCTCTGTTGGCGCTATACTAATTTTTCACACCCACTTTTTCTCCCCCCCCCCCCCCTCCCTAGTCCCTATGTTTTTCAATTCTCACCTCCCCTTCTTCCCTGTAGGATGCCACTGTAGCGTGGCCAAGCTCCTCTTCCTCCTGTCAGTCCAGTGTTCTATCATTATGGGTCCCCAGTTCCCAATCAGATAGTGCCGGGCCGGGCTGGGCTTGGTACCACGTGGCACAGGAGATTCAGTTTCTTGTGTTCCTGGCCGGACTGAAAGGAAGTGAGCACTCAGTGTGCACTTACTGTCAGTCCGGCCGGGAACAGGAAACTGAATCTCCTGTACCACGCGCGGTACCCGGCCGGACTGACAGGAGGAAGGAAGAGGAGCTCGGCCACACTACAGCCTGGGAAGGGGAAGCTGGGGGCCCCAGGCCCCAAACAATTGTTTGTTTTGCCTGTCCTGTAGCAACGAGCCTGGATGTACCTTGACCTTGGAGCTCAGCTTATATCTCTGAAAATGTTCCATGGTTCTTTGTCTACCATTTGTACTGTCCTTCTGTTCAATCTGAGGTCGGTTTTCCTCTTGCAGCCATGTCCGGGGCGGTTGGCTACACTCCCCCGAACCATAAACTTTTTAGTAATATTTGCAACTGTAGGGGAACATCAAGCTGTTTGGAGATGGTTTTTATAGCATTTACTTTTGACATGCTGGTCTATAATTTTCTTTCTGATGTTCTCGGACAACTCTGTCTCCTTTTTCTCTGGTCTAAGTTTAGTGTGGTGCACTGGATAATACCAAACCACACAGTAACTACTTATCTCCATTTGAATAGGCTGACTGATTACAAGATTTGAAGATGTGATATTACAGAAAACCATTAGTTTGAAATATAATTCTGGCTTTGTTCTAGAGGTACAAACAAATCTGTTCAGGCCATTTTAGAATATGTTTGTAGAATAGGGAATTTGTTCTCGTTAAATACATATTTGATTCATTATTGTATTATTTTCAAATACACCTTTTGTAATTGGAGAATGGTTTGCATTTAGTCAGAAATTGTAAAGCATTCTCTTAATGGCGTCTGTGCTGAATGGCCAACCTCCTGTATTCGCAATGCATCCATCCGGCCCGCCCGCTCAGCATGGAACCTGGAAACAAGCAAAGATCACTGGAGTAGCGGTGTTACAGTGATGTCCAGATTCTAAAACATAAAACCATAGCATGCCTGCAATTCAGCTTTAAATTAGTATTTAAGTGCAGACTTTGTTATGAAACCTTTGCATTTGGCTCTACATGTAACTTTACTTATTGCCCAAATCTGACACTTAAGCTTAAACCTGGCACAAAAATTAATTTTTCTAATGCCCATTCTACTGCCAACATCACAGTGGTTGTCTAAATTGGCCCTAGTATGTGTATGTATGCACGTTTGTTGTTAGAAATCAGTGGGCCCAATACAGCCTGCCTACCAGCCCCCCCACCAGGGATAGTGGTAAATCTGTGGCTCAGTATTAAGAACCGATCCCCCTGCAGAGCATTTAAAGGGACAAAGGTGCCAGCGCTGCAGGGGAATCCACAAGAGTCACAAGGCAGTACAGCCATACCTCCTGCTTGGCAGGTGAAGAGCAGCCCCCCTTTTTAAACTGGTGGGTCTCTGGCCCGATACAAGAGGGCTGACCGTACTGCCTTATCAGTGACCCTGTATGTATTGCAAAGGACACACGAGAGAGCAACTCCTTGTGCATTGCCACCATACAATTAATTACATTTTAAAAAGAAAATGTATGCTCACAAACCTAAAAGATCAACAGGCTTAAAACGCATATACTTTAGCCTTGGGAAGTAGGTCCTATCACAAAATATGCTCTTCCATCTGATGATTTTGTGATGGGGCCTACTGCCCAAGGCTGAAGCATATGAGTTATAAGCCTGTGTCATGTACCTGATGGTGGTGAGCCTGATATAGCAGAGGGAGGCCTCCCTTACGGCTCCTACTCTCGGCCCCTGGTAAAGTAACAGGAGGCACAGGACTGAGGAGTGGTACAAGTACCTGGCAGGATCAACAGAGGTAATCCGGATGTTCAGGAACTCCTCAGGAACTGGGAAGCTGAAGCAGCTGACAGGTTAGGCAGACAGGAGCTGGGTCACTGGACCGGAACCAAGAACAAACAGGCTCAACTCAGTATGAATGAATGAAAACTTATATAGCGCAGCACATGCGAAGTAAATCACCTCTGGGCGCTTGTTGTTCCTGTCTCCTTTGAGATCAAAAGAGATGAGTCTTAATCTTTCTCCTGAAGACTAAGTGGTTCTCCTCCAGCCGAATGCTGGCTGGTAAGGCGTTCCTTAGTCTGGGACCTTGAACAGCGAATCTCCTGTCTCCTTTGGACTTGTGTGTGGCTTTCGGTATCTGAAGCCGATTTTGATTGGTGGATCGTAGAATACGATTGGGATTGTGAACTTTTATTTTTTCGCAAAGATAATGGGGAGCATTCCCATGGATACAGCTATGCGTTAGACAGAGTGCTTTAAAGGTGATTCTGTCTTTAACTGGTAGCCAGTGAAGGTGAGATTGATTCCCAGGGTTTTTTCCCAGTCACAAGTCTGGCGGCCGTATTTTGAACGACTTGAAGACGAGCGATTTGGTACTTGGGGAGTCCGAGGTAAAGGGCATTTGCATAGTCCAGTCTGGAGTTTACAATCGCTCCCACCACGACCGCTATGTCTTTCTTGGGAATAAAAGGAGTGAGTCTGCGTAGTAGGCGCAGCAGATGGTGAGATCTGCTGACTACTGACCCTATTTGTGCGTTCATTGTCATGTCGGAGTCAAAGATGACCCCAAGACTTTTGACTTTGGCGCTAGGGGTGATGATTTTGCCCAGAATGGGCGGGGGATCCAGGTTGTTGCCGATTGATTCCTACGCTTGGCGTGAAACAGAAGAAGTTCTGTTTTTGCTCCGTTGAGTTTGAGATAACTCTTTGTCATCCAGTCCTCTATCAAAGAGAGACAAGTCTCTAGATTGAGGTGGTGATCCTTTTTATTGCAAATGCGGAAGTACAGTTGCGTGTCGTCTGCATATGAGTGATATAGCAGTTTTTGGCTGCTGATGATTTCGAAAAGAGGACGCACATAGATGTTGAATAACATCGGCGACAGGGGAGATCCTTGAGGGACCCCACACGATAATGTGCGTTTTTCAGAAGTGAAGGGTCCTAGCTTCACTATTTGCGATCGGTTTTCCAAGAAAGAGGAGAACCAGGATAGATCGCTTTCTGCGACTTTGGCTATTTTGGCCAGCCGAGTCAATAACAGCTTGTGATCTACTGTTTTAAAGGCTGCGCTTAGGTCCAGCAGAACCAGAAGAGAGGATTCTCCTTCATCTGCGGCCTCGAGAACGTCATCCCATATCTAAAGCAATGCTGTTTCCGTCCCGTGTCCGGGACGGAATCCTGATTGAAATGGGTCGAGTAAGTTGTGGGTATCTAGATGCTGTTGCAGCTGCTGTACCACTGCTTTCTCCATTACCTTGGAGAGAACATTTAGGCCTGTTATAGGGCGCCAGTTGAGTGGGTCCTTAGGATTCAGGGTGGCTTTCTTCAAGATGGGTTGAATAAAGCCCTCCTTCAGCTGGGAGTGCATTATGCCCTCCCTGAAGGATTGGTTGATAAGCTGCATGACAGGAGGTGCCAGGATGTCGGCGCATTCTTTCAGCAGTTTGGTGGGGATAATATCATTTGGTGCAGTGCTGTTGCGCAGAGTGCCGATGATATTTTTTGTGGTCTGAATGGAGATGGGTTCCAGCGTGAACTCACCTAACTGTGGTGAATTACTGCCGGTGCTGTGTAAATAACTACGGGGGGGCTAGGAGAGAAATTGTTTTGCTGAATGCTTTGCCGGATTGCCTCAATTTTGTTAATGAAGCAATCCGATAACTCATCGCAAAATTCTTGTGTATCCAAGTTGGGGGCTTCAAGACATCCTGGATTCATGGTCTGAGTGACCAGCTTGAAGAGTTCGCGGGGGGGGCGGTTTAGGGCACCGTTGATAGCCTCAGAAAAATAGTTTTTCTTGGCTTCGAAGATTTGCTTGTAGTATTTTCTGGTTATTGCCTTGTAGATCGAGAGGTTCTCATCTGAAGAGCTTCTTTTCCAGGCTGCTTCTGCCCTTCTGTGCTCTTGCTTCAGTAACGCCAGCTGGTTGTTGAACCAGCTGGAGTTATTTTTCCTGATCTGGGTCTTTCGTTTCGGCGCTATCAAGTCAGCTGACTGCAATAGTGCTGTGTTTATGGCCTTCAGTGTTTCTTCCTCCGTTTGGTGCGGCTGAATTGTGTTTATTTTTTCCCCTAACGTGGCTTTGAAGAGTTCCGAGTGGAGCTTCTTCTGACATCTGGTCCAGTGTGTTGTCACTGGATTTGATGTTTTTGTTAAGGGGGGGAATTTGGAAATAATGAATTTAATTGCATGGTGATCTGTCCATGGCAATGGTTCATTTTCCAAGATTTTTATTTCCAGATCTTGTCTGAAAATAAGATTGAGCGTGTGACCTGAAGCATGTGTAGACTGGAACTAGGGACAGACTGGAATTGTTCAGCAGACTGGACTGGAACTAGGAACAGACTGGAACCATTCAGCTGGACTGGAACTAGGAACATATATAAACAAACAGTGCAGCATAAAACCAATTAACAATAAATGAGTCCAAGATATTCGAGAACTACAGTGATCTAGTATTTAGGAAACTCCACCAAATATATATGCAATAATGGTATATTTCTAAATAATTGTATGTGTAGGAGAATGTATAAGTGGTTATCAGTAAAGTCCAAAGTTAATTCTGGAAATCCGACAGTCCAAGTTATCCACCAAGTGATTAACCACTTGACCACTGGGCACTTAAACCCCCTTCCTAACCAGACCAATTTTCAGCTTTCGGTGCTCTCACAGTTTGAATGACAATTACTCAGTCATACACCATTCTACCCATTTGAAATTTTTGTCCTTTTTTCCCCCACAAATAGAGCTTTCTTTTGGTGGTATTTGATCACCTCTGGGTTTTTTATTTTTTGCGCTATAAAAGAAAAACGACTGAAAATTCTGTAAAAAAAACAAAAAAACAATATTGTTTCTGTCATATTAGCGGGTTATTTCTCACACACAGTATATGCATACCACAAATTACACCCCAAAACACATTCTGCTATTCCTCCCGAGTATGGCGATACCCCATGTGTGGGACTTTTACACAGCGTGGCCACATACAGAGGCCCAACATGCAGAGAGCGCCATCAGGCGTTCTGGAACACCCAGACCAATTCTGACATTTCTCTCCTACATGGAAAAATCATAATTTATTTTCTAGAAAATTACATAGAACCCCAAAACATTATATATGCTTTTTTAGCAAAGACCCTAGAGAATATAATGGCGGCCGTTACAACTTTTTATCTCGCACGGTATTTTCGCAGAAATTTATTGAACGCGTGTTTTTAAAAAAACTGTTTTGTGCTTAAAACAAAACAGTAAAGTTAGCCCAATTTTTTTTCATAATGTGAAAGATGAAGTTACGCCGAGTAAATAGATACCCAACATGTCACACTTCAAAATTGCTCACACTCGTGGAATGGCGCCAAACTTCGCTACTTAAAAATCCCCATAGGCGGTATTGCAGAGTATTGGGGTATTGCAAAGTATCATGCAGGGTACTGGGGTATTGCCGAGTACTGGGGTATTGCCGAGTACTGGGGTATTGCCGAGTACTGGGGTATTGCCGAGTACTGGGGTATTGCCGAGTACTGGGGTATTGCCGAGTATTGTTGGGTACTGGGGGATTGTTGAGTATTGTTGGGTACTGGGGGATTGCTGAGTATTGTTGGGTACTGGGGATTGCAGGGTACTGGGGGGATTGCAGAGCTGGGATGTTTTGAGGGATGGCTGGATCTGTGACTGCATTTGTCACAGATCCAGCCACAGCTCAGCTGCTGACACCCCGCTCCCCCCCCCCCTCTCCTCGCACACTGTACAGAGAGGAGAGGAGGAGAGGGAGGAACCGGCGTCATCAAATGACGCTGGTTTGTTTACACGTGATCGCGCCGTCATTTGACGGCGCGATCACGTGGTAAACGGCCGCGATCAGCGGCAATTTACCGTGATCCGTGATGCGCCGGGTCTTCTAGACCCGGCGAGCACGGACACTTTCGCGAGCGCGTCCCAGGGGACGCGCAATCGTGAAAGTGAAGGACGACGTCCCAGGGACGTCGTCCCAAGATAACCGCGCCGTAGAAGTAAAATGCTTATGGCGCGGTGGGAAAGTGGTTAATGAGCACACAACACTCATAAGGTGATCCCTCCACCAGTGTAGATAGGTACTATTACCTCAGCATTAGACCTCTGTTTTACCAGATGGTCAAATGAGCAGTATTATCAGCCAAGACCACCAGGAAGCAGAAAGATGTATCAATTCCTCACAGTATTGGTCATGCAATGGACCGGAACCAATAAGAAAAGAACAACAATCTAAGAGCTTTCCGCCGGATAAAACCGTTTTAATAGAAAAAATTGCTCACAGGCTACTCGCATTGTGTCCAATAAAATAGGCATAAAACTTGTTACAGGGCATCAAAACATCACAGGACTCTCTGGATGGCAGTGAGCGACGTGAAAACCAGCTCCCGTTCCCCGGACGTGTTGCGTTATGACAACTTCCTCAGCAGGGCGGGTACTAGGAACAGACTGGAACCGTTCAGCTGGACTGGAACCGTTCAGCTGGACTGGAACCGTTCAGCTGGACTGGAACCGTTCAGCTGGACTGGAACCGTTCAGCTGGACTGGAACCGTTCAGCTGGACTGGAACCGTTCAGCTGGACTGGAACCAACTGGATGGTCAGACAGGCCGGGATGGTTATCAGGCGGTCAGCGAGGTACAAAGGTTCAGACAGAAGGGTAGTCAGAACAGGCCAAGGGTCATGGCTGGAATAGTCACAGGTAAGTTGGGGTCTTTCACAGGTAAGTCACAGATTGTGTTTCTGATACACCAACGCTGTAGAGCAGACAGCAGGGATGGTGTGCGAGAGGCCGGCTAAATAACCTGCCTGGCTCCAACAGGGGTGTGCACACGTGCACGCACCCACATGCGCGGTTGCAAGTCTGAGGCGCCTGTTTCTGGCAGCATCTTCATGACAGCCTGTTGATCTTTTATGATTGTGATTGTGATTGTTACATGTTCGCCCTGGGCACTAGGTGACCTTGTCCCGGCACTGTTAGGCACCTTAGATTGTGAGCTCCTTGAGGGCAGGGACTGATGTGAGTATACATTATGTGTGTATGTAGAAGCGCTGGGTAAATTGACGGTGCAGTACTTAATAATAATAAATGTAAAAAAATAAATAAACCTAAAAAAATAAATAAACCTATTATACTCCCTTGGTGACACCTAAGAGAATAATGACCATCTCCTTTTATAACTCAATGTGTGCACCAGGCATGGCCAATTCCTGCTGTGTACTCAAAGTGTTTTATCCCTTTTAAAATAAGTAAAAAGACATTGGTAAAATCCTCATTCCTCCATATTGTTTCTCTTTCATAGTAGTAGTAACAGAGATGTTTATTGTTCTTGCTGGAGAAACTGCTAAATGTCATTGACAATTGTCTCATGTTTTCTTGAAGTTAAATTTCAGCTTCAATGTCAGAGTAGAAGTGTAACCTACACTACTATTGTTTAGAAGGTATTCAATTACTCCCAGCTCAAGGATGTCCTACTATGGCGAGGCTCTATACTACTACATTTACAGTATTTTTATACAGCCACAAGCCATAAGTGTTTGGAAAGAAGACATTTTACTTTAAGGGAATCTGTGTCCAAGAGATGAGCGACATGCTTCGGTTCAACTGGAAAGCATCATGTCTTTCAAGCCTGTTCTGAGATTTATACTATAATGTAATACCTTTACCCCTCAAATTGCTCCTAAGGGGAGCTTCATACCCATGTCAGCATGGTTCAATTGCATTGGTGGTTGGGGGTGATAGATAGATATAGATATATATCAGGAGCAGTGCGTCTATAGGGACGCCGGAGCGCCGCCCCCTCTGGCTCGCTCGCTCACAGCCACTAAAATATACAGATTAATGCATTGTATGAATCTGTAGATTTTGCCGCTGCCGCCCACTATTCAGCTGGCCAGACATTGAGCGCCGATCAGCTGAATAACAGCAGCTGGCTGGCTGTGTGGAAGTGCCTATCGGAGCCAGCGGGCACGGTGGTGACAATTGGGGGCACAGTGGTGACAATTGATGGCACAGTGGCTGTGTATGGCATGGCAAAGTGGCTGCATTTGATGGCATGGCACAGTGGTGACAATTGATGGCACGGTGGCTGCGTTTGATGGCATGGCACAGTGGTTGCGTTTGACATAGCACAGTGGCTGCGTTTGATGACATGGCACAGTGGCTGCATTTGATGGCACAGTGGCTGCGTTTGATAGGCACAGTGAGGCTGCAATTGTTTTTTTTGTTTTTTTTCGTTTGCGCCCCCCCACAAATTTTGAGCACCAGCCGCCACTGATGTATATATTGCACTGATCAGCCATAACTTTGACCACTGAGAGGTTGTGTAACTAACATTAATTATCTTGTTACAATGGTATCTGAAAGTTGGCGGGATATATTGGGTACCAAGTACAGTGAGTGGAAAAAAAAGTATTTGATCCCCTGCTGATTTTGTACGTTTGCTCACTGACAAAGAAATGATCAGCCTATAATTTTAAGGGTAGGTTTATTTTAACAGTGAGAGACGGAATACCAACAAAAATATCCAGAAGAACACATTTCAAAAAAGTTAGAAATTGATTTGCATTTTAATGAGTGAAATAAGTATTTGATCCCCTATCAATCAGCAAGATTTCTGTCTCCCAGGTGTGAGATTAGCCCCACTCTCTAAGGCTGCGTACACACGATCAAATCTATCTGCTGGAAACGGTCTGCCCGACCGTCCCAGCAGACAGATTCGATCGTGTGTACGGGCGAGCAGACGGATTTGGCCAGCCGACAGATTTTAAAGCATGCTTTAAAATCTGTCGGCTGGGAATCCGTCCGCCCGATATGTCTGCTGGTTAGTACGCTAACCAGCAGACATATCTTCTCGCACATGCGTCGAATGGATTTGACGCATGTGTGAAAGTAATTTACTTCCCGGTACGGTGAGGTGGCGGCGTCAACGTCACCACCACGTCACCGCGCTGTCTGCTGGCGGGGATTTTGGTTTGATCGTGTGTACAGCGATCAAACTAAAACGGCCAGCAGACAGATTTGTTCAAATCGGTCGGTCTGACCGATTTGAACAAATCTATTTGCTCGTGTGTACGGGGCCTAAAGGCTGGGTTAATGTTAGTGCAAATTGGATGCGGGTTTCCCTGTTTTGAATTCGCATGACAGGAGATTGTGACCGGCTCTCTATGGAGTCCGTTCACATATCTCCGGAGCGGCTGCAGAGTGCATTGCACAGGGGTCCTGTGCGTCTTTGGATCTGTTTCAGGTCCAAATTCAGACAAAAATTTGGGCCGGATTTGTCCCTGAAAGGGAGAACGGGGACACACCGGACCCTTGCCGTCAGCCGCATCGGTGTTTATTGTGAACCCAGCCCAGTGCTCCTAATCTCAGCTTGTTACCTGTATAAAGACACCTGTCCACAGAAGCAATCAATCAGATTTCAATCTCTCTACCATGGCCAAGACCAAAGAGCTGCCCAAGGATGTCGAGGACAAGATTGTAGACATTCACAAGTCTGGAATGAGCTATAAGACCATCGCCAAGCAGCTTGATGAGAGGATGACAACAGTTGGTGCGATTATTCGCAAATGGAAGAAACTCAAAATCACTGTATCTCCATGCAAGGTCTCACCTTGTGGAGTTTTACTGATCATGAGAACGGTAAGAAATTGGCCCAGAACTACACAGGAGAATCTTGTCAATGATCTTAAGGCAGCTGGGACCATAGTCCTCAAGAAAATAATTGGTAACGCACTACGCCGGGAAGGAATGAAATCCTGCAAAGGTCCCCCTGCTCAAGAAAGCACATGTACAGGCTGGTTTGGAGTTTGCTAATAAACATCCAAGTGACTCAGAGGAGAACTGGGTGAAAGTGTTGTGGTCAGATGATGAGACCAAAATCAAGCTTGTTGGCCTCAACTCAATGTGTTTTCAGGAAAATAAACCCCAAGACTGCATGTTTTCTGCGCTGAACGATGTCCGTTGTGTATAGAATTCAATGGGTTATCACAGCAGTGATTTATCAGACACCAAGGGGTTGGTTTACTAAAACTGGAAAGTGCAAAATCTGGTGCAGCTCTGCATTGAAACCAATCCACTTCCACGTTTTTATTTGTCAAAGCTTAATTGAACAAGCTGAACTTAGAAGCTGATTGGTTACAATGCAGAGCTGCACCAGATTTTGTACTCTCCAGTTTTAGTAAATTAGCTTCCAAGTCTGATGTTTTTATCAGACAATGGAGCTTTAAGCATACTGCTCTGCTTCCTCCATAGCTACCCCTAGGGCACTGTTGAATTGCTGACGGGGTGGGCAGCAACGCGAGCGGAGCTGCTCAAAAAAGCATATTTTTTGGGGCTTCCACTGTGAAATTTGATGATTAAGGACCCTTTCAGACAAAATGAAGTTGGCTGTGTTTTGAACTGCACTCCAACTGCATAGACAGCCAAAAATCAAGGTAACCCTATGGGCATAGTTCATATCATTGCAGTGCAGTTAAAAGAAAAAAGTAGAACATACTGCATTTTTCCACACTGCAAGCACAGGTAACATGCTTCAAATGCGCTGCACCATGCCTCTTTAAGTCAAGAAAGCCAAGCCCAAAAACGTATTGAAAAATGCACTGCAATCCCAACACATTGCACATCGAAAGTGATTCAAATGCATGTAAACATGCAGTCAAAACTGTGCAATTATGTGCAGTTTCTGTTGTGAATGGGCCCTAACTGCTCCACAGTGCCTGCAGATACAAAGGTCAGTAAATTCTTGTTCTAAAAATGCTTAATTTACCAGAAACTTGTTTATTGGTTGCCAAAGCAGATTGTGCCATACATAAAGCTTTGTGAGTAATCCTGGTCAGTACACTTGCCTTGTGTGATATGTGACGTAGACATACCAGGAGGAAGCAAGAGGCCAATAACATCACCATTGCTTAGGCAAAGATCCAGGAAGAGGAAAAAATAAAAAATGTATTTACTGTTGGTGGGTGGCATATGAGAGGAAGATTTTCTGAGTGATGGTCTTCTTTAACATGACGGTAGCTCTAACTTTTCACTGCCCAGTCCATAGCTAAAAAAGTCTGTGAAGTCGGGCGTGCACAAAACAGTAGAGCACATTTGACTTTAAAGGAGTTTGTATATTATACCATTCTTCCTGCAGTTTAAAGGAACTCTGTCAGTATAGCAACATGCCATTTCAGGTTCTTCTACAAAGGCTTTATTCAAAACTGATTGTTTCCATGTTGGTATAACAGTGGCACTTTGTAACATTAATTTCTTCATTTAAAATTGCATAGGGCTGTCAAATAATGGAGAACACGCCAAATAAAATGCTCTTTAATTTATTAGCAATTACTAAAATGAAATGAGTTCTCTGAAGAGAATGTGCAGTAAATATAAATTGCATGGAAAACTGTCATTTGTAAATACACACTGGCTCTAATTGTCTAATGAGGGATTGTTTTTCAGTGGATCGAGAGAACAGAATACACCTACTGTCTAATCACTGATTAATGCTGCCACCCAAATGTTTACATCTTTTTAAAGTGAACCCAACTGTATGTCTGTTTAGTAAGTGCTTTGAATTAGCATTTTCCGAATTGAATTTGCTTTGCATTTTTCTACAAATGGCCACCTACCGTATTTGTCGGCGTATAAGGCGACTGGGCTTATAAGACGACCCCCTACTTTTCCAGCTAAAAGGTTGGTTTTGGGATATACTCTCTGTATAAGATGACTCCCTTCTGACAAGCCTCGCAGTGCCCATTGCATACCTCGCAGTGCCCATTGCATACCTCGCAGTGCCCATTGCATACCTCGCAGTGCCCATTGCATACCTCGCAGGGCCAAATTCCAGATCTCCAGACCTTATCCCTGTATGCAGAGTCAGTCAGACTTCGGGCATCCATTGTTCAAAAGCCGCGCCGCCTCCTCGTGCTGTTCCGTGATAGACGGAACACTCATGCTGTGTACACACGATCGGTCCATCCGATGAGAACGGTCTGATGGACCATTTTCATTGGTTAACCGATGAAGTTGACTGATGGTCCGCCATGCCTACACACCATCGGTTAAAAAAACGATCGTGTCAGAAAGCGGTGACGTAAAACACAATGACATGCTGAAAAAAATTAAGTTCAATGCTTCCAAGCATGCGTCGACTTGATTCTGAGCATGCATGGATTTTTAACCGATGGTTGTGCCTAGAAACGATCAATTTTTTGGCTTTTTTTAACCAATGGTTAAATAACCAATGGCGCCCACACACGATCGGTTTGGACCGATGGAAAAAAACGGTCCATCAGACCATTCTCATCGGTTTAACCGATCGTGTGTACACAGCATCAGTTTCCCAGCAGAGCCTGTGTTCTGTGTTCCGCCTATCACGGAGGTCCTCTCGTCCGAGGCCGAGAACGAGAGGACCTCCGTGATAGGCGGAACACTGAGGCTCTGCTGGTAAAACTGAGTGTTCTGCCTATCGCGGAACAGCACGAAGAGGCGGTGCGGCTTTTGAACAATGGACGCCCACAGTCTGACTGACTCTGCATTCGGCAGGTATGATGTACCCTCCACCAGTGCAGATCCATGACAGCGTGGACTCTCGTGAGAGGTAAGACGGCATTGGCCAACCTGAAAGACGGTTGCTGGTCCTCTTTGGTGATGCACTTTCTTTATGTGCAATGCTGGAGTTGAGGTATATATAATGGAGCATCCTTCCCCCCCCCCCCCCCCCCCCCCCCCCCTCTTCTTTTTTTTTTTTTTTTTTTTAACAAGCAGGGCAATTTAACATTTTTAAGTGTAAACTAGAGTTGTACTATAACTTGAATGTCGTCAGTTGCATTCATTACTTTTCTTCCTTGTACAAGGATACATTCCGTAAATAGTCAACAGTTTTATTTGTCATGGATGGTATTGCTATATTCTACAAAAATACCGGTCATAGGAACATTCCATGGTTATAGTCTTAAGCTCAGGCAGTAGAAACATTTAGCTAAATACAGTGGCTTATTATAATATAGCTCTCTGTAAGTGGTGATTTAATTGGTGACTGCTGATTCACTTGGCTGATTTCCTGTCGCAAGCATCAAAAGCTTTTGTTCCACTCATGATAGCAGCCTTGGGTGACGTGTGCCGTTGTGCTTTGAAATGTTTCTTGTACCAGAAGCAAAAAATCTCTTACTGGCTATTGTAGTCTAAGAAGTATTTTCACTGGAAAGAGATTTAAACTTAACACAAACCTTTTAAATTGAGAATCGTGTTAGCCCCTCCCTTTTTTTTTATAATTTTTTTTTTTTGACACAACAGGAAGTGAGTGGAAATCTCACTTTTGACATCTGCCACCAGAACAGACTTCCTCCTTGTGAGATAATTTTCCTCCACTCCTTGTTCTGGTGCCAAGCATATAATTTCAGATTTGCCCTCTCTGTTTGTCCAGGTGACAACAGTCATCATAACAAAGTGATATTGAGCCTCCCCAATTGAGATACTACAATAAAATCCTCAGAGAGGTACAGAGGTTCTACTCTAAACCACTCAAAACTCTATTTCCTTCTCATTATAGTACGCTGCATGCTGACCTACAGCACAATACTTGATTATTTCCCTTTTTCGTTCTTTTTTTTTTTTGCCAGGGCTTAATTAGCAATGAATTGTAGACAGAAATTCAGTTACTCTACAATTAACATTTAATCCTGATTTTAAAAAGGATATTTAAGGCTAATTCACATTATATGAGGTGAGAGATGTTTTACAGCATTGTAAAACGTCTGTCACCCCAGGGACACACAGGAAACCATTGTTTCCTCTGTGCCCCATTCACACTATATTGCAGCTTAGTGCTGTGGTAAAATGCAGACGTGCTGCATTTTTATTGCAGCACACTGTGCCAAATTGAACTGCAATGTAAGGCAGCGAATCGCATTGCAGTGAATGAAGTGTACGTTTTGTTAGCGTAGACTTTATATAAGAAAGGAAGAGGTGTGACGCGCTGAATTGTGCACCACCACCACACTGCCCCCTACTGCAGCCAGCAATGCAGAGTGGCTGGACCAGTAAAACGCTTGCTCCGGTACCTTACATACTTACATCAAACCAATCTGGACCAATGTGCGTATGCAAAAAATATATACTTATAGCACCCAGATTCCTTGTTCCACTTGAAAGATAAAATGTGATTGGCATACCTACCCCCACTCATACAGTATTTGTTAATCACCCCCTCTGTATGTTTGTGTGGGAATATTTTATTTTTATTTTTCACTGTTTTATACCCCTCGCTGCCTTGATTTTCAGCCAGAATGCATGACAATCAATGCTATTAGTACCAGATGGCACCGTCTACTGTTGGCAGTAAGAAGAAACAATCAACCAAGTTGGAAAGCCTTTTCTTCTTTTCCTTTTTAACCTGCATCGGGCATACCTGGTCTTAGGCTGGCCATACATTGTACAATTTGCTTGTACAATTTTCCTTTATATGAGGTCAAACCCAATCACGTTAAATTTGTATGCAATCAGGCAGCCCCCTGTACTACATAGTTGAAGGTAAGAAAATTGTGTAATGTATGGCCAGCTTTGAATGAATGAATGAATGAAAAACTTATAGAGCGCGGCACATGCGAACTGAATCGCCTCTGGGCGCTTGTTGTTCCTGTCTCCTTTGATATCAAAAGAGATGAGTCTTGATCTTTCTCCTGAAGGCTAAGTGATTCGCCTCCAACCGAATGCTGGCTGGTAAAGCGTTCCATAGTCTGGGACCTTGGACGGCGAATCTTCTTTCTCCTTTGGACTTGTAGTTGGCTTTTGGGATCTGTAGTAGGTTCTGATTGGTGGATCGCAAGATGCGATTGGGATTGTGAGCTTTTATTTTATCGCATAGATATTGGGGGGCATTCCCATGGACACATCTATGCGTTAGACAGAGAGCTTTAAAAGCAATCCTGTCTTTAACTGGTAGCCAGTGAAGGGATCTCAGTGAAGGTGAGATTGATTCCCAGGGTTTTTTTCCAGTCACAAGTCTGGCGGCCGTATTTTGAACGACTTGCAGACGAGCGATTTGGTACTTGGGGAGTCCGAGGTAAAGGGCATTTGCATAGTCCAATCTGGAGTTGACAATTGCTCCCACCACGACCGCTAAGTCTTCTTTGGGGATGAAGGGGGTAAGTCTGCGTAGTAGGCGCAACAGATGGTGAGATCCGCTGACTACTGATCCTATTTGTGCGTCCATTGTCATAAAGGAGTCAAAGATGACCCCGAGACTTTTGACTTTGGCGCTAGGGGTGATGATTTTGCCCAGAATGGGCGGGGGTGTCCAGGTTGTTGCAGGTTGATTCCTTTGCTTGGCGTGAAACAGAAGAAGTTCTGTTTTCGCTCCATTGAGTTTAAGATAACTCTTTGTCATCCAGTCCTCTATCAAAGAGAGGCATGTCTCTAGATTGAGGTGGTGATCCTTTCTGTTGCAAATGCGGAAATAAAGTTGCGTGTCGTCTGCGTATGAGTGATACAGCAGGTTTTGGCTGTTGATAATCTCAAAAAGAGGACGAAGATAAATGTTAAACAGCACTGGTGACAGAGGCGATCCTTGAGGGACTCCGCATGTTACTGTGCGTTTCTCAGATGTGAAGGGTCCTAATTTCACTGTTTGCGATCGGTTTTCCAAAAAAGAGGAGAACCAAGATAAATCGCCTTCTGCGACTCTGGCTACTTCAGCAAGTCGCGTCAGTAACAGTTTGTGATCTACGGTGTCGAAAGCTGCACTAAGGTCCAACAGAACTAGAAGACAAGATTCTCCTTCGTCTGCGGCCTCGAGAACATCATCCCATACTTTGAGCAGCGCGGTTTCAGTCCCGTGTCCGGGACGGAACCCTGATTGCAATGGGTCAAGTAGCTTGTGGGTATCCAGATGCTGTTGCAGCTGTTGTACCACTACTTTCTCCATTACCTTTGAGAGTACATTGAGGCTTGTTATGGGACGGCGGTGGAGTGGGTCCTTGGGGTCCAGGGAGGGTTTCTTAAGGATGGGTTGGATTATACCCTCTTTCAACTCTCCACTTGCTCTCTGCATTACAGCCAAGCTTGTAGGAACTCTACAGTGCTCAAGAGTTGTTGCCCTTAGGGCAGTTGGTTCATGCAAATATGTCCAAACAAACCCTAAAGCCTCTCTTCTTTTAAGATACGCTGAAGGGTTATTTTCAGAGAAATACGCGTAAAGTGATTGTAAAGTCTCTCCTTTTTTCTTTTTTTTTTTTTTTTTTTATAAAATAAAAACCATGTTATACTCGTGGGCTCTGTGTAGTGGTTTTGCACAGGGCAGCCCAGGACCTCATCTTCTCAGGTCCCTCTTCTGTGCTCCTGGACCCTCCCTCCTGTTGAGTGCCCCCACAGCAAGCAGCTTGCTATGGGGCCACCGAGCTGAACTACAACTCTTTGTTTCCATTGAGACACAGAGCTCTGTTTTAGCCCTGCCTGCCGCCCCCTGGCCCATGGAGCACCAGCCGCTACTGGTACCTACAATTACTCTACTTGCCTTCCCTGTGAACCTAAACACATTCTAGCTTCCAATTAACTGATTTTTTTTTTTTTTTTTTTTGCTAGCTTCATGAGGTCTTCCAGAGGTGCTATTTGTCCAACACCTTGTCACACAGTGAGAAGCTTAAAGACCAGGGGGACTTTTCCAAAGTCCTACCAGTCAAATAAAGGTGTTCGGAACTGTGATTTCAGAGGTTTATTAACCACTTCCCACCCGGTCAATAGGAGATTGACGTCCGGGAAGTGGTTGTGAAATCCTGACTGGATGTCTATTGACGTCCTGCAGGATTTCATGCCGGGCGCACCCGTGGGTGATGCGGGGTGCCAGTCTGAAACCCTGCATCTCCGATCTCTGTAACGAGCCCACGGCGGAGGCTCGTTACCACGTGATCAGCCGTGTCCAATCACGGCTGATCACAATGTAAACGGGAAGAGCCGTTGACCGGCTCTTCCTCACTCGCGTCTGATAGATGTGAGTAGAGGAGAGCCGATCGACGGCTCCCCTGACGGGGGGTTTGCGCTGATTGTTTATCAGTGCAGCCCCCCCCCCCCCCTCGGATCCACACACTGGACCACCAGGGAGTGCTCAATAGGGCACAAATGGTAAAAAAAATAAAATAAAAAAAAATTTAATGCAATTGATGCCAATCAGTGCCCACAAATGGGCACTGACTGGTAATAAGGGCACTGACTGTGCTTAGCAATGCCATTAGTATCATCCCTCAGTGCCACCCAGTGTCCATCATTGCCACCTCTTAGTGCCCATCTATGCCCAGTGCCCATGAGTGCCCACCAGTGCCGCCTCATCGGTGCCCATAATTGAAGAAGAAAACGTACTTATTTACAAAAAATGAACAGAAAAAAAAATAAAACTATTTTTTTTTTTAAATGACGGTCTTTTTTTTTTTAGTTGTTCCGCAAAAAATAAAAACCGCAGAGGTGATCATATACCACCAAAAGAAAGCTCTATTTGTGGGTAAAAAAGGACGCCAATTTTGTTTGGGTGCAGTGTAGCATGACCGCACAATTGTCATTCAAATTGCGACAGTGCTGAAAGCTGAAAATTGGCTTGGGCTGGAAGTTGCGTAAGTGCCTGGTATAGAAGTGGTTAAATAATACCATATTATGGGATGGCAAAATTGTACAAATTACTTAAGTTTGCACTTTGTTCAATCTGCATTTCAGAAAAAAAAAACAGATTTAAAAAAAACACATCAAAGTACACTATTCATTTGCCATCTGTCAGATGTCTTTTTCATGGCCATTAAAGAGGAAGTAAACTTTCACCTCTAGTAGGTAAGCCTATAATAAGGCTTACTTATAGGTATTGAAAATATCTCCTAAACATGTACAGTTTAGGAGATATTTCCCGTGCATGCAGCCAGTGACATCACTGGCGCATGTGCTCTGAAGATACGGTCCACGGGTGCCGTTCCTTCCGAGCCTGTGCCATGCCACATCACTCCCGCAGCACCGGAGCCCATAAACCCAGACGAAGCTCCGGAAAAGATGATGGCGGTGACAGCGGTGTGCGGGGACTGACTGCTGCAACCACTTTTTTTTGAGGTTAGTATGCAGTGCATACTAACTCATTATGCCTTTTTGTCTTGGATTTTTTTCGTACGTTTACAATCTCTTTAAATTGTTATTTACCCAAATTTTTTTATATATTGTAGCTTACCAACCCTTATATGTAACGGCTGCATTGGTTTTCTGTTTATGGGCTTTTTAAGTAGTTATAGCAATAATTTCTTGTCCTTTCGGGATAAATATTTGGCATGAATAATAAAAAAAACATTGGAAGCACCCCTGTTAATGTTAAAAAAAAAAAATTCTCAACCTTCTAACAGCTTGGTTATCTGAACAGCTTGGTCTGTTTTTAAGGAAAGTGAAAAATAACATAATAGTTTTTTTTACCAGATAAAAATGCCTAAGAAAAAGAAAACCAATGCAGCCCTTCATATTTAATAATTGGTAGCCTGCAATATTATACATTTTTGTGTGTTGCGTTTAGAGCCGCTTTAAGTGCGGTAAGATCCATTTTAGTGTTGGTTTCACTTTAAGGTCGTGGGAGTGGAACCTCTGTATAATGACTGTGCGTGGGGTTCTGGATACAGCTGTGTTGTTCCCTTGGCAACTTACAATGTATCATAAAAATTGCACGGGGTGGAGCAGACCTACCATTTAAACAACATAATCTCTTTTCCAGCAATGTAGTTACAGTAATTTAAAGCACAAAAGAACCCTAACCTCAAAATGGGTTTCAAATGTTGCTTTACCTATAATAACACTTTTTATCCAAAGATTGTATGTTGCAAATGGTTTGCTTTTGTTGTAGTACGTTTGATTTTTGTGTAGGTTGTTACCGAGCTTGCTTACTTGTTCCAACTACTGTTTCTAAGGGTACCTGGGTTTGATTCCATTTAGCTGTAACTGAAAAGAAACGTATGGCCCATATTCACTCAACTGTGCTTTGTGTGGCACAGTCTGCATCTAGATGGGTAATTGGGTGACTCCGTGTTCGTATCATTTAGTACAAAACCATACCAGAGCTGGTCGTCTTTGTTTTGGCCACCCAAATGCATAAATTTGCATCTTGAATATACAGTTTCTTTGTTGCATGTAGAATATATTTTAGAAATATAACTGACAACAAAAGATAGACAGGTATGCCTATTTTCCATCAGTTTGTTTTTCTGGAGTAGGATAGAAAATAAAAGTTTCAGTATTGTTTCAAATGGCATCCCAATGTGTTCTTTTTCTTTTATTGTTCAAGGTATTCAGGCTCAGAGCAAAGATAATGCGCAAAATATACTAAGGCAATTCTTTCTCCATCTTAACCTACTCCACTACCTGAAATAACTCATTTTAACAATAACCTACCTCCTGAGCTTATTACCTCTGTTCTCTTGGTAAAACTTCATATTCACTCAATAGTCCTCTCCTGTCATCTGCATCTTCATTCTACATTCCTCCCTTCAGGCATTATACAGCTAAAATTCTAGTACATGCTCTCTTCATATCCTTGGCTGAACTATTGTAACACTCCCCTTTGCGGTCTACCAACATACAGACTGGCACTGCTCCAGTCCATCTTTAATCTTCTGCTTGACTCCTCTGCTTCTGTTCCCACTCCTCAAATACTGCTCCTCTGTCATTCTCAGCACCAAATGCATTGACAAATTCAGTGTAAACCCCTGGCTTCAATCGGCAAAGAACTCTACGGTTTGTGGCTTCTATACAATTATTTACTAATTCCCAAATGCCACCGCAAATGCAGTATCCACTTTGTTTTATATCCTTTTCTTCTCCTTCGATTTACTTCATCATACTCTTCTATCCCAACATCGGAGCCCCATCATTGGTTGGATTGATAGGACTAGTGCCCTAGTTGCTATCCGTTAGAAGAATATTGCCCCATTGATGATGCCAGTAGTGGGAATGGTGCCCCATCATTGTCGGTTAGAGGAATAGTGCCCCAAGGGTCAGATAAAGCCAAGCGAAGGGCTACCGTATGGAGACCACTGCTCCACACTATAAACTTGTATTCTTACTTTGTTGATTTCTCTAAATAACATATACAAAGTTCTAGTCTATCTCCTTTGCACAGGACCATCGGAGATGATGTCAGTACATAAATTGATAATTAAATAATAATAGCAATAGCAGTCAACTGAATTTTAGTTTACTGGAGTTGTTAGTGGGTGTTACTAGGTTGCGCCCTCCCCTGGGATATACAGTGCTTTAAAAAAGTATTCATACCCCTGACATTTTCCAATTTTGTCATGTTACAACCAAAAACATTTTTTTTTCTTGGGGGGGGGGGGGGGTAATAGACCAACACAAAGTGGCACAATATTGTGAAGTTGTAGGTAAATGATAAAAGATTAAAATTGTATTTATTTATTACAAATAAGCATCTGAAATGTGTCTCTTGCATTCGTGTTTAGCTCCCTAGTCATAACTTTTTGGATATGTCTCTACCAGCTTTACACATCATAAAAGTGAAATTTATGCCCATTCTTTGTTGTCAGATTGGATAGAGAGCATCTGTGGACAGCAATTTTCAAGTCTTGCCTCAGATTCTCTATTCGATTTAGTTCTGGATTTTGACTGGGCCATACTAACACATGCTTT
Organism: Rana kukunoris; assembly: GCA_029574335.1. Lineage (NCBI taxonomy): Eukaryota > Metazoa > Chordata > Amphibia > Anura > Ranidae > Rana > Rana kukunoris. The sequence goes on along the minus strand of CM056053.1, from coordinate 355,346,897 downwards.
GATCTAAACCATTCCATTGTAGCTCTGTCTGTATGTTTAGGATCGTTGTCCTGCTGGAAAATGAACTTCTGCCCCAGTCTAAAGTATTTTGCAGACACTAATAGGTTTTCTTCTAAGTTTACCCTGTGTTTGGCTCCACGCATCTTCCCTTTTAACTCTGACCAGCTTTCCTATCCCTGCTGAATAAAAGCATCCCCACAGCATGTGCTTTTGCCACCATGTTTCACGGTGGGGATGGTGTGTTCAGGGTAATGTGCAGTATTAGTTTTCTGCCACGCATAGGATTTTCCTTTTAGGCCAAAAAGTTCAATTTTGGTCTCATCTGACCAGAGCACCTTCTTCCACATGTTTGCTGTGTCCCCCACATGGCTTCTTGCAAACTGCAAACAGGACATCTTATGGCTTTCTTTCAACAATAGCTTTCTTGCCACTCTTCCATCAAGACCACATTTGTGGAGAGCACGACTAATAGTTGTCCTGTGGACAAATTCTCCCACCTGGGCTGTGTATCTCTGCAGCACCTCCAGACTTACCATGGGCCTCTTGGCTGCTTCTCTGATTTTAATGATTTTAATGCTTTCCTTGCCTGGCCTGTCAGTTTAGGTGGACGGCCATGTCTAGGTAGGTTTGCAGTTGTGCCATATTCTTTCCATTTTCGGATAATGGATTGAACAGTGCTCCCTCAGATGCTCAAAGCTTGGGATATTTTTTAATAGCTTAATCCTGCTTTAAACGTCTCCACAACTTTATCCCTGACCCATCTGGTGTGTTCATTGGCCTTCATGATGCAGTTTGTTCACTAAGGTTCTCTAACAAACCTCTGAGGGCTTCACAGAAAAGCTGTATTTATACTGGGATTAAATTGCACACAGTTTACTAATTGGGTGACTTCTGAAGACAATTAGATCACTGGATTTTAGTTAGGGGTATCAGAGTAAAGGAGGCTGAATACAAATACACGCCAGTGTTAATTTTGACATCAAATTCTGACTTGGTTTTAGTCTTTTGACGAAAATGGCATTTTAGTCCCATTTTTAAATTTTTTGCAATTGATTCTGTTGACTAAATCTCCAGTAAAGTTTGTCGACTAAAATGCTACTAATGGCATTTTTTGTTGTAGCCTGTGCATTTTTCCTATACATTTAATTGGCAATTAAAACTGTTGAAATTATTCATTCTTCCTATTGCAATTAGCACAACCCACAAATATTATGTATGCTTCTTATGTTAGAAATACCTGGAGTGTAAAACACTTCTATTTGTTAAGATTAATTTTAAGGAAAGCACTTTGTGCCAACATGACCGACCCTTGCTCTATTCTGCTGGCCTCTGGTCACCTGTGACACTAAATACCCTCTGTGTGTGGGGCAATGTGGATCTTCTTACGGCATACTCCTCTGCCTTTTTTTTTTAAACAGTTCCTGAATATTCTTATCCACCACATAAACAAGGGTTTCAGACAGTAGGGTTGACAAAACAAGCAGCTGCTGCAAGTGGTAAGAACAAATCAGTTGGATCTAAAGCTGCATTCACACCTGAGCGTTTTGTCGACTGAAGCATGAAGCTCCAAAACGCTAGAGGGGGAAAAAATACATTATTCTCAATGGAGATGGTTCACATCTCCACTCCAAAACGCCTAACGCTGAATGCCTGAAGCTCAAACGTTCTGGACCCTTTTTTGTCGCTCAAATTGAGCGTATTTGGGCGTTTTTCTGTTTTTAACATTGGTGACCCTAGACCTGTCCAAATTCGCGACAAAACCCGGTTAACGCCACTAAAATCACGGTAAAAAAACGGCACAAATATTGCGACAAAATGTGGAAAAAACGTCGCAAAATTGCGGCAAAACGCTACGCTCAGTTGTCAAATGCAGCCTAAAAATTAAGCAAAATGCTAGTTTACATTCCCTTTCATTTTCTGTGCAATTGTGGCAAGGTCTTGGTAGCTAGCATACTACTCAGCCACCTTGAGGACTTTAAACCACTCAGAGGGCAGGGACAGATAGGGACATTGACATGGTATCACTCTGGAGGGTTTTAGTATGTTCTGCAAAAGGCAGCAGCAGTAGGTCATGCAATGATATGAGCTTTTGCCATTCACTGTAATGCTGCACAGTGCTTTGGACGGTGGTCTGAAGAAGCCTGTAATGCTGCACTGTGTTCTGGACGGTGGTTTCAGGCAGGTCCGAGGGATGACCTGTAATGCACAGTGCCCTGGATACCAGGGTGTCTGAGGGGCCTGTAATGATCACTGCTCTGGACAAACGGTGGCCTGAGGGGAGGCCTCAGGCCTGTAATGTACATCATCACACTCACAGTGGGTGCTCTCTGCTCTGGACGATGGTCGTCGCCGGGAATCGGGAGTGGGACTCTCGTCAGGAGAACTAGGGAGGCCTGTAATACACAGTGCTGCTCTAGACAGTCTGAAGGTTCGGAGGCCTGTAATGCTGGCTGCACAGTCGCTTGCTTGCTGGGAGCGTAAGCAGGGGGAGCATGGAAACCGGAAGTTGGTTCACGAGGGTAAACATCCCTGCCTCACATTTTTTGTTCCTTTCTTCGTTCGTTAACAAAAATGCAATTGAATTTCGTTATCGCCGGTGGACGAAAATGTGGTGTACAAAAATTCAGCTGACGAAAGGATCACCTTTGACTCCTGGAATGCAATGGTAATGGTGACATATGTCATACGGATTCATGCGACAAGAGAATTATATATATATATATATATATATATATATATATATATATATATATATAATTTTGTACAGGACGCCAGGGTTGGGTCCTGGATGGATGCTACATAGTGCCAATTTTTCGGGTTTGGGCCATTTGAAACACTGGTTCCGGAGGTCACCCAAAGGGGTGAGAGATTCCGGATAGTTAAAATGGATCCAGAGAGGACGGGCTTACAGTCCTCTCTGTCTTCTCTTAATGTAATTTGGGGGTCCGGGATTTCGGAGGCTCTGAAGCGACAATTGGGAGGGAAGAGAGCCTCCCCTTCTGACCCCTGGCTTCAGGCACACAAGGGGTTAACCACTTCCAGGAAGTGAGATAAAAAGAGGAAGTGCTGACAGAGGGTGGAGTAGTGTGGAAGTGAAGGTGTGTCTGCAAAGGCTGTGCTCTGCTGGGAAGGGCTGGAAGACTACCTACCAAACCGTATGTGACTTTGTTTTGAGACAAGCAGGACTTATAGCGGAGGTTCACCCTAAATAGTCTTTTTCCATGTGATCCAGCATACTGGCGCCAGCGCCAGTATGCTGTTTTATTTTTTTTAAATGCCCCACTTACTGTCTAATCTTCAATTTTGATTTAGCTCCCCCGCGGTGGATGGCGCCTGTATAGCCTGTCACTGGTTCCGAAAATACCCGCTTTAGGACTCAGGTATTTCCGGCGCAATACGGCGCCTGCGCACAGACCTAGGAGCTGACTGCGCAGGCGCCGTATTTCTCCGAGTCCTATTTCGGCTTTTTTCGGAGGGCATGACGTGCCATAGCCGTAAAACTCGGAGAAATACGGCGCCTGCGCAGTCGGAGCCTAGGTCTGTGCGCAGGCGCCGTATTGCGCCGGAAATACCCGAGTCCTAAAGCGGGTATTTTCGGAACCAGTGACAGGCTATACAGGCGCCATCCCCCGCTGGGGAGATAAATCAAAATTGAAGATTAGACGGTAAGTGGGGCATTAAAAAAAAAACAGCATACTGGCGCTGACGCCAGTATGCTGGATCACATGGAAAAGCGTATATTTAGGGTGAACCTCCTCTTTAAGTTTTGGTGATTTTTCCTTGCGCTGAAGAAAGCATTGTTTTGTTTGGTTTGAACGCAAATAAATCCCTTTTGTTTACTATCATGGTTTAAGCACTCTCGCGGAGCTAAATAACCCCCAAGTTCACAATATATATATAATATCATTTTTATCATATTTTTTTTTTTGTTTGTTTAAAGAATGAATTGCAAACAGAGATGGCAAGTGTAATTTTCACAAATGGCGCCGCATGTGCTAGTTAACAAAATCTATGAGACTACATCAAATGCCAAAATGAAGTGCATTCATTCCACCTGTACTATGCACAATAATCTGTAAATGTGAGCCTTAGGTAGACTATAAACTAGTGGGGTTATAAAGGTAATATTTATTATCTGTTTTGTTCACACCTTAACTTGTTTCTAGCCATATATTGTGACAGTAGTCATATTGGAAAGATGATCTAAGAGGAAAATCTTTAGTGGTTATGGTCCTTTCTTCCAGCACTCAAGGTCACCCACAAAGGCAAACTATTGATTCGGACTCTTAAGAGATAGAGAAATCGGAGACTTAATTGATGACTTGTCTGTAAATTCGGCTGGACTTTTCTGCATGGTGGGCAAAATCTAGGAAAGAGGAATTATATACAAGAGTATTGCTAGAAGTGAGTGCAGCAATTTGTACTACAAATATCATTGTAGTTATTTGCTATATCAGATCTTAGTGGGCTTTTTTCTAAGGCCCCTTTCACACGGCGGACCTAAACGGACATGCCGTACAAGCCTCTGAGCCAATTCGCTAAAATACAACGAATGGCGATACGTCGCCATCCGTCCTATTGGATCGGGTGAGATCTGATGAAAACGCACCAGAACCCTCGAACGGAACTCCCGTTTGCCCAAACATTTAGAACCCCATTGAAGGCTATGGGACTCGAACGTTCGAATTTTAAAGCCCAATATACAAGTTATTGTCGGAAAACAGGTTTGGGGGCCCGAGTCTTGCCCAAGGGGAACATGTATCAATGTAAAAAGTTTTAAACAGTATTTTTTTCTGGAGCAGTGATTTTAATGATGCTTAAAGCGGATGGTTCACCAAAAACAAATATTAAAAGCCAGCAGCAACAAATACTGCAGCTGCTGACTTTTAATATTAGGACACTTACCTGTCCTGGAGTCCAGCGGCGTCTGCAGCAGAGGATGAGCGATCGCTCATCACCCTGCTGCTCCCCCCTCCATCCACGGCGAGGGAACCAGGAAGTGAAGCGCTCCGGCTTCACTGCCCGGTTCCCTACGGCGCATGCGCGAGTCGCGCTGCGCCCGCGATTGGCTCCCGCTGTGTGCTGGGAGCCGAGAGTTCCCAGCATACAACGGGAAAAGCCCGTCTTTTGCCCGAGACTGCGGGCCGGAAGTGGGTGCGGATACCTGTCTTTAGACAGGTATCTGCACCCCCCTCCCCCCTGAAAGGTGTCAAATGTGACACCGGAGGGGGGGAGGGTTCCGATCAGCGGATCTTCACTTTAGGGTGGAGATCCGCTTTAAAGTGAAGAAAAAAAAATTAAAAATTCCTTAAAATATTGTACCTGCTGGGTGTCTATAGTAGTGACACATGTTTAGAACTGTCCCTGCACAAAATGAGATTACTATAATGTTTGGTCCCTGCAATATGGATGAAAATCAATGAAAAAAATAGCATGGGTTTCCCCGCCACCACTCCCCCCAGGTCATTACAAGCCCCTTCGGCCCTATATACTTTGAACAGCAGTATAAAAGCTGAGAAAGAAAGTTTACCTTGCAGTTCCCTGGGACCTCTGAGCGGTAGAGTCCAAACACCTGGGTGCAGGCACTGCAATAATATGCAATAATATGCAAAAATATGTAGAGAAAAACCGGGACGGCCGCACTCCAAAAAAATGGTTCCTTTTAATAAAACTGGTCACAACATGAACATATCACAGCAAAAGATCAGAATAAAAGCTGACGCGTTTCACACTATCATACAGTGCTTATTCATAGCTTTTCATAAAAGCTTCACAGAGCTTCACTTTTTCCACTTTTTGTTATGTTACGACCTTATTCCAAAATTGAATAAATTCATTATTTTCCTTTAAAATTTTACAAAACACTTCCCCATAATGACAACGTGAAAGAAGTTTGAAATCTTTTCACATTTAAAAAAAATGGGAAAAAAACACATGTACATAAGTATTCACAGCCTTTGCTAAATACTTTGTTGAAGCACCTATGGCACCAATTACAGCCTCAAGTCTTTTTGAGTATGATGCTACAAGCTTGGCACACCTATTTTTTGGCATTTTCTCCCATTCTTCTTTGCAGGATCTCTCAAGCTCCGTCAGGTTGGATGGGGATCGTCGGTGCACAGACCTTTTCAGATGCATCCAGAGATGTTCAATCGAGTTCAAGTCTGGGCTCTGGCTGAGCCACTCAAAGACATTCACAGAATTGTCCCATAGCCACTTGTTATCTTGGCTGTGTGCTCAGGTTCGCTGTTCAGTTGGAAGATGAACCTTCCCCAGTCTAAGGTCCAGAGCGCTATGGAGCAGGTTTTCATGAAGAATGTCTCTGTACATTGCTGCATTCATCTTTCTCCCTCGTCTTCCAGGACGGCACCCTGAGAGTAGACTGGCTCACCTGACAGGAAACACAATCAAAATGAGGTTTAAAAGGCCCCACCCTTCCCGTGTGCCTCAGTTCTGATTGTGTTTCCCTTTCAGCGAAACGTTTGTTTTTTTCCTTATGACCTAAGGCCTGGGGCTGGTGGTCCCCCCCCCCCCCCCGGAGCCCGGACCGCAGGTAATGGGTGCCGTTGGGTCCGGTGTAGCTTGCTACCCCCCCGGGGGGTTTCCCCTTCGTCTAAGTCCAGGGGGGAACAGGAGAAGACACAGACTCCCCTGGACGCCGGAGCCTCCTAGGAGGGCAGGGCTCTCCAGTGCTCCGAAGAGGCCACATCCTCTCTCCCCCCTGCCTGGTTCCCTACCTTGGAGGTTGGGCTAAGGCCTCCCCCTTCCTGCTGGCTCCATCTGGGGGTTTGCTGGACCGCATGGCGGGTAGTTAGGCGCTGCTCCGAGCGGCGCCATGAGCATCCGGGCGCCTGTTGATGACGCGCACGGCGCCGTGACGTCATTCCGCTCCCGCGCGGCAAGATGGCGGCCCCCACCGGACGAACGCTGCAGGTGATCGGGGCGCACTATAAAGCAGCCAGGGAGATCGAGGGGCCTGGCGGCCTCAGAGCGTGTTTATGGAAGCCTTTTCCTTGGCACAAGACGCTACTATGGAGGAGGACCATGTATATGGAAAAGTCTAATGCGCTACTGTGAGTAAACTGTGGTGGAAGAGTGGGTAGCAACCACAAATTGGGGCAGCTCAATCTGTAGTGTTCACAAACACAAAATGAAAAATAGGTAAAATAGGTGATAAGCGCTACAAAAGGTGGTGCATAGGTCCTGCAAAAACACAATATATTATATAACAAAGGCAAAACCTCAAAGTGCTATGTGAATAACAAAGCTATAGTATGCTAAATGCAAATAACCGTGAGGAAACAATGATGATCATAAATAAAGTTCCGTGTGTCAAACACTTATAAGTGACCAAGGGTAAATAGGGTGGTGAGTTCCCTTAAGGGTAGTGGGGGATGTGCTGGATTTAGATCAATGGCACCAGGCAGGATCTGGCCGGCAACAGCTGGCGGGCTGGATGGTAGTGTGATAGATGACTTCTCCCAAGATGTTATTCAGTACTGGACATCCCCAACAGGTAATGTAGTTCCCTTACCTTCAGGGTGCTATATGAAGGCATATAGTTGGATAGATCCAGGTGTGCAGGTCTCACTGTCCCAGATAGGTATCCTCTGTTGTGTCCAGGAACTGCTATTAATCCAAGCTCGACCGTCCAAATAATGGATGTGGTGGATATGGGATGTGAAAGAGAGAATCTCCAATCGTGAAGTTCGTATAACCAACGTGGGTTTATTAAAATGAAATAAAATACAGTCCAACAAATATTATGGCACAAAATATAAATAAAATAAGAATGTATAAAAGTCCAAAAGTAAAAATCGGGACAGAGCGATCGTACCGCCGCCTGTATACAAATGTTCTCCGGCTGATGCGGATGTAGCGTGAACGCGGCTTTCCCTACGGCGTTACGTCACGTGCCTCGTGACTTCATCAGGGGAAGGCCTCCCCCTTCCTGCTGGCTCCATCTGGGGGTTTGCTGGACCGCATGGCGGGTAGTTAGGCACCGCTCCGAGCGGCGCCATGAGCATCCGGGCGCCTGTTGATGATGCGCACGGCGCCGTGACGTCATTCCGCTCCCGCGCGGCAAGATGGCGGCCCCCACCGGACGAACGCTGCAGGTGATCGGGGCGCACTATAAAGCAGCCAGGGAGATCGAGGGGCCTGGCGGCCTCAGAGCGTGTTTATGGAAGCCTTTTCCTTGGCACAAGACGCTACTATGGAGGAGGACCGTCTGTTTCCCATGGCTGCAGAGGAAACCACCAAGGGTGAGTCCTTCCTTTTTCTTAGGGTTTTTTTTTCTTCCAAACAACCCCCCCCCCCTCCCCTAATCCTGGAGGTTGAGGGCTAATGGGCATATGTTTCTCCCTGATATGTTTAAGTGAAGACCATGTTGCCCAGGGGGAGTCCAGCAGAGTGGCTAAGCCTCCTAAGCGTGTTAGGAAGTGTGGCAATTGTAGTGACAAATTACCAGCTGAGCATAACAAGCCATTCTGTTCTAAATGCATCTGTAAACTAACAGGGTAGGAGACCTCACAGATTATGAAGCAATTTCTCTCGGTTCAGACCGAAATGCTATCCACCCTAAAGGAGTTTCAATCTTCCCTAAATAAGAGAGACATTGATTCTCCGGTTCCGGGCCCCTCCTCCCAGAAATACTCTTCTGCCTCTCGTCCGTTTGTACCCCTACAGGCTCGTAGAGTGTACCCCTCGGATTCTGAGGAGTCCGAGTTGACCTTGCGTAGTGAGACCCTGGTTGACAGCCAGACGGAGCAGGAGGAGGAGGAGGAGGATGCCAGGACAGGAAAATACATGTTTCCTGCTGATGATATGGAGGGCCTTCTAGCAGCTGTTTCTGCTACCGAACATATTCAAGAACCAGCAGAGCAGGTCTCGGCTCAGGACAGGATGTACATGGGTTTAATAAAACCTCAAACCAAGACCATTCCTGTCCATCAGTCACTAAAAGACATTATCCTCAGGGAGTGGGCAGAACCTGAAAAAAGCTTACCAAGTTTCAAAACTTGGAAACGCCGCTGTCCCTTTTAAGGCGGAGGTAGTAGACACCTTTTTTAAGGTCCCTAAGCTTGATGCCCCCTTGGCTCAGGTCTCCAGACAGTCAGACCTTTCCTTTGAGAAAACAGGCAGTTTAAAGGATGCCATGGATAGGTGTACCGACACTTCTCTCCGTAGAGCATTAGAAGCCAATGCAGCCGCCCTTGGTCCTGCATTGGCCTCAGCCTGCGTGGCAAGAAATGCAGACGCCTGGACTTCCAGGCTTCTAGACCATCTCCCCAGTTCTTCCAAGACAAAGGAGATACAAGATTCCCTCCAGCTTATTAGCGGGGCAGTGGCCTACTTGGCAGACGCGGCGGTGGAAACCGTTCGCGCCTCAGCCAAGACCGGGGCCCTTATTAATGCCTCTAGGAGGGCCGTCTGGCTAAAAACCTGGAGGGGTGATCTTGCCTCTAAACGCTGCCTATGTGCACTCCCCTTCAAGGGTTCCCTCTTGTTTGGGGATGCCTTAGATCAGGCTTTGTCCAGGTCTTATGAGAAAGGGAATAAATTCCCTTCAAAACCCAGGCAGAATAGGAAGCGGTCCTTTCGTCCCAGCCAGAGAAAGATTCCGGCTCCGGACAAAAGACCGTCCACCAGCCGACGTTGGACCTTCGGTAAAGATAGACCAAAAGGGGGATCCTTTTTTCCAGTCCCAAGCCATCCGGAAAGGACACCAAGTGACGGGAAGGTGGGGGGCAGGCTCTCCAGGTTTCTTCCTGCCTGGGAGAGCATAACCCAGAGTCCCCATGTCCTGCAGATAATCAGGGAGGGTTACCATTTAGAGTTCAGAGAGCTTCCCCCCCCCGACCTTTCTCCTCACTCACCTCCCAGGGGACTCCAGCAAGGCCGTAGACCTCTCCCAGAATATTGCAAATCTGGCAGAACAAGGGGTCATAATCCCAGACCAACAAGGTCAGGGAGTATACTCCCACATTTTTGTTGTTCCCAAGCCGGACGGCAAGTTCAGATTGATAATCAATCTGAGACCCCTGAACTCCCATCTCCTCTACAAAAGATTCCGGATGGAGAGTGTTCACAGCCTCAGGGGTCTTTTGTTAGAAGGCGTCTTTATGGCGACCATAGATTTGAGGGACGCCTACCTGCATGTCCCAATTTTTTTCGGGACATCAGAGGTTTCTGAGATTTGCCCTCGCCTCCGCACAGGGAATTCAGCACTGGCAATTTGCTGCCCTCCCCTTTGGTCTGGCCTCCAGCCCAAGGGTGTTTACGAAGGTCCTGGAGGAGGTAATGGCTCATCTACATCTGAAGGGGGTCTCCCTCGTCCCCTATCTAGACGACCTTCTGCTCTTCAGCCCAAGTCAGGATCAGCTCCTTTCGGACCTGACCGTCGTCCATGACCACTCTGGAGTCGCTTGGTTGGATAATCAACAAGCAAAAGTCCTCCCTTCTGCCGGAACAGCAGAAGGCATACCTGTGGGTTATCATAGATTCCCGAGAAAAGAAGCTTTTTCTTCCCCAAGAGAAGTTCCAGAGGCTTGTGACGACGATCGGGTCTTTAGTGGCTACAGAAAATCCCTCCCTCAGAGAGATCATGAAGCTGTTGGGTCGGATGACCGCTTGCATTCCGGCGGTCCCCTGGGCCTAACTACACGCAAGACCACTTCAGAGGTTCCTCCTCTCCGCCTGGAACGGGAAGGAAGACACTCTCGATTCCCGGGTCAGGGTCCCGATCCTAGTCAAGGACTCCCTAGATTGGTGGCTTCACCACCAAAACCTCATGAAGGGCCGTCCGTGGAGTCAGACCAATCCAGTGAAGGTCACTACGGACGCCAGTTTTTGGGGTTGGGGAGCCCATGTACAAGAACTGCGGGCTCAGGGATCCTGGGATCCCCATCAAAGGCGGACCTCCTCCAACTATCGAGAATTACTGGCAGTGGGAGAAGCTCTGAGGGCATTCGAAGAAAGAATTCAGGGCAAGGATGTCCTCGTCCTTTCCGACAATGCTACGACAGTCGCCTTTCTCAACAGACAGGGAGGCACCAGGTCCCAATCTCTCCTGACACTCTCCCTGGAGATCCTGGGTAGGGCAGAACAGAGTACCCTCTATTCTGGCAATCCACATAAGGGGAGCCACCAATCTGGAGGCCGACTTTCTGAGTCGTCGACCCATTTTTCAGGGGGAGTGGGAATTGTGCCAGGAAACCTTCGACTGGGTTTGTCGGCGGTTCGGGGTTCCGGAGATAGATCTTTTTTCCTGCAGGGAAAACAGAAAAGTGAACAGATTCTTTTCACTTCTGCGGGGACAGGGTTCTCAGGGGGTGGATGCGCTAGGCCAGGCCTGGGATTTCCGTCTGGCTTACGCTTTTACCCCGCTGAATCTGATCCCAAGGGTCTTTCAAAAGCTGGCCTCCTCGGAAACCAAATTAATCCTAATCACTCCTTGGTGGCCCCGGAGATCCTGGTTTCCCATTTTGAAGCTCTGGTCTCTAGCTCCCCCGCTTCCCCTTCCTCTCCGAGCGGATCTCCTGCGGCAGGCGCCGATCTCTCGTTCGAACCCAGGGTTCTTCAGCCTGACGGCATGGCTCTTGAGAGGCGGAACTTGCAGCAGAAGGGCTGCTCGGATAGTCATAGATACCCTACTATCCAGCCGCAAGAAGGTCTCCAGACACATCTACGCAAAGGTCTGGACAGTCTTTTCGCGTTGGTGCACCACAAAGCAGATCTCTTCTCCCAAAACTCCCGCCATCCTGCAGTTTCTTCAGGACGGCGTGGAACTAGGCTTAGCTACCAGAACTCTAAGAGTCCAAGTGGCAGCTTTATCATAATTTTTGGAGAAGAGCCTCTCAGCGGACCCTCTCATCAAGAGATTCCTGACAGCTAGGGACAGACTTTCTCCTGTGCAGGTTTCCAGGGTTCCCTCATGGGACCTCTCCCTGGTCCTGGAGCAGCTGACTAAGGCACCATTTGAGCCTATAGACAGCATTTCTGTAAAATTTCTTACGATTAAGTTTACCTTTTTGTTAGCCATCACGTCTGCCAAGAGAGTTGGAGACTTTCATGCTTTTTCTATCAAGGAACCCTTTCTGCGGGTTTTTGAAGATAGGGTTATTTTGACTCAGGATCCTCTGTACCTTCCCAAGGTGGCAACCAGGTTCCATAGGTCTCAGGAAGTGATACTTCCTTCTTTTTGCGCAAATCACAGCAATGAAAAGGAAGCCACTTTCCATTGCCTGGATGTAAGACGCTGCCTTTTAGTTTACCTAGAGAGGGTTAGTGAGTTCAGAACTTCCCCTCACCTTTTAGTTAATTTCTCAGGGCAGAAAAAGTTTCAACAGGCAACTAAGGCTTCCATCTCCAGATGGATTAGGCAGGCTATCTCCTTGTCCTACACATAGGCAGGTAGGCCACTTCCTGTTATTAAGGCTCATTCCACGTGTTCTCTGGCAACCTCCTGGGCAGAAAGGGCAGGAGCTTCCATAGAGCAGATCTGTAGAGCGACAACCTGGTCCAGCCGGAATACGTTCCTCAGACATTATAGAGTCGAACTACTGTCTCCTCAAGACCTGATGTTTGGTAGGAAGGTCTTACAGACGGTGGTCCCGCCCTAAGGTAGGCCTGAGGGTTACTTGCTTTTCTGCCAGTGAGGGAGCTCTGCCAGGGTGACCATCAGGTTCTTGGTCACCTCCCTGACTAAGATCCTTCTCTGATTGCTCAGTTTGGCCCGGAAGCCTGTTCTAGGAAAGGTTCTGGAAGTTCCAAACGTATTCTATTTATGAATGATGGAAGCCACTGTGCTCATTGAGACCTTTAATGCTGCAGAAAGTTTTTCTGTACCCTTCTCCAGATCTGTGCCTCCATACAATCCTATCCTGTTTCGGAAGTCTACAGCCAATTCCTTGGACTTCATGGCTTGGTTTGTGCTCTGACATGCCCTGTTAACTGTGGGACCTTTATATAGACAGGTGTGTGCCTTTCCAAATCATGTCCTATCAACTGAAGTTACCTCAAGTTGTAGAAACATCTCAAGGATGATTAGTGGAAACAGGATGCGCCTGAGCTCAATTTTGAGTATCATGGCAAAGGCTGTGAATACTTATATACTTGTGATTTTTTTTTTTTTTTAAATAGTTTTATTTTCGTTTTTAAAACATTTTCAAAGATTATGGGGTATTGTTTGTAGACTTTTGAGGAAAATAACTGTAATTCATTTTGGAATAAGGCTGTAACATAACAAAATGTGGAAAAAATGCTGTGAATACTTTCTGGATAGGAGATTTACCTGTAAAAAAGAAAGTGAAAATTGCTTTCCCTGACATTTATGCCACAAACTGCCCTGTAGTCCAGAGAAACTGTAAACTAAAATCGTATTTCATCACTTCTGGGAGTCTTAAACTCTTTGTCCCCCAGGGCATTTATTGGTTCTGCTCATGCAGAAAACAGTAGTGGCATGGAAGTTGGACTGGAGTGCAGTTTGGTGTAGGGTAACCACATTTCCAAGCTACCATTCAGGGACACCCTCCCTTCCCAAAAATCAGCTTGTGCTGTAACGAATCACAGCACAGTGATTGGACACAAGAGGTGGCATTTATGAGTGCTCCTCCAGGCATTCCCAGCCAGGACAAGTACTATCAGTGAGTAAAGCGGTGATGTGGCAGCCTTTTTTGGGGGCATCAGATTGGCCCGGGGGGGGGGGTGGCTGTGTCGGTTTCATTCTGGGACACTGTATTGTCCTGGAATGAAGGTGCCCGGGACAGACCTGCAAAATACAGGACACGTGGTCACCCTAGTTTGGTGGCATGAAAGGTAATCACCATTTCTCCAGTTTGGTGCACTTTGAACGCAAATTTTGGGCGTTCAGAAAAAAGCCAATAGATTCCAAAGCTCATTGACACTAAAAAAACGCCCAGGTGTGCATGGGCACATAGGCTAACATAGAGTTCGGTTTATGGGCTTAAAAAAAAAAAAAGCCAAAACGCCAATAAACTACAGTTTATCAGCTTCAGTGTGCATGGAGCCTTAGTTTGGTAATAGGGTCACGTTAAGGCTGGTTTCACTTACATTATGATAGAGTGCACTTTGTTATAACCCACAGTAATGCATTGGACGAATAATCTTATGCCGCGTACACACGATCAGTTCGTCTGATGAAAACGGTCTGATGGACCGTTTTCATCAGATGAACCGATCGTGTGTGGGCCCCAATCTTTTTTTTTTTTTTTTTTTTTTTTCTTATCGGTGAAAAAACTCAGAACCTGTTTTAAAATTATCTGATGGTTAAAAAACCTATAGAAAAAAACGATTGTCTGTGGGGAAATCCATCGATTAAAAATCAACGCATGCTCAGAATCAAGTAGACGCATGCTCGGAAGCATTGAACTTAATTTTTCTCAGCACGTCGTTGTGTTTTACGTCACCGCGTTTTGACACGATCGTTTTTTTAACTGATGGTGTGTAGGCAAGACTGATGAAAGTCAGCTTCATCGGATATCTGATGAAAAAATCCATCAGACTGTTTTCATCGGATTAACCGATCGTGTGTACAGGGCATTACACATTGGGATCCTATTTCTCCAATCTTGACAGCAGCTAAAACAATGTCAAAGTAGAAAGTGTAAAAACGGTGATCCCTTTAACGCCAATAAACGGTGATCCCTTTAACACCAACATCTTCCCACTCTTGGTAATCTCCATCATCATCTCCTGTATTGCAAGTTACTGGAGGTATCTGACCACACTAGGGTAGGTCATATCTCACTCAGACTGTCGCACCAGCCTTACATGGTTGCACACCATGCCATCCAACTTCATGAGATTTGCAGGCCTCACCTTTCCCCTTGGTAACCTCCCCTGGTACAATTAACTAAATCAAAACAGACCACTTTAATTTGGCAAAACTTGGCTGCGACACCTTTATTGTTTTTTCACAAATCATTAACATATCATGAACTTTATTATCACATAAGAATTTTGATAAACATTCCAAAAACATATCCTACCCAGGCCCGGAGTGGCTAATCGGGAGAACCGGGACAAATCCCGGTGGGCTGGTCCGGTTCGGGCCGGTTGCGGGCCGGTCCCGCGGCCGCCTTCCGGCTCCCTTAAAAATTTAGCCCCCGGCGCGGCGGCCTGTAGCGTCCGCATTAAACGGCCAGTGATTGGCCAGGCCGGGTGCATGTCATACCAGAGGCCGAGGCTCCGCCTCTGTATGACATGCACCCTGTCTGGCCAATCACCGGCCGCTTAAGAGCAGAGAGCTGCACGAGTGGAGGCTGTCCAAGTGTGCTCGTCTGCTGCTGAATGAACCATGAGCAGCCCCGGAAAATTCCAAGTGAGTGAACATGTTCACCGACCAGACCCTGCTCCCTCTCCTCCCCCCCTCTCACTCTGACCCCCCCTCTCCCCCTGAGCTCTCTTTGACCCCCCCTCTCTCACTCTGACCCCCCCTCTCACTCTGACCCCCCCTCTCACTCTGACCCCCCCCTCTCACTCTGACCCCCCCTCTCACTCTGACCCCCCCCTCTCCCCCTGAGCTCTCTTTGACCCCCCCCTCTCTCACTCTGACCCCCCACTCCCCCTGACTCTCTTTGACCCCCCTCTCACTCTGACCCCCCCTCTCACTCTGACCCCCCCTCTCCCCCCTGAGCTCTCTTTGACCCCCCCTCTCACTCTGACCCCCCCCCTCCCCCTGAGCTCTCTTTGACCCCCCCCCCTTCACTCCTGACCCCCCCTCTCCCCCTGAGCTCTCTTGACCCCCCTCTCCACCTGAGCTCTCTTTGACCCCCATCTCTCACTCTGACCCCCCCTCTCCACCTGAGCTCTCTTTGACCCCCATCTCTCACTCTGACCCCCCTCTCCCCCTGAGCTCTCTTTGACCCCCCTCTTTCACTCTGGATCCCCCTCTCCCCCTGAGCTCTCTTTGACCCCCCCACTCCCCCTGAGCTCTCTTTGACCCCCCCTCTCTCACTCTGACCCCCCCTCTCCCCCTGAGCCTCTCTTTGACCCCCCTCCCACTATGACCCCCTGAACTCTCTTTGACCCCCTCTCTCACTATGACCCCCCCATCTCCCCCTGAGCTTTATTTGACCCCCCCTCTCTTCACTCTGACCCCTCCCTCTCCCCCCTGAGCTCTCTTTGACCCCCCTCTCTCACTCTGACCCCCCTCCTCCCCCTGAGCCCCTCTTTGACCCCCTCTCTCTCACTCTGGACCCCCCCTCTCCCCCTGAGCTCTCTTTGACCCCCCCTCTCTCTCTGACCCCCCTCTCTCCCCCGACTCTCTTTGACCTCTCTCAACTCCCTCTCTCCCCCCGCTCTCTCTCTCACCCCCCTCTCTCTCAGCCCCCTCTCTCCTCACCCCTCTCTCACCCCTCTCTCACCCCTCTCTCACCCCTCTCTCACCACTCTCTCTCACTACCCTCTCATCACCCCTCTCTCACCCCTCTCGCCACCCCTCCTCTCTCCCCCTCTCTCATCTCTCTCTCTCACCCCTC